>CM074442.1:222500-262500 GCA_037101425.1 Elopichthys bambusa | reverse complement strand
GTCCGAGCAGAACGTCAGTCCTAAGCGCTGCCGACACAATCTGACAACCAGAGCTTTTCAGATGATCCTCGCCAATGTCAAAGAGCTCCTGTCCAGATCGCCTCCGCGGGGCTTTGATTTCAGTCTGCCTGACCTCAGTGTTCCCCCAGAAGAGCCGTTATCTGGTGCGTTTCAGGTGACGTTCAGCCTGGCGCCAGTTAACGGAGATTGTGAGGAGCGTGACGCTCTTTCACCAGGCTGGGACGAGCTGTTCGACGACGACGGAGACTTCACGAAAGCCGAGGAGCGACAAGAAGAGCAGGTGAGCCTGGACGAGAGCGTCGACCTGTTTGGAGACGACGAGGCTTTCCTTCAGCTGAGCGTTCCTGATGTTCGGACGCCAGACAAGAGCACCGGACCTGATGGAAACCAGCAGACTCCTGTCGACGTGTCAGGAAACAGATCGAACGGCGCAGGATCTGATCAGGCGTTCGACTGCTCGCAGGACTTCTTCTCTGTGAACTTTGACCTCGGATTTGAGTCCGAGGAGGAGGAATGTGTCAACACGGGAGCAGGAAACCTCACTGAATCTGCTCTGAAAGCGTGTCCTGCAGTCTCATCCACACGGCCTCATCCAGTCGAAGGAAACCGATCGCTGCAATGGAGTCCGGTGACGAGACCTAGTGCTTCCACGCCCAACCATGTGTTCCTGCCTCCAGCCGGACGAAGAGCAGAAGATCAGACGCGACCGTCAGCGTGCAGATCCTTCCAGAAGTCTCAGGGATCAAAGATGTTTCAGCAGCGTCTCTCATGTGCAGGTGGGACCATTGCGTTCTCTAGTCAGCTCAGTAGGGTGTAACGGCACACGGATCCGTAAGGGTCATTCTGTGTTTCCTTTAGCACTGGTTTTGTATTTATTTTTGGATCTGATTGATCGTAGGCCTCTTTGATTGGTTAATGCACCTCAGTTTTTGAGTGGAAAAGTTCAGTCAAGCTTTATTCACCTCAGGAGCATGAGCTCAGATCAATGAGGCCTACGATCAATCAGATCCAAACAGAAACTCAAAACCTGTGCTAATGGAAAGAACACACATTGACATTTGGTGATCATATAGCATAACCAGATATTTATAAGGCATTTTTGTAGGCCCATCATTTTTGACCTGAAACACCACAAGAAAACCCCCCCCAAAAGCACAGAAATGACCAAACATGCATGTCACACATAATGACCATAATAAAAGGGGTGCATTAGACCTATTTTGTGTTTGACAGTAGCTCCTCACTGCAGAACACACGAGATCCAGGGGGTGGAGATGGGTAGGTTTAGATCTAGATCCAACCCCGCCCCCTGGATCTCGTGTTCTGCAGTGAGGACCCTCTCAACAGCGATGATGGGTTTTTTTGTGGGCGGAGCCTACCTGGTGGCAGAAAATGACAGTTCTGCAGTAGCAATCTGTGGAAGCCACGGAATAAAAGAATTAAAATGTTCATTTTGAGTTTATATCTCACAATTCTCAGAAGGAAAAACAGAATTGTGAGATATAAAGTCCAAACTGGGAGATATAAGCTTGCAAGTGTTTATAAACATACCGAGGTATGTACCGAACCGTCATGTGCATGTACTGCTACAGATCAGCACTTTCCTTGTACGTTTATAATGTCGTTTTCTTCTCATGAATTATTCATGCAGAGATGTTTTTTATGATGAACTGTAAGCTGAAGTATGTATGATTGTGTGTTTCAGGCGTGTTGAGCAGCGACAGCGAGGGCGAGACTCCTCTCAGGACTCCAGCTCATAAAGTCAATCCTGTGTTTTCTCCAGAGGTCAGATTTGTCATGTGACACTAGCTCCGTTTCAATCCACATATTTGGATGCAAATGTTGGGATATGGTATTAAAAAATGCTGGATGGAAACGCTAAGGTGCACTTAAAATGTGCTCAATTGAGGCAGACTTTTTTTTTATCCTGCGCATAAACTACGACAGAAACACGTTTACTGAATAAATCCCTCAAAACCTCATGTGACTTTGCCTCAGCAGAGGCTGTGATTGGATAACTGGACTAACCAGCGGACCAATCGCATCACAGCATCTCAGATGTTGGTTTGGTGGTTCTGAAACGTCTGAGTCAAAGTCTGTCATCAGAACGATTTAGTTTAATTCCTCCAGAAGCGTCTCACACGACTGTGTTCCCAAACACCAGCATCCGAACGCAAGATCACATGACAGCGTTTATTGTGTTTCGTCTGACGACAAACTCCTTTATGATGGAGGGAAAAGAGCAGCTTCCATTTTTATAACTGATATTTTGCCACAATTTCGCAGGAAGTGATGATTTTGTTCTCTTGAACACACGGGATGGAAACTATGCTTTATTCTCAAATGTTTTATGCCATATTCTGACTTTTCGCTCAAGTTTCAGCAAGTTTCTCATGCTGAGATAAAGAGCAATCTAGAAGTGATGCCGTGTGTGTGTGTTTCCGCAGCAGTCAAAGATCTGCAGTGACGTGGAGTCTCCTGTTCAAGCACGCAGGAAGCACATCGCGGCGTTAAACACGGTACGACTGCGGTTCAGTGGCTCACGCTGTGTGTGTAACGCTGTGTTTTCACCATCGTTTCATTTAGTCTTTGTCTGTTTTTCAGTCGGAGGACAGTGATGCTGATTTTCAGGACGTCACCCTTCATCAGCCCAGAGATGTGAAGCCCCGTCACGTCAGGAAGCCTCCAGTACGTCACTCCGCTGGAACACGACCACCAGAACACAGAAGAAGCGCCATGTCTTTGATTCTCATGCATCATTTCCTGTGTCTTCCAGAAGGTTATCCGTCGCGAATGGCGTCAGTTCCTGGACGAGGAGGCCGAGCTCTCTGAAGATGAAGATGTTTCATCAGATGAAGAAGATGGAGATGAACAGAACCATTCACTGCAGGGGTTTGTGGTGAACGCGACCCAGTGCTCTCAGGGTCTGAACGGTGAGATTCGCTGCTTCTCATGTGTCCGATCAGAAGTTTTTGACTTTTTAATACTTTTATTCATCAAGGATGCATTAAATTGATCAAAAGTGACATTTATAATGTTACAAAAGATTCTATTTCAAATAAATGTTGTTCTTTTGAACTTTCAATTTATTAAAGAATCCTGAAAAATAAAATGCATCACAGTTTCCACAAAAATATAAAACTGTTTTCAACATTGATAATATGAGAAATATATTGAAGAAATGTTTCTTGAGCAGCAAATCGGCATATTAGAATGATTTCTGAAGTAAACGCTGAGCAGGGTTTGTGTCGTCTTCCCATCATCAGACTCTGAGATGCAGGCGGTCTATCTGAAGTCGGTCAGGAGTCCAGCGGTGCAGAACCGGGTCCGAATGACGTATAAACCAAAACATAACATGGATATCTTCTCACAGGTGAGCGCCAGGCGCTTCGTTAAAGATCTTCATGACATCTTTTGTTTTAGTCATTCCGTCTGCGTTTGTTTGTGCTGCAGGTGCCAGAACAGGATGAGACGTACGCGGAGGACAGCTTTGTGGTTGATGGCAGTGAAGATGAGGAGGAGAGTGACGCTGATGAAGAGCCTGTGGAGCTGATCGCTGAAGACTCGTACGTCGACGGGCGGAAACAGTACGCCACGCGCCGCAGGGTTCAGATACGAGCGGCGAACCCCAAGGGAAGAGTTCAGCCAGAGAGAAACAAACGCACCCGGATCATCCGTGTGCAGGACTCCAGTGAGGAAGAGGAGGAGTGCGACAGACGAGACTCTGTGTTTAAAGTCCCGCAGTGTCTGCAGAGCGTCCCCCGACGGCCAGAGCGAGACGACATGAAGCGGCAAAGACTCAGTGATGAGGCTGCGCTGTCAGAAGAGCTCAGCTTCCATCCGGAGAAACCGGTGAGACTCAAATGAGACACACAGCAGCTCAACATGCATGTCTACAAATGTAAATTAGGGCTGTCGATTTAATACGTTAACGTAATTAATTAGTTATGGGGGAAAATAACGCATTACAATTATTAACGCATTTAACGCACACGCCCCTGACCTACATAGCAGGACAACAACATCGCACGAGTAAAGAGCGCAATATCACACAAGTAACGAGCGCAATATCGCATGAGTAACGAGCGCAATATCACAAGTAACAAGCGCAATATCACAAGTAACGAGCGCAATATCGCATGACTAACGAGCGCAATATGGCACGAGTAACGGGCGCAATATCGCACGAGTAACGGGTGCAATATTGCACGAGTAACCGGCCGCAATATCGCACGAGTAACGGCCACAATAGCTCACAAGTAACGGGTGCAATATTGCACGAGTAACGGCCGCAATATTGAACGAGTAACGGCCGCAATATGGCACGAGTAACGGGCGCAATATGGCACGAGTAACGGGCGCAATATTGCACGAATAACGGCCGCAATATTGAACAAGTAACGGGCGCAATAGCTCACAAGTAACGGCCGCAATATGGCACGAGTAACGGGCGCAATATTGCACGAGTAACCGGCCGCAATATCGCACGAGTAACGGCCGCAATAGCTCACAAGTAACGGGTGCAATATTGCACGAGTAACGGGCGCAATAGCTCACAAGTAACGGGTGCAATATTGCAAGAATAACGGCCGCAATATTGAACGAGTAACGGCCGCAATATGGCACGAGTAACGGGCGCAATATGGCACGAGTAACGGGCGCAATAGCTCACAAGTAACGGGTGCAATATTGCACGAATAACGGCCGCAATATTGAACAAGTAACGGGCGCAATAGCTCACAAGTAACGGCCGCAATATGGCACGAGTAACGGGCGCAATATTGCACGAGTAACCGGCCGCAATATCGCACGAGTAACGGCCGCAATAGCTCACAAGTAACGGGTGCAATATTGCACGAGTAACGGGCGCAATAGCTCACAAGTAACGGGCGCAATATTGAACGAGTAACGGCCGCAATATGGCACGAGTAACGGCCGCAATATGGCACGAGTAACGGCCGCAATATGGCACGAGTAACGGGCGCAATATGGCACGAGTAACGGCCGCAATATGGCACGAGTAACGGCCGCAATATGGCACGAGTAACGGGCGCAATATGGCACGAGTAACGGGCGCAATATGGCACGAGTAACGGGCGCAATAGCTCACAAGTAACGGGCGCAATATTGAACGAGTAACGGCCGCAATATGGCACGAGTAACGGCCGCAATATGGCACGAGTAACGGCCGCAATATGGCACGAGTAACGGGCGCAATATGGCACGAGTAGCGGGCGCAATATCTCACGAGTAACGGGCGCAATATGGCACGAGTAACACAATTTTTTTTATAAAGCTACTTTTTGTAATGTCTATTTAATGCTTTTCTTATTTAACACAATAATGACTTTAAATTATCTTTTGGGGTAATTTCTCAGCCGAATTTGATGTGTGATTAATTTGTGTGTATCGTAATTGTGTTGTAATCGTGTAATTAATTTAATGTTTTAAAATTAAAATTTAATCGCTTGACAGCCCTGATGTGTGCGTGATCCCATCTGCAGGTGGCCGTGTCGACCCGGAGTCCGTCGGCCGCAGACGCTCCTCTGAGAGTGTTAGTGGACGGCCGCTGCATCAGCGGAGGGTCAGAGGTCGTGTCGTGTCTGCGGCTGCGACACGGCCTCCAGGTTCACGTGTGTTCGCTGGTCAGTGCAGACTTCATTGTGAGCAACCGCATGGCCGTGGAGTGGCAGAGCGAGTCGGAGGTCGCCAGCGTTCAGAACCGCAAACGGCTGCAGGAGCGAATCCAGCGGCTGCAGGCGTCGTATGAGCGCGTGTGTCTGATCATCCAGAGCGACCGCACCAAACCTGGTGAGAACCACCAACCGAGAATTTCCTGTATCTGAATGTTCCTGCATCTTTTATGATCACATGACGCAGTTGTCTCTCTGATGATGTCAGGTGAGACGGTGCGAGCGTTTCAGCGCAGCCGCTATTATGACGGGACGCTGGCAGCGCTAGTGAAGGCGGGTGTTCGGCTCCTGGTCAGCAAAGGTCCGGATGAAACCGCAGCGCTACTGAGCGAACTGGCGCAGGTGGAGAGAAGGAAAGGTCAGGTCATCGACGTACCCCTGGAGGTCAAAGGTCACCGGCAGCAGGCTCTTCAGTTCTGCTTGACACTACCGCACGTGAGCTACATCAGCGCGCTGAACATGTGCCATCACTACAGCTCCGTCGGTCACATGATCAGCAGGTACGTCAACTCCACACCTGCTTCTGAACTGAAGTTATTCCCGACTGACTCTGGTTTCTGCTGTGTTTCAGTTCAGTGGAGGAGCTGCAGGCGTCTGCGCGTGTGAGCCGCTCCAGAGCCGAGGACATTTACCGCTGTCTGCGCTACAGCTGCTGCTAACTAACTTATTCTCAGCACTTTAATGCATTATGAAATATGGGTTCATGATGTCACACAGACGGTGGAATAATCAGGATTATATCATCTGTTTATGTGATGTCAGTATGTGTTTTCTGTTTAGGAAAGTTCTGTACAGATCAGATTATGAATGTTGCCATTATGGTAATGAAGTATTTATGTTTACAGGTGAAGTGAGCAGGTGCCATTTTGAGAAATAAAAGAGCTCCATCTTTTTAATAACCGCTCAGCTCTTTTCTCCTTCAGCATAATCGTGTGTGTGTTTGAAGTTCAGGTTCAGGTCTGGTTTTGAGCCACTAGAGGGCGCTGGACTCCACTGGACCTTCATCCTGGCTCTGCTTCTCTCTTCCTCTTCATTATACAAGCATCAATAATCAGCTGGTAATGTGTGTTTGTTATGTGTGTGTATATATAGATATATTAATATAAATACATTTTTTATTTAAAAAAATCAGTAAATAAAAACGAGATTTAAATATGTAAATAAATGAGCAAATAAATGATGCATCTACACTACAAAAAAATTATGTTTTCCAGCACAATTCTTAAATCAAGATACATTTACTGGAGAAGCAAAATGACTTGAGAAATATGTCAGAATGAAGTGAGTTTGTGCTTAAAATAAGAACAAATATCTGCCAATGGAGTCCAAAAAAAATAACCTTGTTTTCTCTTTGAATTAAGTTTATTTTTTTGACCCCATTGGCAGACTGGCTCTGACTTTTCTCACCCTGACTGTAAATCTGGGGGGAAATCAGCACAGAAGTCATGTAGTTTATTCCTATATAATCATTTACTTTGTAAATGATTACATTTACAAAGTCAACAAGCATCTGACGCTTAGTGTTTTACGCACGTCTCACATGCCAAGATTAGACTCAGAAGTAACCTGGTGTCTTTACATTCACTCATTCATGTCATTCATAGTCAGTTAACCCTTAATAATGATCCATAGACAGAGATTTTTCCATATTCATTTATTTAATGTTGAAGCGTGACTGCTGATCTGTGTGTAACACATGTTCCCTTGACATTCATGAAGTAAAAACACTGACAATCAATCAAACAGTCATCAACAATCCATCTGCTTATCCCCTCATACTATTTACATTCACAATAATACTGAAGAAAAAAAAAATTATGCAAATATACATCAGGAATATGTTAATTACAGTCATGTCAGGAACGAGTCACATTTAAGGTGCATGTAAAGATTAAATAACCATTAGAAAATATGTATGTAAACATGTTAGGACCATTTCTTGGACAATCTTCAGGTCTGAGAGTCTCAGCAGCAACACTTTTTACAGATCTTGGCATTTAAAGATTTACTTTTATGTTGAAAGGGAAAGTCTCAAATTTTGTACCTGTGAAGAAACACTTGAGAGTAATGAGCAAGATTGGGAAAAAATGTGCAAAACTTGTACCTTGAGGGATGCAACCGCTTATACTCCAGGTACTACTATGAACCTTTTTAGAGGTAAATAAGGTAAATATTACTACTCTAGAAGGCACTGATGTGAATCTGGAAATGTGTGGAAGTGAAATGGTTTTCAGCTATATAATGTAATGATTTAATGATCTGCAGTTCAGGAACTTTCAATGCTTGTTTGTTAAGACATCATAAAATCCCTCTCGTCAGGCTTATAATAAATCCTACTCACTGATTATTGGCGAACGATTGCCTAGAAGAGCCATTTTTGGTTCCCCAAAGAACCTTTCAGTGAACAGTTTTTTACAAAAGAAAAAAATGCCTTTCTTTCTCTTTTTTTTGTTTAAGTGCGAAGAACATTTTATTAATCTGAAGAACCTTTTTCCCATATTAAGAACCTCATCAAGACTCTCTCCGCAACTTTTCAAGAATTCAGAAACAAGTTTGTCTTGTCAAACTTGGAAATGCGTGACATTGTGGAAGTGAACATTATCACTGTTTCAGTGTAAAACCAACGTGTCTGTAATGCAATTCAAGAACTTCCAATGCTTGCCCTTCAGGTACTACTATGACATTTTTTTTAGGGCTAAGTAAGGTACAAAGGCGCCCCTTCAGCAGTAATGCTCCAGATGACAAGCTGTTGCATCATTATAGGAACATTTTTTGCACATTTTTTCTGACAGCGTGAGAACAGGACAGAAGAACTAAGTCCCAGTTCAGCCTCTCACATGTGGTTCTGTCCAGAAGCTCCTGCGATTCATCTGTACGTCGGTAGATCCTTCATCAACGTCAGATGTTTCTATGGATGATGATCTTTAGCTCAAACAGTAGATCGCGTCGCTAACACCAAGGTCATGGATTCGATTCCCAGGGAAAGCAAAAACTGATCAGATGTAACTGTGCAAGTGGCCTTGGATAAAAGCACTGCCAAATGTGGGAATCCTCGAACCCAATGGAGACTTTCTCTCATCCCAATATTTCAGTGGTCCATCAAACATTATTCAGCCTGAATGACCTTTTCTCTCTTCATAAGTTCATGTCAGAAGGATCCATGGCTGAAGTCTTTCAGTCACAGGCTGCTGTGCTGCAAGGTCGGCATGGACTCGCAGTCCTTCACGCCTTCGTCCTCGCGCATGTACATGAGGAAGAGCGTGACGGTGGCGAAGGTGGTGGCGTTGACGGGGAACGCTCTCAGGAGAGTCGAGGTCAGGCCACGAGTGAACACCCTCCATCCCTCCCGCCGCCAGCTCTGACGGACGCAGTCCACGATGCCGTCATACCTGTTGGCTCCGCCCACGCCATCCGCCTGGAGGCGGGATTTGATGACGTCCACAGGATAGGTGGAGATCCAGGACGCAATTCCTGACATGCCGCCCGCCAGGAGCAGTTTGGGAATGATGTAGCCGTCGTCGGGTTCGCAGCGCAGTGATCGCGTCAGCGTGTCGTAGGTGAGGAAGTAGACGCCGAAGCCAGGCGTCTCACGGATCACGGTGGTCACCATTCCTCGGTTGATTCCTCGGATTCCCTCCTTCCGGTAGATGCGGACCAGACAGTCCAGAGAGTTCTTGTAGAGCTTCCTGGACGGGCTCTTCTGGCCCGTTCCCTGCATTTGCATGCGGGTCTTGGCCAGCTCCATTGGGCAGCAGATGACGCACTGGATGAGTCCGGCCGCCGCGCCCGCCAGGAACTGATGCAGCGGCGTGTCTGCGGCCAACATGCGCATGGCGTTGCCCTGGACGCCGAACACGATGGCGTTGATGAAGGTCAGGCCCATCATCGGGGAGCCGATGCCCTTATAGAGGCCCAACATCTGGAGAAACAGAAAAGGAGTGAAGGGTTAATGTCTTCAGAACCCGAAACCCTTCATCTCTCAGACAGATATAGATGTTCCCTGTGCTTAATTTAGCTCCGCGTGCTCATTCCTGACAGGTCTCAAGTAACTCCTAGAGCTAAGCAGGGTTATTATAGTTAACTAGAACTAAAACCAGCATGTTAAACTTTCACGCCAGAGATTTTTAATGATTTAAAGATCTGCAGTTCAGGAACTTTCAATGCTTGTTGTTTGTAAAGACATCATCAGGCTAATTATAAATCCTACTCACCGATTCTTGGCGAACGATTGACTGGAAGCAGTGATACGTCCCGCGGTACAAGGGCTTGTCCACACTTTGAACCTGCAGTCGCACCTAGAACACAGAGTTTTCTCATTAAACAGGAATTAATGCTGTAATCAGGCCACTAGTAATTGTTGACAAACAGCAGGAATCACAAAGAAGTGAATGAAACTAGATTTAGGTGATGTTTGTCCTTGCTGTGTGTGGAATTTATATTCAATGACATTCCAGTCCAATGGAAACAGAGGAATTGACCTGGTCTTTACTTACTAGGTTAAACCTCCGTGCGGCCGGTGTAACAGCCTCACTCTCATCTACAACAAAGCAATACTTTTGCTGTGAAAGACCCTTCGGCTGTGAAGTTATGATCAGGTTAAAGGCACCAAGGCAAGATGAGAGATATTCCGGCTCAAACGGCCGGTGCTAATAAGGCTTCAGGTCCGAATATGTGCTTAATGCACGAGCTCATGATCAGAAGCAGGCGTTTGTGTATCTTGCCCTTTGCCTTTAAGTACAACAACTCTCTTTGAGTGTTAGTTTTCATTCACAGAAACACGTGCAACACTAATGACAACAACAACCTCTAATACCCAATGTAATACACATCTCTGAGCATTTGTGTGTCTCGGCTATTGTTTTTTTTTTTAACGTCCGGTGAGAGTTTGTCATTAATAATTTTGTAGTTGAGCACAGTAAAGACATGCTTCTTGATCAGTGTTGATGCTCTAAATCAGCTACACATTTGCCAGATGCTTTTATCCAATGGATAAAATATCAGCAAAATGTTCTTAGAATATATTTTTTGTTGGTCTACACATTTCGATTAATTCTTGCATTGCCTGTTAGTGCCATGCTCTACTCTTTCACAGGAACTCCCAAATGTCAAACATTGACATATTAATATAATTTGTAGTTGTAAATGCATTTAAATTGATTATAAACTCTTAAAAATAAAGATTCCAAAAGGAGGAAGAACCCTTTGGTTCTACGGCTGTTTAAGGTTCTTCATGGAACCATCAATGCCACTAAAGAAGAGTGTACAGTTTAGTACATGATGATTTGTCAAACTGTAAATGCAGAAACACTTTGATTTTTGTAAATGGTCAGTTCGCACATGCATTCAGTGTTAAAGCCGTACGTACCTTCACTGTATCAAATGGATGTCCGACCAGCACACCTGCGGCACCTGCAACATGAGAACATTCACATTCATGCATTTGGCAGATGCTTGTATCCAAAAGCGACTTACATTGCATTAACTGTATTCTTTATGGAATCTGTTCATGCATTCCCTGGGAATCGAACCCATGACCTTGGTGTTGCAAATCTGTTTCACCTTTATGGAATCTGTTCATGCATTTCCTGGGAATTGAACCCATGACCTTGGTGTTGCAAATCTGTTTTACTATACTCTTCAGACATTTACATTCATGCATTTGGCAGATGCTTGTATCCAAAAGCGACTTACATTGCATTAACTGTATTCTTTATGGAATCTGTTCATGCATTCCCTGGGAATTGAACCCATGACCTTGGTGTTGCAAATCTGTTTTACTCTACTCTTCAGACATTTACATTCATGCATTTGGCAGATGCTTGTATCCAAAAGCGACTTACATTGCATTAACTGTATTCTTTATGGAATCTGTTCATGCATTCCCTGGGAATCGAACCCATGACCTTGGTGTTGCAAATCTGTTTTACTATACTCTTCAGACATTTACATTCATGCATTTGGCAGATGCTTGTATCCAAAAGCAACTTACATTGCATTAACTGTATTCTTTATGGAATCTGTTCATGCATTCCCTGGGAATCGAACCCATGACCTTGGTGTTGCAAATCTGTTTTACTATACTCTTCAGACATTTACATTCATGCATTTGGCAGATGCTTGTATCCAAAAGTGACTTACATTGCATTAACTGTATTCTTTATGGAATCTGTTCATGCATTCCCTGGGAATCGAACCCATGACCTTGGTGTTGCAAATCTGTTTTACTATACTCTTCAGACATTTACATTCATGCATTTGGCAGATGCTTGTATCCAAAAGCGACTTACATTGCATTAACTGTATTCTTTATGGAATCTGTTCATGCATTCCCTGGGAATCGAACCCATGACCTTGGTGTTGCAAATCTGTTTTACTATACTCTTCAGACATTTACATTCATGCATTTGGCAGATGCTTGTATCCAAAAGTGACTTACATTGCATTAACTGTATTCTTTATGGAATCTGTTCATGCATTCCCTGGGAATCGAACCCATGACCTTGGTGTTGCAAATCTGTTTTACTATACTCTTCAGACATTTACATTCATGCATTTGGCAGATGCTTGTATCCAAAAGCAACTTACATTGCATTAACTGTATTCTTTATGGAATCTGTTCATGCATTCCCTGGGAATCGAACCCATGACCTTGGTGTTGCAAATCTGTTTTACTATACTCTTCAGACATTTACATTCATGCATTTGGCAGATGCTTGTATCCAAAAGCGACTTACATTGCATTAACTGTATTCTTTATGGAATCTGTTCATGCATTCCCTGGGAATCGAACCCATGACCTTGGTGTTGCAAATCTGTTTTACTATACTCTTCAGACATTTACATTCATGCATTTGGCAGATGCTTGTATCCAAAAGTGACTTACATTGCATTAACTGTATTCTTTATGGAATCTGTTCATGCATTCCCTGGGAATCGAACCCATGACCTCGGTGTTGCGAGCGCCTGCTCAACAGTTTAAGCTTCAGGAACACAATCTCATGATTCCAGACCCTGTTTTAACTCTGTCATGATGATTAGGAGCATGTTATATTTGACTGAAACGTGTGATGCAATCGTGTTTGAGATATGACGAGTGTTTGAGCTCTGCTGCGGCCGGAGTCCTTGACCCATCGAATGAAAGCGCAGCGCTGCAACACCTGCGTCATACGGGCATGTGGCAAGACCTGCTTGACCTGTCGATGTGACAATCACAGAATCATGATCTATTGACGTCTGTGCCGTTGAACTAACAGAGCTGAACAGACTGAACTGTCTGGAAAACTTATACATGCTTCACAGGATCATTCCTGTTTAATGAGCTTTAGTTCAGAAGGATTGAGTTTGATTTAGCAGCATGTGAAGGTATGATGAGCGTTTCAGACTGAAGAATTGTTGCATTGCATTGACACATCAGAAGAGTAGGAATGTCTGGAGTCAAGGAGTGGACGGGTACAACGGCTCGTTCTCAATCAGTCTGACCAGAGAGATATTCTCAACTCCAGAGTGAGGTCAGTACACTAGATGTAGGATTAATGCTGTTCAATACTTCACGTTATTCGACTCATTATTGTACTTGCAGTGAAATGACGCATGATGTGTGTCTTACCTCCAATACATCCTGCAACAAAGTCCAGAGCCATTCCTGAGGTGATGATGATGATGAAGATGAAGAGCCGGTGGTCTGTCCCTCTGATCTTCTGCTCGGTGTGTTGGTCTGCGCTCACCAGCAGCTGCTGCCAGTGGAGCCGCTATTTTTACTGAATGAAGTTGATATGAAGGGGAAAGTCCATCTGTGACCAATAGAAGCTCAAGGATGAAGAAACACCCCCATCATCATCATCATCATACAGACACGATTTACTGCCAGAGAGAGTAAATCAACTCATAATGCTGCAGGATCTGATTTACAGTGCAGTAGAACTTAATATGTAGTTATTATCGTTGACTAAAACCACAAAAAAAAAAACCCTGTTACATTAAATAAAATAAACTTTTTTCTTTTTTATACTTTCTTTCCATTCAAACTCATTTAACATAATTATACAAATTTTAACATATTTTTCCCCAATAATTGTTTGTTTTCTTCTACTTTCTTTTCCTTTCATAATACTCACCACAACGCATAAAAAACACATAATTAGAACAATAATTAAGTACTTAAGTTAACATTCACATATATATCAAGCTCTTTTAACACTAATAAATAATTCAATTAATATTATTTAAACATCAATAATAATAATAAATAATGAATAGATCAATTAAAAAGGATCCCTTTATAATGTAATATATATTCCTTTATGTTAAATTTTATTTTCTTTGATTTTAGAGGTGTCCAAAAGTGTACTTTTGCTCTTTTTCATATGTTGAATGTACTTGAGATCGTTCAAAACTGGGGTTTCTTAATTAATAATTCTCAGTATTCTAAATAATTATAACTCGTCTTTATTAAGTAGCATAGATCCTATACCCAAAACTATATCTTGCATCTATATATTTGGTTTCTTAAAAATTTCTTAAAGTTTAATGAGCTTTAAATTCATCACAACTTCTCCAGCATCCTAAAGATGGATATTTCTGGTGTTATGAAATATCACATCATCATTTTCAGAGCATATTCTTGCCAATACGGAGATTGTTAAAATTTATTTTAAACTTTGTCTCCAATCTCCTTCTGTTATCTTATCGTCTAACTCAACTTCCCATTTTGTTTTAATATTATTATAAACCCATATCTTTAAATATATTATTTATTCGTCCTATAAAATAATCTACTCTAAAATATAATCAAACTTCAGCTAATTCCTAAGACAACATCTCATTTTCATGTAGTTTAACTTGAACTAAAATAGCTAAAAATGAACACTTTAAAAAACACTTATAAAGTGACATATGATTTTAGCATTTCTCTTTTATATATATATATATATGAGAAATGCTAAAATTGATTATTTATGTATCGGCATGAACAGCCGTGACGTGTCCTTAAAATATAAACAATTTGCGTTGTTTAAAGCACTATATTAATACATAGCTACTCCATTTATTAATAAAACGTTCGCTAGTCCTCGGATCTGAAGCTGTTCACTATGAATAATCGGTACAGTAATTATTTGTAAAACACGTGACTGCAACTTTAATTCTTCATCATCATCATCATCATCGTCAGTGCAGTGACAGAATGAAGAGCAGCGCCACCCAGCGGCCGCTGCAGGAACACTAACACTGATCTGACACTTGCTGTCTTTATGTTTGATACAGCTGATATTTCTGCGCGGCACAGCGACTGTAATCACAGAGAGCATCGTCGAGACTCTCAGTCCTTACTGCATGTGACCGAGGACTGAATGTGTTCTGAAGGAGACTGTGACCTTCGGTTTGACATTTCTGCAATGACAAAAGCGACACACACACACACACACACACACCCGTCTCTACGACACACGGCACGCGCTTATCTTCTGCATCGTTTTTCTTCATAATCAACATCATCAGATCGTCAACCGGCGTCTCTCCGCTGATGATGTCACGCGTTCAGCGGATCGAACCGAGTGAATCCGATGCTTCTGTTTGATCGGTTCTGATCGTGATGCATCTCGCAGATTTCATCGCCGGTTCTGTCGGAGGTACGTGATCATGTGAATCATCTGGGTTTCAGGGTCAGTTTTTCAGAACCTGATGAAGGTCAGTGTGTGAATATGAGATCTGCATATATTTGGGCCGTGAGAAGTCAATTAAAAAAGAATAGGCAAATTAGTGCATCTCAAATAGACAATCTGCATATTTATACAACATTTCAAACATAACTAGATTTAGTTATTCTGCATTTGCTGAAGAATCATATTCATAATGAATGTCGTTTATGATGTGTGCGTTCAGGAGCGTTCGGAGTGGCGGTGGGGTATCCGCTGGACACTGTGAAGGTAAAACCATCATCATAATCTTCATCACATGCTGTATCCAGGTGTGTAACGGCTGCTGATGTTGCAGGTGAGACTCCAGACGCAGACTCATGATTCTGGCATTTGGGAATGTGTGAGAAGAACCTGCAGGACCGAAGGAGTGAGTATCAGTCACGCAAACACTTCAGGTCAGCATGAAACAGAAGTCGAGTTATTGTGTCGTATATCCGAGTGAAACGCTTCACAAACAAGAACAAATGTAGGGCGGGGCTTGATTTTGTTTGTGGGGAATTGATTGGATGGTTGTGGTTTGCTATTGGTGGATCTCACGTGAGTGACAGGTTGCCCCGCCCGCGTCATCAGAGAAGAGATGTCACTGTTATTCTGAATGAACATGAATTTTTAAAATGGACCTATAACGCCCCTTTCACAAGATGTAATATAAGTCTCCAGAATGTGTCTGTGAAGTTTCAGCTCAAAATACCCCACAGATCATTTATTATAGCTTCTCAAATTTGCCCCTATTTGGGTGTGAGCAAAAACACGCCATTTTTGTGTGTGTCCCTTTAAATGCAAATGAGCTGCTGCTCCCGCCCCCTTTCCAGAAGAGGGCGGAGCTTTAACAGCTCGCGCTTCGGTCGCTCAACAACAACAAAGCTGGAGAATCTCACGCAGCCGAAATGACGACGGTGTTCAGCCTTACATTGATCAAACCGGATTCAACACTGATGGAGAGACTCAGGAAGAAGTTACAACTTTTAGACGTTTCTGAATGGTTAGTGGATAAATGTATGTAGTTGCTGTGGAGTTGATTCAACTCATCCACTAGCATGTGCCGTCATGTTCATCTTTTGTGTTGAATTGACCCTCGTTTGTGAAGCAGTCCGGTGTAAAATGGCGGCATGTCAACAACACTCGACTACAACAACTCTTCCTCTTCTCTAAAGCAGCCCAACATGGCCCCGCCCCCTTTGTTGTGTGTTCTCGGGGGCTTTCGTAACTTTGCAGATGTTGTTTATGATCAAACAGCAACATTACACACTAACTAAAGTTAAGTCAAATCATAATCAAGGACTCCTTTAACACAATAACTGTGTGTTTCAGGTCAGAGGTTTCTATCGAGGAATGTCGATGCCGGTAACCACCGTCTCCATCAGCTCCTCTCTGGTTTTCGGCACTTACAGGAACGTTCTTCATTACCTGCATCAGATGCGGCACAGAAGCGCAGCGGATCCCCACCATAAAGCTCATATTTTTCTGTCTGGGTTCGCTGGAGGCGTCGCTCAGGTGCGCTTCATCGCTTCATACCACGCGTGTTGTGTGTCGCTGCATGTATAAACCAGCTGCGTTTGCTCTGGTTCCAGGTTTTGGTGATGTCGCCTGCAGACATTGTGAAGGTTCGTCTTCAGTGTCAGGTGGAAGGGCGGAGATACAGCGGTCCGCTGCACTGTCTGCTCAGCATCGCCCGCGGCGAGGGTCTGCTGGGTCTCTATAAGGGTTCTGCTGCTTTAGCCCTGCGCGACGGACCCTCCTTCGCCACCTATTTCCTCATCTACAACATCATCTGTGATTCACTGTCTGCAGAGAACCATCAGCCAGGTGAAATCACTCAAACCTATAAATACATCAGTATATCAATACATTTAAAGGGGCTATATATGAGAATTTTCATGCATTAATCGCTTTTATTGTCATTGTGTGAACAGCTTGTAACGAAACTTAAAGTGGACCTATAACGCCCCTTTCACAAGTCTCTGGTGTCCCCAGAAAAGTTTCAGCTCAAAATACCCCACAGATCATTTATTATAGCTTGTTGTAAATGCCCATTTTTGAGTGGAAGGAAAAACATGCTGTTTTTGTGCATGTGTCTTTAAATGTAAATGAGCTGCTGCTCCCCGCCCCCTTTCCAGAAGAGGGCGGAGCCTGTACAGCTTGTGCCTCGGATACTCGACAAAAAACTAAAACATCCGTTTGGTCTAAACTTCTGATATATGGTTTTCTGAGCGCACAAAGCTGACTGTCAGACGGCACGACGTGTGAGTTTCAAACTAAGTTCTCTTTCATGTGTTATTGCACTTAAACTGTCAGATACACACAAGGTTAAGTCAAAAACACATAAGTTCACATAAACACAGTCTGAGAAAGAAATTGCATGTGTTTATTAGATCTGTGTATTAAAGTGACAGCAGCGTAATATACAGTACCTACTGCTGTTAATATGAATCAAACAACAAAAGAAAAACAGAAAATCACTCACTGCTCTTGACTGAATAACTTTAGTACCTTTAGTAGGAACACATTTCTTGAATGCTGCTGTTAAATGATAAACATGGCGGACTGTGTACAGCTCACTGTGGGCGGAGTCTAAGCGTATGTGACATCACATTGGAGCACATTCCTGAACAGCTCGTTTTTTGGATTGGGTTAGGGTTAGGGTGGATTGATTTTTACCATTATAGGGCAGTTGTATACACACACTGCAGACACATAAATATGTTCAAAAACTATATATTCTGAGGTTGTCTATGACAGCCTGTAGACTGATTTTAATTTCGGGATGTTTTTGTCAGGAAAAGCTCTATACCTTAAAGGGGTGTTTGATTATGATTTGACTTTTTTAACTTTAGTTAGTGTGTAATGTTGCTGTTTAATCATAAACAACATCTGCAAAGTTACGACGCTCAAACTTCAATGCAAAGAGAGATATTTTCTTTTACAGAAATCACTTTTTAAGGACTACAGTAAGCTTCTTCCCGGGTTAGTGACATCACAAACCCAAAAATGTACATAAACCCCGCCCCCGAGAACACACAACAAAGGGGGCGGGGCCATGTTGGGCTGCTTTAGAGAAGAGGAAGAGTTGTTGTAGTCGAGTGTTGTTGACATGCCGCCATTTTACACCGGACTGCTTCACAAACGAGGGTCAATTCAACACAAAAGATGAACATGACGGCACATGCTAGTGGATGAGTTGAATCAACTCCACAGCAACTACATACATTTATCCACTAACCATTCAGAAACGTCTAAAAGTTGTAACTTCTTCCTGAGTCTCTCCATCAGTGTCGACTCCGGTTTGAACAATGTAAGGCTGAACACCGTCTTCATTTTGGCTGCGTGAGATTCTCCAGCTTTGTTGTTGTTGAGCGACCGAAGCGTGAGCTGTTAAAGCTCCGCCCTCTTCTGGAAAGGGGGCCGGGAGCAGCAGCTCATTTGCATTTAAAGGGACACACAAAAACGGCGTGTTTTTGCTCACACCCAAATAGGGGCAAATTTGACAAGCTATAATAAATGATCTGTGGGGTATTTTGAGCTGAATTTTATGAATTAAGCAGCTTGTACACTTTATCATTAGAAAGAATTAAAATAACCCATTAAACATGAAAGTATTATGCAATCAATGAAGACGTGAATATTTTCTGCTTTTTCGGCATAAAATTGAGTTAGAACCATAGAGTTCACTACAGGCAAAATTGTTGTTGACCGTCTGGTGTTTTCAGGCTGGCCGGTGGTTCTTCTGGCCGGTGGCGTGTCCGGTATGTGCGGCTGGGCCGTTGGGACGCCCATGGATGTGATCAAGGCCCGTCTGCAGGTGGACTATGTGAGCGGCCGGCGCTATAGAGGATTCTTTCACTGCATCACACACAGCGTGAGGACCGAAGGCGCATCCGTCCTGTTCAGAGGACTGACGGTAAACTGCATCCGTGCTTTTCCCGTCAACATGTCCGTCTTTGCCACGTACGAACTGGTCGTTCGCTTCCTGCGTTCAGCGTCATGAAGGTCATGGTCAGATCTTCTCTTTGCACAACTTTTGCATCATGCACAATAGCGTTTGTGTTCCACTGTGAGCTGCAGAAGCTCATGAACCAGAGTGAATATGTATTAATATATATTTGAGTGTTTTGCAGTGTCTACCTCCAGATGCGTCTGCTGAAGAGCGTTGTGAAGGTTTAAGGGTTTGAATTCAAACTTGTGTGTTTTTCTTAACTATTCCTGTCATTTCCATTCAGCGTTTTTTATGCAATATCCCAAAATGTGCATAGAAGTAGCTGGATGGAAACATCTAGTGTTAATCAGGTTTAACCCTTTACTAACTGTCACACAAACTCAGTTCTGTGTTTAATCTCAGTTGTATCTGAACGTGTTGAGCTTGTATCAGGGATTTACACATTAACGCACACATTTTGTCAGATATGCATCTTTGTTTTCAAATGAATGTCAAAATGAACCGTTTACACAGCCGAATGTTCACAGAATCAGTAGCACAATAAACATGTCATTTACAACATCTGCGTCTGTTTATTCATCACAGTTGGCGTCAGGTTTATTAGACAGCGAGTTCATTTCTCTATGGTTGATCGGTGTGCACTGAAGGATCTGTCGTTTCCTCTAGCAGTTGAAGCGTAGTTTCCGCGGGGTCATGAACTGTCGGACGGTCTCGTCTGTCACCAGTTTGCGCCTCTCCTGATGCGCGGCGATCATGGGCTGAAGCGTCTCGATTAAACACTTCTTCAGTTCACCGGTGAGCAGAGCGCCACTCCTGTAGTCCTGAAACACAACCGGATGAATTTAGAGATTTAATTCGTATTTTGTTGTTTGTGGGTTTAGCGAACTATAATGAGCGAGTCTGACAGCATCAGTGTCCGATCTCACCTGTCTGATCTTCTCCAGCTGTTCATCGTCTTCCAGAAAGAACGTCAGATACATGAAAGAAACGTCCACGTCTGGATTCCCACCAAACTTCCTGTGCTCATCTACTGTGTCCTTTCCGCCAGAGAACGCGTGTTTGTTGACCTGCAGCAGCAAGAGCTCGTGTGATTCTCTGTCACGTCTTAAACGCTAGTTCATTCATAATAAGAGTGAAGAAGCACCTTGTTCTTGATCTGCTTGGGCGTGTCTGTCAGGAAGATGGAGGAGTTGGCGTCGCTGGCGCTCATCTTGGTCTGAGCGCCCTGAAGCGCCGGGAAGAACGTGGAGTGAAGCAGAGCAGGTTTAAGATAGCCGATCCGAGGAGCCACGTCCCGCGTCATCCGGAAATATGGATCCTGAGGAACAGACGATCACTTCACACTTTAACGGCCTGAGATTAGTAGCAGTAGTAGTTGTTGTAGTAGTGAGTTTTTGCTGCATTTACACAGTTTTGACCACCAGGTGGCGCCAGCCTGAAGTGTGTCCAATGCTAGTGAATCATTTTATAAGCTTGGGAAAGCGTATGTGAAGATGGATCTGAGCATCTCACCTGATCAATGGCACACGGAATGAGACACTGAACGTCGTTCCTGTCGCCGAAGATCTGCGGGAAAGAGTTACTGAAGGACGGAGCTGCTTGAATGGCTGGGAAACTGATTTTACCTGCGGACACACACGATTAAACTCCGACTGACGAACACTCGTTCAAACACTTCTGACAGAAGAGGAGCGCTACTCACCGATACAATCACTGTCTGTGAATCCAAAGATGCCTTTGACCTGGTTAAACGTCACGTGCTTCTGAACCTTCACAACGTTTCTGTAGAACGAAGGACTCGCCCTGTCGGAAGAAACACATTCACAGTAAATACAGTTTCAAAGCAGCTTTGCAGAAAATCCTGATGTTAATGTTTACAATATCTTAGAACTGATAAGTTACATTTTGAGAACATATAAACAATCAATATAATAATAGCACTTATATCCATATGCAGATGAGATGCAGTTATATAATAATAATAATAATAGCGCTTATAACCGTATGCAGATGAGATGCGGTTATATTATAATAGCACATATCTTTATGCAGATGAGATGTGGTTATATAATAATAATAGCGCTTATATCCATATGCAGATGAGATGTGGTTATATAATAATAATAGCGCTTATATCCATATGCAGATGAGATGCAGTTATATAATAATAATAATAGCGCTTATAACCGTATGCAGATGAGATGCGGTTATATTATAATAGCACATATCTTTATGCAGATGAGATGTGGTTATATAATAATAATAGCGCTTATATCCATATGCAGATGAGATGTGGTTATATATTAATAACAGCACTTATATCCATATGCAGATGAGATGTGGTTATATAATAATAACAGTGCTTATATCCATATGCAGATGAGATGCAGTTATATAATAATAATAATAATAATAATAGCGCTTATATCCATATGCAGATGAGATGTGGTTATATAATAATAACAGCACTTATATCCATATGCAGATGAGATGCAGTTATATTATAATAATAATAGCGCTTATATCCATATGCAGATGAGATGCAGTTATATAATAATAATAGCGCTTATATCCATATGCAGATGAGATGCAGTTATATAATAATAATAACAGTGCTTATATCCATATGCAGATGAGATGCAGTTATATAATAATAATAATAATAATAATAATAGCGCTTATATCCATATGCAGATGAGATGTGGTTATATAATAATAACAGCACTTATATCCATATGCAGATGAGATGCAGTTATATTATAATAATAATAGCGCTTATATCCATATGCAGATGAGATGCAGTTATATAATAATAATAATAGCGCTTATATCCATATGCAGATGAGATGCAGTTATATTATAATAATAATAGCGCTTATATCCATATGCAGATGAGATGCAGTTATATAATAATAATAGCGCTTATATCCATATGCAGATGAGATGCAGTTATATAATAATAATAGCGCTTATATCCATATGCAGATGAGATGCAGTTATATAATAATAATAGCGCTTATATCCATATGCAGATGAGATGCAGTTATATAATAATAATAATAATAGCGCTTATATCCGAACGCAGATGAGATGCAGTTATATAATAATAATAATAGCGCTTATATCCGTACGCAGATGAGATGTGGTTATATAATAATAACAGCACTTATATCCGTACGCAGATGAGATGCAGTTATATAATAATAATAATAGCGCTTACATCCGTACGCAGATGAGATGCAGTTATATAATAATAATAATAGCGCTTATATCCGTACGCAGATGAGATGTGGTTATATAATAATAACAGCACTTATATCCGTACGCAGATGAGATGCAGTTATATAATAATAATAATAGCGCTTATATCCGTACGCAGATGAGATGCAGTTATATAATAATAATAATAGCGCTTATATCCGTACGCAGATGAGATGTGGTTATATAATAATAACAGCACTTATATCCGTACGCAGATGAGATGCAGTTATATAATAATAACAGCACTTATATCCATATGCAGATGAGATGCAGTTATATAATAATAATAATAATAGCGCTTATAACCGTACGCAGATGAGATGCAGTTATATAATAATAATAATAGCGCTTATATCCGTACGCAGATGAGATGTGGTTATATAATAATAACAGCACTTATATCCATATGCAGATGAGATGCAGTTATATAATAATAATAATAATAGCGCTTATATCCGTACGCAGATGAGATGTGGTTATATAATAATAACAGCACTTATATCCATATGCAGATGAGATGCAGTTATATAATAATAATAATAATAGCGCTTATATCCGTACGCAGATGAGATGTGGTTATATAATAATAACAGCACTTATATCCATATGCAGATGAGATGCAGTTATATAATAATAATAATAACAGCACTTATATCCATATGCAGATGAGATGCAGTTATATAATAATAATAATAATAGCGCTTATAACCGTACGCAGATGAGATGTGGTTATATATTAATAACAGCACTTATATCCATATGCAGATGAGATGTGGTTATATAATAATAACAGCACTTATATCCATATGCAGATGAGATGCAGTTATATAATAATAATAATAATAATAATAACAGCACTTATATCCATATGCAGATGAGATGCAGTTATATAATAATAATAATAATAATAGCGCTTATCCATATGCAGATGAGATGCAGTTATATAATAATAATAGCGCTTATATCCATATGCAGATGAGATGCAGTTATATTATAATAATAATAGCGCTTATATCCATATGCAGATGAGATGCAGTTATATAATAATAATAATAGCGCTTATATCCATATGCAGATGAGATGCAGTTATATAATAATAATAATAGCGCTTATATCCATATGCACATGAGATGCAGTTATATTATAATAATAATAGCGCTTATATCCATATGCAGATGAGATGCAGTTATATAATAATAATAATAACAGCACTTATATCCATATGCAGATGAGATGCAGTTATATAATAATAATAATAATAATAGCGCTTATAACCGTACGCAGATGAGATGTGGTTATATATTAATAACAGCACTTATATCCATATGCAGATGAGATGCAGTTATATAATAATAATAATAATAACAGCACTTATATCCATATGCAGAGGAGATGCAGTTATATAATAATAATAATAATAATAGCGCTTATCCATATGCAGATGAGATGCAGTTATATAATAATAATAGCGCTTATATCCATATGCAGATGAGATGGTTATATTATAATAATAATAGCGCTTATATCCATATGCAGATGAGATGCAGTTATATAATAATAATAGCGCTTATATCCATATGCAGATGAGATGCAGTTATATAATAATAATAATAGCGCTTATATCCATATGCACATGAGATGCAGTTATATAATAATAATAATAGCGCTTATATCCATATGCAGATGAGATGCAGTTATATAATAATAATAATAGCGCTTATATCCATATGCACATGAGATGTAGTTATATTATAATAATAACAGCACTTATATCTATATGCAGATGAGATGCAGTTATATAATAATAATAATAATAATAATAGCGCTTATAACCGTACGCAGATGAGATGCAGTTATATAATAATAATAATAATAATAGCGCTTATATCCATATGCAGATGAGATGTGGTTATATAATAATAATAGCGCTTATATCCATATGCAGATGAGATGTGGTTATATAATAATAACAGCACTTATATCCATATGCAGATGAGATGCAGTTATATAATAATAATAATAATAATAATAATAGCGCTTATATCCATATGCAGATGAGATGTGGTTATATAATAATAACAGCACTTATATCCATATGCAGATGAGATGTGGTTATATAATAATAACAGCACTTATATCCATATGCAGATGAGATGCAGTTATATAATAATAATAATAATAATAATAACAGCACTTATATCCATATGCAGATGAGAGGCAGTTATATAATAATAATAATAATAGCGCTTATAACCGTACGCAGATGAGATGCGGTTATATTATAATAGCACATATCTTTATGCAGATGAGATGCGGTTATGTAATAATAATAGCGCTTATATCCATATGCAGATAAAATGCAGTTATATGATATTAATAATAGCACATATCTATATGCAGATGAGATGCGGTTATATAATAATAATAGCACATATCCATATGCAGATGAGATGCAGTTATATAATAATAATATAGTAGCAGATGAGATGTAATGGCGCCAGCACTGAAGCATGAAGACGTGAGCAGTTTTACCCCATATACTCCAGATCAGAGAAGATGAAGGTCTTGTCCAGGTCGAATCCGCAGGCGATGATGTCTCTGGCGTTCTCCACCGCGTACCGATGGCAGTCCTCCAGCGACAGGTCCTTCCACAGGTACTTCTCGTCATCCGTCATCTGAATGACCAGAGGGACGTCGAACACGTCCTGAAGCCACCTGAGACACAATGGACACGCGTCAGCGGCGGAACTGACCGCAGACTCACGCTGGACACGGATGACACTCACTTAGTGAAGATGAAGGGGATCAGGTGACCCACGTGCATGGCCTCTGAGGACGGCCCGCGGCCCGTGTACAGATAGAAGGACTTCTGATTCTCGTACGCGTCCAGGATCTGATGCATGTCCCTGCCCATCAAAACATGTCATATGATCATCACCCAAAAAATTTATATTATAAATACACGTAAAATATTTTTGGTTATTTAAGTGACTTTATAATAAAAACAGAAAGTAATAATACTCACTATAGAACTGTGTACTATTATGTGTATTTATATTTATTGTCTAATATTTATTTATTTACTTTTATTATTTATTTACAATAATAATATTTATTGTTATTAATTTGATTTGAATCCTTTTTATCCATATTATCTATTTTATTTTTTATTTGTTTTAATTACTTATTTTAATCAAACTAGTCATTTGTTTAAATCAATTTATTTG
This sequence comes from Elopichthys bambusa, assembly GCA_037101425.1. Classification (NCBI taxonomy): domain Eukaryota; kingdom Metazoa; phylum Chordata; class Actinopteri; order Cypriniformes; family Xenocyprididae; genus Elopichthys; species Elopichthys bambusa. The sequence continues at coordinate 236,669 of CM074442.1, read as the reverse complement.
TTTTTTAATCTACTTATTTATTTAAATATATATCTATATTTATTAATTACTAATTTATTTTAATCTATGTATTTGTTTTTTTTAATCTACCTAATTATTTTAATCAATTTTAATTCTTTATCGTGAGTGTGTGTGTGTGTGTGTGTGTGAGAGTGTGTGTGTGTGTGAGAGTGTGTGTGTGTGTGTGTGAGTGTGTGTGTGTGTGTGAGAGTGTGAGTGTGTGTGTGTGTGTGAGAGTGTGTGTGTGTGTGTGTGAGAGTGTGTGTGTGTGTGTGTGAGAGTGTGTGTGTGTGTGTGTGTGAGTGTGTGTGTGTGTGTGTGTGTGTGTGAATGTGTGTGTGAATGACACCTGTGTGAGAAGAAGATTCCTCTGCGCAGGAAGCGATGTGGCGTTTTCCCCGTGAGTCGAGCGATTCTGTCCACCAGCTCCTGATCGATCTTACTGCTGCCAAAGCGCACTGACAGCAGCAGCAGAACCTCGTCAATGCATTATTCACACATGAAAACATGCTCAGAAATCTCACACACACACACACACACACACACTAAGGATTAGAACACAAACCAACCAATGAGTTTATCGTAGTCGACTCCTTTGGCGCTGCTGGTGGAGACGTTCCACGGATCCACCTGATCATCTCCATCATCATGATCTTCATCATTCATCACAGCGTCTGTCGGTGGGCGTCCGGCCTGATAGTCCTGACCGGTCAGCTGTTTATAGTCCGCCTTTAACTTCAGCAGTAACTGGACAGCAGCGTCGACATCAGCCTGCAGGAGCCCACAGTCACATGACCAGAAGTGAGTACTGATTCAGCTTCAGCAGTGTACAAAATCATCATGAAAATATATATTTAATTACAATAAAACATTTTTAAAAATAGATTAATAAAAATTTGAATTAAACAATAATACAAATATATATATATATACTTTTAAAATTAATAAATAAATAAAAATTAGATTCAACAAGTACATAAGCAAATAAATAATATCAGTACAGTGTTAGGAGTATAAATAAAAATTACATTACCATAAATGCATAAAAACTAGATTAAATGAGCCAATAAATAATGCATCTAACAGCACAATGCTGTGAGTTTTAATAAATATATGATTACCAAAAATAAACATTGATTACAAATAGATTTTTTATTATTAAAATAAAAAAGCAAATAAATAATTCATAACTACAGTGCTATGAGTAGGGGAAAAATATAATAACATAACGCAATATTTTCCGAATAATATTTGTACATATTTATAATATTTTAATGGGGCCTTTCAGCTCGAGACTCACTTTATTGCCCTTCTGAGCTTTGATTTCTCTCACTGCGTCTCCCTGAGCTCTGAGCTGCTCATACAGATCCATCGGGCTCGAATCTGCCGACATCTTCACCTGTAACACACACTGACTGACAGAAGAACATGATGACTGTTTATATTGTGATATGAAACTATTACACCTCACTGACATATGCTCGCCTGCCGCATGTCAGCCTTTAAACATCGATCTGTGATCTGTGTCATGATCAGCGCTCGCACGAGTAATGATAACTAGTTAATATCAGTATTAAAAAGTAATGAAGAATAGACAAACGTACCGGTTTGTGTTTGATGATTTAATTCATTCAACTTGCATCAGACTGCCTGTGCCAGTGTCACACCGATCACTGCCCTACCGGAAACATTCTCTCCACGTAGTTCCGGTCGCATCTCTCTCAGGGAAAATTATTTTTATTAAAATCACTTTTAGTCGTACTCTACTTCACTTAGATAACGGAAATGCATACAAGCTGTTTAAACACGAATTATTATTTAAAACGAGACTCTTATTTTGTCGCAGAAACCAGCCGCTTCCTCTGCAGGTGGAGAAATAAGCTAATTATTACCAATCACAAAACCAATGTACCAGTTAATTTAAATAACACGGCTGAAATTTTTAGTCGTACTCTGTTTTTCTCAGATAACGGTAATGGATAACAGCTTTTTATTAAAAACGAGACTCTTATCTTGTCTGTAAGTTCCTCACTGGCGCTTCCGGAGATTCGCTGCCTGATATTTCAAATTAAACTCCGCGCGACAGACACGAATATTCATCATATAAACAAGAATATACTGACCGCCTGTATAGTTATACAAACGGTTTTAAACTGATACACAAATGCTTATATTATGATTTGGCGGACAGATGATGTTAATGTCAGTTACTCGTCGTTTAATGTGAGTTTTTGGACCATCTAGTGTCTTCTGTTGCTTTTAACTATTAGAATAAATTCAAGATACATTTGGCTTTTTATTTTCTGTAATTTATATTAAATAAACATGTGTAATATTCTCTCTGTTTACAATAGTTGAACTCTTGTTTGACCGTTTTATAATAAGAATATTATTCTTTTTTAGTCTAATTGTTTTATTTTAATTAATTAACACACACACACACACACATATGTATATATATATATATATAAACGTTAAAAAAAAATCTTATCCATGCAGACGTGTGGTGGTTTGTGAGTGATCATCATGGCTTCACTGGTGGATTATGAGGATTCTGACAGTGATCCGGATCAAGAACGTCTGTCTGCTGCTCCTCAGCCTCATCTGCAGCTTTATAATGATGGAGCCCTCATCATGAGCTCATCCTCATCATCCTCATCCTCAGCAGCAGCACAGAGCTCATCCGGCTGCATGAAGAGAGCGCAGCTGCAGCCGGCCGCAGTCAGGCCGTATATTCCTAAAAGACAGCGCCTAACCACTGCAGCGGTCCAGACACCAGAGACACAGGACACACGTCCATCTGCTGGAGCTCATCTGCTGTCCGAGGTGTCGGAGAGAGTCCGGCCGTTCCTGGGACGAAAGCACGGACGGGCCGAGCTGCCCAGACGACTGCAGTGTTGTGTTCAGGCCCATCAGGGTCCAGTGAACACCCTGCAGTGGAGTCCAGTGGATCATCTCAGTCATCTGCTGCTCTCTGCGTCCATGGACAAGACCTGCAAGGTATGACTAACCTAACCCAAACTAAACTAACCCAATCCAACCTATCCTATTCCCAACCTAACCCAATACAACTTAACCAACCTAAACTAACCTAACCCAACCTAAACTGGAGTAACCTAAACTAATCCAAACCCAATCCAACTTAACCTAACCCAACCTACACTAAATTAACCTAACCCAACCTAACCTTATCTCACAATTCTGTCTTTTTTTTCACAATTGCGAGTTTATATCTTACAGTTCTGAAGAAAAAAAAAAAGAACTGCGAAATAAAAAGTTGCAATAACCTTTTTTTTTTTAATTTTTTTTTTTTTTATCCTGTGGCTGAAACAAGCTTCCATTTGTGTTTGCCTGTGCAAAACCTAAAGCTATGATGATTGGTTGTTGTGGGTGGTTGCCAGGGTGTTGCTATGCGGTTGCTAGGGTGTTTTCTTCCCGAGTCCTGCAGCCTTGCATCTCTGTGATTGTCTGCATTTATTGGCAACAAACCCTTTAAAACTTAAAGGTGCAACTTTTTAACTTTTTTTTGTTGTTCAAAATCAACAGTCATCGTCAATCCTTCTTCCAGAACATGTTTTTGTCTTATGTAACCGGTTCTACTGACCCGCTCCAAGTGGGATTCGAACCATGGTCTTCGGCGTTGGAGTCAGGCGCTCTAACAAGGAGGCTAAAGCGTCAGTCGCTAGTGTGTCTCTTGAGATCAGAGGAGTGAGGTTCATACGCACAGCTCTTACTGGCCTACAACAGTTACACTCACCCCCCTAACCTCACTCCCATCCGGGTCACGGCACCAAATCTTACCGGTTTTACTGACCCGCTTCGAGCAGGACTCGAACTGTGGTCTCCGGCGCACGCTAAAGACGCACACACAGCTCTTACTGGCCTACGACAGATACACTCACCCCCCTAAACCTCACTCCCATCCGGGTCACGGCACCAAATCTTACCGGTTTTACTGACCCGCTTCGAGCAGGACTCGAACCGTGGTCTCCGGCACACGCTAAAGACGCACGTACAGCTCTTACTAGCCTACGACAGTTACACTCACCCCCCTAAACCTCACTCCCATCCGGGTCACGGCACCAAATCTTACCGGTTTTACTGACCCGCTTCGAGCAGGACTCGAACTGTGGTCTCCGGCGCACGCTAAAGACGCACACACAGCTCTTACTGGCCTACGACAGATACACTCACCCCCCTAAACCTCACTCCCATCCGGGTCACGGCACCAAATCTTACCGGTTTTACTGACCCGCTTCGAGCAGGACTCGAACCGTGGTCTCCGGCACACGCTAAAGACGCACGTACAGCTCTTACTGGCCTACGACAGTTACACTCACCCCCCTAAACCTCACTCCCATCCGGGTCACGGCACCAAATCTTACCGGTTTTACTGACCCGCTTTGAGCAGGACTCGAACCGTGGTCTCCGGCGCACGCTAAAGACGCACACTAAAGACGCACACACAGCTCTTACTGGCCTACGACAGTTACACTCACCCCCCTAAACCTCACTCCCATCCGGGTCACGGCACCAAATCTTACCGGTTTTACTGACCCGCTTCGAGCAGGACTCGAACCGTGGTCTCCGGCACACGCTAAAGACGCACGTACAGCTCTTACTGGCCTACGACAGTTACACTCACCCCCCTAAACCTCACTCCCATCCGGGTCACGGCACCAAATCTTACCGATGTTAAAACCATCTTCAGGATGGTTTTAACATCTTCAGCTTTAGATTCTTTCCATCTGCATTGGTTATTCCTCTTAAGCCTAGTAGTGAATGTTTCATGAGCAGTAGGATAATCGTAGTCATCTGCACAGAGCCGAAGCACAACCAAAACAATGTTCTTCTGCAAAATGCATGCAGTTGTTTTTTTAACCACTAGAGGGCCAAAAGCTACATAGTGAACCTTTCAGCACAAGTGTTTTTTATGCTGATTTTTAGAATTGATGTGGATCTTGGCGTTTCCATCCAGCGTTTTCTTATGCAACATCCCACAATTCACATAAAAGGTGGATTTACACATAGCCACAGTGTTCAGGCAGAATTTGCTGATGATGGAAGAGCAGCTTGATGTAAATGTCTCTGATGCGGAGCAGCTCCATCACGGTCAGGTTATTATGTGTGTCGAGGCCCAGGAGAGACGCGCGCTCACATTCATGTCCTGAGGAAAGGTGAAATGATGCACATTCAGACACCGCTGAACTAGTTTCATGCACCTGTGCTGCAACCAGCCCTCATAATGAACCATTCAAATATTCATGAGAAATTTCCTGTTCGCCGAGGACAGCTGCTGTGGTTTGAGGACCGATAAACCAGAGACTAGTTTCTGCTGGTGTATGGATCATAATTCATCTGTAGTGTGTGTTTGAGTTGACTTCTGTCTGTTTCTGTTGGATTTGATTGTGAAGCCGTGTTGGTGAGGTGATGTTGGATCACGCTAATCTTGTTCTGCCCGCGGCGTCCCAGTCGGATATGAGAGCCGCCGCTATCAGACGCTGTTTGATGTGTGCGAGTTTAATAATGAAGCGCAGGACGAGAGGGAGGAAGCGTCTGGAGGGTCGAGGAGCGGCACGTCATCAGTCAGTGGAGCCGCCGCTCTGATCCTGAACACAAGAGCTGTATCTGTATCTGACATTCATTCATTCACCTCTTCCTCTGAACACTGGCTTTATCTGCAGTGATTCGGGATCGTTCCCGTCCACGCAATTCACCCAAAAATCAACACTACAAAAAACACTGAATAATCATGTTTTTATTTAAAACCTCTATTGTAGCTTGTCAGTAAGGAAGCCCATTTCCACCAAACAATTTTGACTTTTTAATCTCAGAATTTTGACCTAGTATGTCATAATTAATTATGTCAACTTCGACTCATACTTGACTTTAATTCAAAATTCTGACTTAGTATGTCATAATTGAGTTAGTCATAATTTCGACTTTGTCTCTCATAATTGGCTTTTACTTTTTATGTCAATTTTGACCAAAAAAAATTCATTATGACTTAATTACAGGTTTTAATGTTATAAAGTCTGTTATTATGACGTCATAGTATAACTTAGTATGTCATGAATATGAATTAGTGTGTCATAATTTTGACTTTTTATGTCATAATTAAGATTTTCCAAAGCAGAAATGGGCTTCCGAATGTCTGAGACTAAACAAGTGTGAAATTCTGAACTCCTATTGTGAAATAGTTCCTCCCTTTTCTGTTTCAGGTCAATTTGATCAACATTTTTATGTTCAAAAACAGACTGTAAGTCTTAAATTTCATAAGTTGAAATGAAAAAGTTTTACCTGACTGTTTACTGTCTTTCCAATAGTTGAATTTTGGTGAACTGCATGGAAACCAGTGACCTCTCAGTTCGACCTCAAACAACATTTTCCAAAACACAGACTTGTCGAAACTTTGTATGCACATTCATGACCCTAAATGAGAAAAAGAAGAAATAAAGTTTAACCAGTGTTTCAAGCAGTTTAAAAATCAAATAGGAGGGTTTTAATGTGCGATCTGTCACGTTCATGACAGAATGAGTGACTGCTGAGTTTGTTGTATTTATTTATCTCAAAGAATAGAGTCACACTTCAGTAATGATGCCGTACACTTCATGTTGTCATTGAGCCGAATCTCTGTGTTTGTAGGTGTGGGACGGTGTTGGCGGTGGGCGGTGCTTACAGACTTACTCCGCCCACCGTGGGGCGGTGCGTGATGCGTGTTGGCTGCCGTGCGGGCGACGCCTCCTCTCAGGCTCGTTCGACGGAACGGTGGCGCTCACTGACGTGGAGACGGGTGAGTTTCCCTCCCACTTCATAAACAGACTCGGATATTATCCTGATAAATGTCCTGAGAGTAGCGGATCATATCAGGACAGACGCCGTATTCCAGCTGGAACATGAAGGATGTTTTTATTCTCCGCACAGATAAAAGTCATTCAGTGCAGAAAGATGGAGGATTCCAGATCAACTTCTGTGCAATAAATGTAAAACATGATGTTCTTCCTCAGTGTTTCTGTCTTGTTTTCCAGCACAAACATCTAAACACACATTTACTGGAGAAGAGCAATTTTTGCATTGTGTTTTACTGCACATTCAGCTGCTCGTCATGAGACACGTTCCTTATCGGCCGTCAGCGCTGTGCTAATTACATTTCTTAATTAAAAACACTGAGGAAGCGTGTTAATTATGCAGGAGGAGGATTCTTATCATCAGCCACATTCACAGAAAAACACTTTACAATAAGATGTCTTTAGTTAACAGTGAACAGTACTTCACATCATTTATTAATCTTAATGTTAATTTCAACATTTAATACATTTTCAAAACTAAAGTTGTATTGGTTAACGTTACTGAATGTACTGTGAACATGAACAAACAATGAAGAATTAGATTTTTATTAACTGATGGTAACAAATGAGATCTTATTGTAAAGTGTTACAGTCAAACTTGATCATATGCAAAATATTAATGATGCACACATATTAATCCACATCACCCACTGAGCTGCTTTACCAACAATCACAGTTTGTCCTCAAACACGTCGAGTCGTCAATTATGAAACTAATTCACATCAGCTCTATAGAAGACGATCGCATCATTATTCAGATCAAGTTCTGTTCTCATCTGATCAGTGCAGTCAAATCTACAGTATTACTGAATATTAAGTGTCTTTTAAACTAAAGTAACGATTGATTGATTGACCGATGGCTCCTCAGGTCAGACCGTCGCGCAGATGGAGAACGGCTTTAAGGTGACCTGCGTCACCCCGCGACCTTCCGACCCTGACGTGTTCCTGAGTGGCGGCTTCAGTTCAGAGGTCAAAGCCTGGGACGCCCGCTGCCGTAAGGTCAGTCTGATTCCAGACCCTTCCCATGAGCCTTTGGACAGGACTGACAGATGCTCTGTGTGTCGCAGGTGCTGCGTGTGTATAAAGCTGCGGTTCAGCAGACGCTGGACGTCTTGTTTCTGAGCGGCGGCCGAGAGTTCGTGAGCAGCACTGACGCCGTCAGTCGAGACTCGGCCGAGCAAACGCTCATCGCCTGGGACTTTGAGACGACTGCCAAACTCTCCAACCAGATATTCCACGTAAGAACCTTCTCTGAGGATGCGTCCACATTCATCCAGATACATGAGAAATGGTGTTTAACGCTAGGGTTAGACTCGTGTCATAAAAATGGAATTAGACGAGTGTCTGTGAATATTGAGCTGCAAAAAGACTTTAAATATGAATCCTGCATGTTCTGTGTGACTGAACGGCGCAGACGCGCGGTTTCATTTCCCACACGCACACTGAAGCACGCGTGACGCTCGCCGTGTTTTCAGCCTCTCTCGCTATATGAGGACCTGAATGTATGAATTTCATCTCCAGAGCCGCTCTGAGAGTCACTTCATCAGCATTGTACTATCGTCATATCATAAACGCACAGAAACTCAAAGGTCTTCACTGCAACCCGTCAGAATAAAAGTTCGCTTTAACTTGAAGAAATTGTGACAGAAATGTATTACTGTTGTACAGTAAAAATACTAACACTAATAATAATACATAAGGAATAGTCACGATTTTTCTTCCATGTTTTAATTTTAACAGTAAAGCTGTTGTGCAGCACTTTGTTTGACAAAAATGTTTAAATGCATATGATTAAAAGATAAATTAAATGTTTTATGCCTTCATTTGATTGCCAGAAAAATTTAAATAGACAACATTTCTGGGGGAAAAAACATTTCTGTTTTTTCTTTATGAATTCAATTAATTAGTTGTGCTTTTTGATTAATAAAATTTAATAAAACCATTAAAATGGAATCCAGAAAACTTAAGTTTTTGTTAAATTGTATACGTTTTCAATTAATTAGACATGCTTTTGGATTATTACAATTTTATTTAACCATTAAAATGGAGTCCAAAATGTACAAAAAACATAAACCAGTGTTAAAGAATGTTTTGAAACGTCTGAAAAGCTCAAATCATCTCACTGCGCATGTGTGAAATGAAATAAAAGCTCACTGAGGTGAACCCGAGAGGATACAGTTCTCACAATATTCATCTTTTTATTAGCGTAGTTCAGGAACACCTCTGTTTTTACATGCACACGACAACAACAAAAGCATTGTTAAATTGATCCACTTTGGAAGCGTCTCCGTGTTTTCAGATGAATGCAGACTCATGTTGTTGATGTTGTCAGGAGCGCTACACCTGTCCGAGTCTGAGCGCTCACCCGCTGGACGACAGCTTCATCGCTCAGACCAACGGCGGCTACGTCGCCCTGTTCTCCTCCCAGCGGCCGTACCGCATGAACAAGAGACGCAGATACGAGGGACACAAGGTCAGCGCCACTGACACATCCGGAGCAGGTCATGTGACTGATCATGTGACTGAAATCTCTCGTCTCATTGGTTGCAGGTGGAGGGTTTTGCGGTGCATTGTGGGTTCTCCGCAGACGGAAGCGTACTGGTCTCTGGTAGTTCTACAGGTTCTGTGCACTTCTACGACTATCAGAGCTCACGGAGCCTGAAGACGCTGGACGCTCATGAACACGCGTGTGTGTGCGCCGTGCTCCATCCCGTGATCCCCGCCGTCACGGCCACGTGTGATTGGACGGGAGAGATCAAGATATGGACCTGATCCTTCATCTGCCAAAGAGCTTTATAATTATGTGACACGAATCATTTCCTTTTTCAATATGAAGCTTTTCCTCATGAAAACATCATAAACAGCAGAATCCACTGAATGTTACATGGTTTAATGAAAAATACTTCTGTTAATCTCTAATTTCGCACTAAGAAACGACAAGAAGTCCATCATTAAAGTTTATTTAGTAAAGAAAAATACAGCAAATATATGGAAACGTGCGTCAAGAAACCGTTTTCTATGAAAATGAATTACATGTCAATTCCTGGTTTATCTTGTAGATAAAAACAGTGTTTGTTTGAAGAGCTTCAGTATCGCACCTGAATAATGTCATGTGATCTGCTGCATGATCCTGAAGATGAAATATGAACACATATTTACAGTTAAACCATTTTCAAACACAGGAGCTGCTTTAGTAAACAAAAAATGGTAAAGATATATATTTATTGTATAAGAATAAGAACAATTTGGTGATTAATTTACTTGTGTATGCAAAGTACCATATACACAAATAACAAACCTAAGATCATACTATTTAAAACTGAACTGATGCAATATATTGAGACTCTTTAACAGATCCAAGAAATAAAAAAAGCAAATGAAAGTATAAAATACTGACTGTGTGTCGGACTAGATGAGTCGCTCAAAACAAACACAGTGTTTATATTTTTCAGTAAAATGAACTTAAGAATGGTTTAGTAGTAGTTGTCTCTGCATATTGTGGCGTGTCAGAGTCACTGTTAGTCTGACAGTCACAACATTGAGTGGCCTGACATGTCAACTTCTGACTCGACCAATCTGGTGAGTTTGGGGGCGGGGCTATCTGTCTGACTGACCAATAGCAGATGAGGGTCCAGAGGGAGAGTATGAGTGTTTAAAATGCAGAAACCACACGCTTCAGGTGTAACAGAAAAATGGTTTGCAAACATGTTGACATTAGTTTACTGTATGGATTTTTTTAATGGCTGATGCTTTTCAAAAAATGTTTAGTTTGTGCTTAAAACAAGGACAAATATCTGCCAGTGGGGGCTAAAAATCCATTTGTTTTCCCTTTGAAGATTAAGATTATTTTTCTGACTCCATTGGCAGAAATTTGTTCTTGTTTTAAGCCCAAACTAAATATTTTGATGCATTTTTTTAGAAAACAAGGCTTAATATCTTCAGTCATTTCTCTTCTCCAGTAAATGTATCTTGATTTAAGAGTGTTTAGATGTTTGTGCTGGAAAACGTCAGAAACACTGAGGAAGAACATCAGTTTTTGCACTGAACCGCAGTACGTTGAACACTGATAGTTAGTTAAGCAGCGTTCCATAAAGCTGTGCTTTGGTAAGACTGTCTTTGCGACTGAGTCCCGCGTTTCCAAACTTTTGATGCTGTGGCGTCTTTTTCTGAAGATCCTTCTTGTAGTGCTGGATGTCCAGACTCTTTAGTGACTCGACAGAACTACTGGGACTTTCATCTGCGTAATCTCTCCGTAAAGCGTCTTCATCCGTGTTCTGCTTGTCTTTGAAGAAGCTGCTCGTTGAGTCCTGACCAGCATCTTTTGAGCGGAACATCAAGCCCCTCTTCAATGCGTTCAGGCTAATCTTTGGGTTCAGCGCGGGACTTGATCCCGCTGACGCAGGGAACCGCAGATCCGGTGCACGCGTGTGGAAGATGTGGTCTCCCTCCTGGAAGCTGCTGTAAAGGGGACCCAGTTTGATTTTGGCGGGACCGACCGCAAAGTGCTGCTCTGAGAAACTGAAAGGTGAAGCTCGTCCAGGGCTGCAGAAGAAAGTGTTCATGTCCTCCACGCTCATCTGCCGCCAGCCGCCCGTCGGATCCTCAGGGACGTGGACCTGTCTGTCCCCGTGAGGTCCAGACGCACTGTAGCCGTGTGCCAGAGAACCGCCGTTCTGAGCGACGTGCTGGAAGCTGCTCGACTTGGAAAATCCTGGATGTTCCTTTCCATACGAGGATGGGTTCTTGTGCTCATAGTCTCCATCACGCCAGTCGGTGAACAGAGCCTGCTGGGACAATGACACGTGAGCTTTCTCATCCGACGCCATACTTAAGCTGGAATAACAGGCCGGAAGAGATCCGAAAGGGTCTTCGTGCACAGAGAAACTCTGAGGCAAACTCTCGTCTTCCGGGTTGCTGTCAGTGTGTCCTCGGATCTGTCCGCTCTGGTCTGCGCTCTGCCGTCGCTCCGGCCAGCGGTCATGCCGCCGGTCATCGGTGGGACAGTATAGCGCCGTGTCGCTGCAGTACAGATCTGACAACTTATATGCCGCGCGCCTCTGAACTTTGTCCGTGCCGGACGGGAATTCTTGAGCTTGAGGACTCGGCGAGCGTGTGACCGGACAGCTTCTCCCGGGCTCCGGTTTCTCCAGGACCCTGCCGATGACAGCAGTGGGAACGGCGTCTGAGCAGGATTGATGCAGCGCTACGCTCTGCCTGCGACCCTGCTTCTCCATGTGGGAACTCACTCGCTCCTGAAGATCAGTGGGAAGCTGCAAAAAATCACAAACAGAGACACCAATGAGAGAAACTCAATAGAGATGTGAAACCATTCATAGAGAAGAAACTTGTTATCTGTTTTCTACAGAGCTCCTAAAGGGACATGGTGATCAAAAATAGTACAACATTTGCATTATCTCAAGAAACTTTACGTTCTCTCACAGAACTATTGCGTTTCTCCAAGAAACTTTGCGTTCTTTCTCAGAACTATTGCGTTTCCCCAAGAAACTTTGCGTTCTCTCTCAGAACTATTGCGTTTCCCCAAGAAACTTTGCGTTCTTTCTCAGAAATATTGCGTTTCCCCAAGAAACTTTGCGTTCTTTCTCAGAAATATTGCGTTTCCCCAAGAAACTTTGCGTTCTTTCTCAGAAATATTGCGTTTCCCCAAGAAACTTTGCGTTCTTTCTCAGAAATATTGCGTTTCTCCAAGAAACTTTGCGTTCTTTCTCAGAAATATTGCGTGTCTCCAAGAAACTTTGCGTTCTTTCTCAGAACTATTGCGTTTCCCCAAGAAACTTTGCGTTCTCTCTCAGAACTATTGCGTTTCCCCAAGAAACTTTGCGTTCTCTCTCAGAACTATTGCGTTTCCCCAAGAAACTTTGCGTTCTTTCTCAGAACTATTGCGTTTCTCCAAGAAACTTTGCGTTCTCTCTCAGAACTATTGCGTTTCTCCAAGAAACTTTGCGTTCTTTCTCAGAACTATTGCGTTTCCCCAAGAAACTTTGCGTTCTTTCTCAGAAATATTGCGTTTCCCCAAGAAACTTTGCGTTCTTTCTCAGAACTATTGCGTTTCTCCAAGAAACTTTGCGTTCTTTCTCAGAACTATTGCGTTTCTCCAAGAAACTTTGCGTTCTTTCTCAGAACTATTGCGTTTCTCCAAGAAACTTTGCGTTCTCTCTCAGAACTATTGCGTTTCTCCAAGAAACTTTGCGTTCTCTCTCAGAACTATTGCATTTCCCCAAGAAACTTTGCGTTCTTTCTCAGAAATATTGCGTTTCCCCAAGAAACTTTGCGTTCTCTCTCAGAAATATTGCGTTTCCCCAAGAAACTTTGCGTTCTCTCTCAGAACTATTGCGTTTCCCCAAGAAACTTTGCGTTCTCTCTCAGAACTATTGCATTTCCCCAAGAAACTTTGCGTTCTTTCTCAGAACTATTGCGTTTCTCCAAGAAACTTTGCGTTCTTTCTCAGAACTATTGCGTTTCTCCAAGAAACTTTGCGTTCTTTCTCAGAACTATTGCGTTTCCCCAAGAAACTTTGCGTTCTTTCTCAGAACTATTGCGTTTCTCCAAGAAACTTTGCGTTCTTTCTCAGAACTATTGCGTTTCTCCAAGAAACTTTGCGTTCTCTCTCAGAACTATTGCGTTTCTCCAAGAAACTTTGCGTTCTTTCTCAGAACTATTGCGTTTCCCCAAGAAACTTTGCGTTCTCTCTCAGAACTTTTGCGTTTCTCCAAGAAACTTTGCGTTCTTTCTCAGAACTATTGCGTTTCCCCAAGAAACTTTGCGTTCTTTCTCAGAACTATTGCGTTTCCCCAAGAAACTTTGCGTTCTTTCTCAGAACTATTGCGTTTCTCCAAGAAACTTTGCGTTCTCTCTCAGAACTATTGCGTTTCCCCAAGAAACTTTGCGCTCTCTCACAGAAATATTGCGTTTCCCCAAGAAACTTTGCGTTCTTTCTCAGAACTATTGCGTTTCCCCAAGAAACTTTGCGCTCTCTCACAGAAATATTGCGTTTCCCCAAGAAACTTTGCGTTCTTTCTCAGAACTATTGCGTTTCCCCAAGAAACTTTGCGCTCTCTCACAGAAATATTGCGTTTCCCCAAGAAACTTTGCGTTCTTTCTCAGAACTATTGCGTTTCCCCAAGAAACTTTGCGTTCTCTCTCAGAACTATTGCGTTTCCCCAAGAAACTTTGCGTTCTTTCTCAGAACTATTGCGTTTCTCCAAGAAACTTTGCGCTCTCTCTCAGAACTATTGCGTTTCCCCAAGAAACTTTGCGTTCTTTCTCAGAACTATTGCGTTTCCCCAAGAAACTTTGCGTTCTTT
>CM074442.1:165000-217500 GCA_037101425.1 Elopichthys bambusa | reverse complement strand
CTTCGGTCGCTCAACAACAACAAAGCTGGAGAATCTCACGCAGCCAAAATGACGAAAGTGTTCAGCCGTACATTGTTCAAACCGGAGTCGACACTGATGGAGAGACTCAGGAAGAAGTTACAACTTTTAGACGTTTCTGAATGGTTAGTGGATAAATTTATGTTGATTCAACTCATCCACTAGCATGTGCCGTCATGTTCATCTTTTGTGCAAAACCCGTATGGACGGCCACTATACATAGCGTACCTGTTTGCCAAACAGAGCTGTACGCACCAGACTAACGTTTATGATTGCTATCAAATGGTCTAATATTTTTTCCAAAATGTCGCTCAGACAGAAACGCTCCTTTTTTAGCAGTAGAGCTTGCCACTTGTTAGCTATCCAAGCTAACGAGACCCTAAACAGTGTTCAGCGCTGTCAACGACAGAACAGTTAGCATGCTTTGCTCCAACTTTTGCCATGGCGTTAGAACTGGTAAACCGTTGCTGCTTGTGAAAACAAAATGGCGGCGCCGTGGGTGGAAACGTGCAGATTAAGGGGCGGTAATATTATAATAAGATCCCCTTCCTACGTCACAAGGGGAGCGAAATCTGAGCGGCTCGTTTTTTAACATGCTTATCAAAACAAAGTTATTGGGTTGTCCTTTTTCACGTTTTCTGGGTTGGTAGATGCACCGGGGACACGATTATAGCACTTAAACATGAAAAAGGTCAGATTTTCACAAAAAATCACACAATGTTTTTAGCACAAAAACATTGTGTGTCCTCTTTAAAGTCATCTGGTTTAAAGTGAATCAGATCAGGATCTCTTACCGTTCTGTGGATTTTCTCCTCCATGTCCTGGTTTATTCTCTGTAGTGCCGCGTAGCTGCTCTGAATCCTGCAGGAGAAATGATGATGATGATGATGATGATCAGACACACTCTCGTCTGTCATGAGTTATATTATTGCTCCAGTCCTTAAGCTTTAATATTTGTATTTGGTTTAAACTTGTGTTTCTGGGCATTTAGACTGTTAGTTTCAGATCATTGACTGTAAGTGTCACTTTAAACACTTCATACAGTCACAATATTTACTTCTGGAGAGGTTTCAGATCAGTGACCGTCTTCATGTCGTGTTTTCTGACCTGCGCAGTTTCTCAGTGAATTTTTCCAGTTCCTCTTGCGCTCGTCGAAGCTCCGTCTCCAGATACTGACGAGTCGACTTAAACTCGCTCTCCAGCAGCTGCAGCTTGTGTGTGGTGCAGCTGAGACGCCTGCGCAGATCCTCCTTCTGCTCCTGCACTGAACTGCGCACACACACACACACACACACACACACACACACACACAGATCTCTTAATTTTCTTACTCCAAACTTTTGAATGATAGTGTATGACAGTTTCCACAAAAATGTGAAGCAGCACGACTGTTTTTAACACTGATAATAATCATAAATGTTTATAAATCATCATATCAGAATGATTTCTGAAGGGTCATGTGACACTGAAGACTGGAGTAATTCAGCTTTGATCACAGGAATAAATTACATAAATTACCTCAAACACACTCTTGGATCAAAAGCACTAAACATGATTTATTCATGTTCATAAGCCTGAGACCTTATAATTTTACTTTAATGGCTTTCAAAATCATAAAATGAAAGAGAAATAATTATGATTGAGCCGTGTCACATGACTGCTTGTTTCATCTGATTTCACACCAGTTATATCACTAGTATCAACTGTATGCAAAAGATAAAAACTAAAATAAACTCTAGCGTTTGGTATTACTAGAAATATTATTGTTCGGTTCTGCCAAAGTATTTCACTTTAGTAATTAACTTTAATCCAGCTAACAGGGAACGTTCTGGGAAGGTTCTTTCAACGTTATAAACAAACATTCTTCCAGTAACGTTAACAGAACGTTCAAAGTTATCTGGTCTTTAATAATGTTCAAAACGTTAGCACAAAAACATTATTTATACATCGTTCATGCAGCGTTTTTTCTGAAATGATTTAGCTGGACGTTCATCTAACGTTTTTTAAATGTTTCTACTTGTTTCAAAACGTTCAGAGAACATTGAAAACTAACATTCCCATAATGTTTGAAGAATGATGAAATGAAATGTTCTCTTAACGTTCACGTAACAAAGAAAAAAAAAGTTCAAAGGACATTCAGAAATAACGTTTTTATAACTTAATGGCAATGTTAGCAAAACGTTCTTAGAACATATTTTTGTTCTAATTAAGAGCCCTTTACAACAAATGTACCACAGTAAAATGAGAGAACAGTGATGATAGTGTGTGTGTGTGTGTGTGTGTGAGAGTGTGTGTGTGTGTGTGTGAGAGTGTGTGTGTGTGTGTGTGTGAGTGTGTGTGTGTGTGAGTGTGTGTGTGTGTGTGAGTGTGTGTGTGTGTGTGAGTGTGTGTGTGAGTGTGTGTGTGTGTGTGTGTGTGTGTGTGTGTGAGAGTGTGTGTGTGTGTGTGAGAGTGTGTGTGTGTGTGTGTGTGTGTGTGTGTGAGTGTGTGTGAGTGTGTGTGTGTGAGTGTGTGTGTGTGTGAGTGTGTGTGTGTGTGAGTGTGTGTGTGTGAGTGTGTGTGTGTGAGAGTGTGTGTGTGTGTGTGTGAGTGTGTGTGTGTGTGTGAGTGTGTGTGTGTGTGTGTGTGTTTCAAACATAGTTTCCAGTTTAGGGAAAGCTGTTTTTCATTTGTCTTTAATGTTCACTATGGCGATACGGATCAGGAAATGATGTCACTGATGTCTAGCTGGCCGTAACTGGATTTGAGTGGCGTTTACCTGCCTGACGGGATCGATCATAACAGGGTCAGATGATCATGAGTGCAGATGACATTTAGATGGATGGATGGATTGAATCTCTCTCTCTTCACTCTTACCTTCTCTTCTGATGTTTACCACCATTTCTTGGTGCTTTTACTGCAGTTTTCCCAATATAAATCTTTTTCATGTTTTTCTTAGTGTGTTTGTGAGTGTTTCCTGCAGAATCACAAACAGACACACAGACGGATGGACGAACGGGTCAAGAATATTCAGCACATCATTGTACAATATCACAACAACATACAGACACACATGAGAGACACACGTGCTGTTTCGTTAAAACCGCAGGTTTGCATCACAGAATTATTCTGAATGTTGTTATTTGTCTTCAAAACCATTCGCTTCACAACAGCTTGATTCCTGTCAGACTGACGCTCAGGCCTGCGGTTGTTTATCAGCTGCTTCACGCTGGAGCTCTTTTGTTTTTTCTTCTCATTCTCCACACGTCAATGAAACAGAGTTTCTGGAGCTTGATCCTGACAGGTTTCTGTGCAGCTGGAATATCAAATAAACATGTTGCCAGTGCAGAAAAACACCAGAGACACGACCGTACGACCTGATTCACTTTACAAACATCTCCTACTGGCAGAAATCACCTCTGCCCTCAAAAACATGCTTTTGACTGGTTTCATACATTCTTAAATCAGGATGCTTTTACCGGAGAAGCAAAATGACTGCAGATATCGAGTCTTGGTTCTATGCATCACTTGTTGATTGGCTGTTGAGATGTGGGCGTGGCACTCAAAAATGGAGGCGGGTCTGAATGTGAGCTTGCAGTGGATTGTGAGAAAGGGGCGGGGTTTAAGCACACTAAATGAGTGGAGAAGACTGTCTTTTCACTGTATAACATGCATAAGAAAATCTGCAGATTTACAGACTGCGGTCTAATATTTCCGTTTGCAAACAATGAGCTGCATGAACCATCAAGTGTTTCTGAAGAAAACAACCTGAAAACCTCCAATCCTCAACATCTAATGAAGCCCCAGGCATTTGTGTCGTACCTGTCAGATGCTGCTCTCTGTAGCGCTGTTTAAAGTCACCATAAAAATCAAAACTGACTTGTTTTTTTATGGAATATTGCAGTGTTTATTCTAAATAATTTATCAGTGCACATCATCATTATTCCTGGTGATCTTGAATCAGAATATCTTCTCCTCCCTCTTCTCTGATGACGAGGGCGGGGCAACCTGTCACTCACATGTGATCCACCAATAGCAAACCACAACCATCCAATCAATTCCCCACAGACAAAATCAAGCCCCGCCCTACATTTGTTCTCGTTTGAGAAGCGTTTCACTCGGATATACGACACAATAGAGAAGAAAAGACCAGCGCAACTTCACTTTCATGACGACTTTAAAAGAGTCTCAATCAGAGCGGAAAATGATCAAAAACATGTGCTTGGTTTTGAGGGAAAAACATCTGAAAATATTCTCACAAAAAAACAGTAAACAGAAGGCAGCGCAATACTGCTAATCTGCTTTCTATTCGCACTCCTGTTTCTGTGGGTCTCTGGAATTGTCAGTCTGCCGTCAACAAAGCAGACTTCATTCCTACCTTTGCAACTCAATCCACTCTCAATATCTTGGGCTTGAATGAGACCAGGATTCATCTCCGCACTGGCATTTTCCCTTCTGCATTCAAGCAGGCTCGGGTAACCCCACTGCTTAAAAACCCCACATTAAACACTTGTAGATACTTACAGACCTGTCTCTCTCATACCATTCATAGCGCAAACACTTGGACGGGTTGTTTTCAACCAGGCATCGTCTTTCCTCTCACAGAATAACCAGCTGGACGTCAACCAATCTGGTTTCAAGAGTGGCTATTCAACCGAGACTGCACTGTCAGTCGCTGAATCCCTGTGGATTGCGAAGGCTGTTTCCAAATCATCAGTTCTCATTCTGCTCGATCTATCTGCTGCCTTTAATACCATGAATCATCAGATCCTTCTGTCCACCCTCTCATCACTGGGCATCACAGGAGCTCCACTTCACTGGTTTGAATCGTATCCCACAGGAAGGTCTTTCAGGGTTTCCTGGAGAGGGGAGGTATCCAAAACACATCAACTGATCATGGGGTTCCTCAGGGTTCAGTGCTGGGACCCCTCCTCTTCTCCATATACACTACATCACTAGGTCCCGTCATACAGGCACATTGCAATGCTGATGACACTCAGCTCTTCCTTTCATTTCATCCAGATGATCCCACAGTAGCTGCACAAATCCCAAGCTGTCTGGCGGACATCTCGGCATGGATGAAAGAACATCACCTGCAGCTCAACCTGCCAAAGACTGAGATTCTCGTCTTCCCTGCCAATCCGACTCTACAGCATGATTTCACCATCCAGCTAGGTACATCATCGATTACCCCATCAAGATCAGTCAGAAATCTTGGAGTAATCTTTGATGACTAGCTGACCTAACCAAGTTCAAGGCATTGACGCCTGCTTACAGATCTACCACAGGCTCAGCACTCCTACTTCCACTCGCTCTTACGAGTCTTACGATCGGTAAATGAGCGACGGCATGTGGTACCATCACAGAGAGGCATGAAATCGCTCTCCAGAACATTTTTGTTCACTGTTCCTGGCTGGTGGAACGATCTCCCCGCCTTCATCCGGAATGCAGAATCCCTGACAATATTCAAAAGACAGCTGAAAACTCATCTCTTCCATGAGCACTCAACCTCGTCATAAAAAAATTTATTCTATGCTTTCACTTTCCCTTAATCCCTCCCTATTCTAGCTTATGCTACTCTAAGCAATGTCTGAAACTTAGTATTATGAGCCCTTCTTGTGTTTATTTGCCTCTTTACGATAAATCTCTTGCTGTATTCCTCATTTGTAAGTCACTTTAGATAAAAGCGTCTGCAAAATGAATAAATGTAAATGTAAAAAAGGATCATTTAGAGCTCATGAATCTCCATCAAATGAGCAGCGTTTACTCGTCATATTGAAGCACAGAAATACTACTATCAATAACATCATTCTCCAATAGTTTACAAGATACAGTAAGACTCTCAAGAATCTCAAACACACAAATGAAGTGCAGTCAACTCACACATTAAAACATGCAGTTCTTCACGTGTGTCCACTCACCGTCTGTAAAGCTTGCGTGTCATGATCAGATGAGCGTGTTCTACCTCTAAACACACGTCAACATTCACACAGCGCGAGACGAGCCTGAGCTCAGACTGAGACGCTACAGAGACAGAAGGAGGGAGGGAGGACGACCGACACATTCAACAGAAGAGAAGAGCGTCTTTACCTGCTGCCGCAAGCGTCTCCATCAGAGACCTGAAGAAACAGATGGAAAACACTGACTGTTATTCATTTGAATGACAGCTGTCATCAACACATCACAGACACACACCTTCTGTTCAGGAACCATTAATCAGTGCTCAGTCATTAAACATGAATCGCTGCCCGTTTGTTTGGAGAGATACTGAGTGACGAATGTGCAGACAGACCAGTGACAGGCTTGAGATGACATGCTCTTGATAATTATGAGGGTGAATTTAAATATTTGCATATATTGTGAAAGAAAGAATATTTGCATTTCTGCAGAGAGAAGATATTAGATGTTACTGTCAATCACACACACACACACACACACACAAAACTCAAACGTATGAGTTCAGGGAATCCAAATCTTTTTTTCAGCTGAAAATACAGTATTTAGTAAAATAAACTGATTTTAATTTAAAAGAATTTAAATAACTGGTTTAAAAGATTTGGTCTGTGCGATTTTTTACAGGGGTCATGAACTGTGTTGTTTTATTGTTTTATAATGTTTCCTGGGGTGCACTTATAATGTTAGTATGTTTTTTACATCAAAAATTGTCATAATTTTGAAATAAAAGGCATTTTTCCTACCCTGATTTTATCCTCTGATTTGAAGGCTCTGTTTTAAGGGGCGTGTCTCTGTGAGACTTCATTGTAAACGCCCACTGCTGTGATTGGCTAACGTCTTTGCATGTGAAATTGCTAATATTACTCTCTCGAAAACGTTTAGCAAGTTTTACTATTACAGCTCTCAAGGTTAACTGATCGTGAAAAGTGTTGATTATAGCATTATATTTAGATGGTGGCATGAAAGGTTGTAGTGATGAACACTGTAATCGATCACAGACATGTTGTTGAGCGCATAAAAACAATGATCTCGTCATTGTAACTCAATTTCTGCACACAAACGAATGCTTTTATCATAACTAACAGTGCAAATGTGATGTAACTAAGATTTGTTGAATATAATGGGAGTTTTGGCTCGAGTCCAGAACTCAGTCAATGATAAACTTGTGCTGTTTGATTGACAGCTCCAGTGATTGTAAAGGGAGCGTTCTTTGATTGCTTTCTATAATTAATTCTATAATTTAATATAATTGATATAAATTAAATATAAATTGAATATAAGAAAGCTATGAAATATATATATGAAGTAGCTATTAGAAACTAATTTAACACTGAATCTGAGGAAAGTAAGCAATAATTTGTAAATAAATAAATGACAAGTGTCAATAAACATTTCACAAATGCACCCACACACATGCACGCACTCTGTCTCTCACACACACACACAGTTTCAGTGTGTTCACACCTCGTGCAGCGTCACTCTGGGACGAGCGTTTCCTGCAGAACATCTTCATAACGCAGAAACCAAAGCTGTCATATGGCAACGATCCACTGTTCACAAACACTGAATAATTCCCTTCACAGCTGAACGCTCATCATTCCCTGTCACACACTGTTTTCTAAATGCATCTATTTCTGAGTGACAAAATCACTTGTTATCCAGATGGTCTCAATCCATCCTCTGTCTGCTAAACCAGCCCAGACTCACTGCTTCAGTCGCACTGCTCGTAATGCAACAGGGAGAATACAATGATTTCTTCTCTTCAGACATTGTTGTGGCAGTGACTCGATCCGCGGTTTGTGTCGTTTCTGTTGTTCCAGCATTGCACAGCCTTTAAGATTGACATTTGCACTTCCATACAAAAAAGAACCAAATGAATTATTAATAGGGCTGCTGTTCCCCGGCAGATGAGAGAAGTGTGTCCAGACAGTGGCGGCTTCAGTGTGAATAATAAGAAACACTGATGTATTTTTAATAAGTGCTGTCACAGAGCAGCGATGGGCTCGATTACTCTTGTGACCTCAAAATAATGTTTGAGAAGAGCCTTCCGCATTGTTTTAAAGGACGAAATATTTTATTAAGCAAAAGTAACTTGCATTTGGTCACTTCCCAGCTAACAGGGAACGTTCTGGCAAGGTTCTCTCAAAGTTATGAACAAACGTTCTTCCAGTAACGATAATAGAACGTTGATTCAAAGTTATCTGGTCTTTAATAATGTTTTCAAAACATTAGCACAAAAACATTATTTATATATCATTCATGGTAAATTTTTATTTGTTTAGTTGGACGTTTGTCTTTGTCAAACATTTTTTAAATGTTGCTAGTTTCAGAATGTTCAGAGAACGTTCAAAAGTAACGTTCCCACAATGTTTGAAGAATTATAAAATTGAATGTTTCCACATTCAAAATGTTAAAACATTTTAACATTTTGAACATTCAGAAATAACGTTTTCATAACTTAGTGGGAATGTTAACAAAACACTTTGGTCACCTGACATACCAATACAGCAGAAAAATCCAAATTAGTTCCTTCAGAAAGGAAACAAAGAGCAACAGAAATATAAATGAGTAGCAATCAGCTAATTCATTAGCGATTCAAAAAATGAGCTAGAACACAAAACATTTGACTTTTATAGTTGTAATGCAATTTTTTCAAGCCCTATTTCAACAGGGTTTATGGGTCAAGACTCACCGCGATGCTGCTCACAGCAGGTCTCGGTAGTGAGGTGGAGCGGTACGGCGGTTGCGGCGCCCCATCTGAGCGCTTTGAAACCGGACTCGTGCATCTGCGAGAAGATTCGCCTCTCAGCTGTAAAGTTCTATTCTCCACGTCTCTTGGATGTGTGGAGCTCACTTCATCTTCCCTCCTCACTCGGTCGATGTCAGTCTCTAGGTAGGTCCTTTCTAATGTTTCCGATTCCTCATGAGTCCTTCTAATGGTCTCGCTGGAGTCCAGAATCTTGCAGCTCGGCATGCACTTGGCCCACTTGTACACAGAAACATCGGCAGAATCCCTACTGGAAGCAAACCAAGGCCTGCAGGAGAGGGGACTGGAAACTGGAGTTAGATTTAGGCATTGAAGAGACGAAGCTACAAGCGGCTCCTTCTGACGGACGGGCGCGCCGAAGGCTTGCAGACACTCCGGGTTCAGCACCCTGCATGTCACCTCATCTAGAAACTGAGAGAACTTGAGCTTCTCTTCTATCTTGTGCTCTAAGTCAGTAGACGCTGTAGAAGCAGCGGAGGATGTCGAATCCCTGCGGTCTTCCACCACCTGCTCCTCTCCCTCCTGGCTCTCCGATCCCGGGCAGCTGTCGGAGTTCTGGTAGCCGGTCTCTGAATCGCTCGTACCCCCTGGTTGGCTCGCCGATCCGGCACGCACCCGGAAAACCTCCTCGCTGTGCTGCTTAATAGAGCTGCGCAGCAGACAGGTGGCACCGGAGCTCCAGCTGTTGGTGTCCCAGCTGTCGTCCTCACTGGAGCTGCCGCTGCGCAGGCTGGGGCTGGAGCTGCGCAGGCTGGAACTGGAGCTGCGCAGACTCAGGCTGGAACCCTGCAGTGCCGAGGATGTAGGAAAGCTCTTGAGGCTGGTCACCGAACCCTTTAGGCTTGACAGGGATCCTTGTAGGCTGGAGACCGAGCCCTTCATTGAGGTGGAACCGTGTAGGGTGGGTGAGGAAAGGCTGGACGGACAACGTGGCGGCGGCTCTTCGTCTAAGTCGCATCCCGAGAACACAGGACAAGAGGCAGTGGATGAACAGGAGCCGCGTTCCTGCCAGCCGGATGCCGTCTTGGGCCTCGACTGTCTCTTTAGGGTGGACGCCGTCCCGTTGACCATAACCCCTCTTCCTGTTTTCGACGAGCCGTTCTGCATTTTTTGTTTGTATGGAAAACTGGACCATGATGAGCTGGGCTGGCCAGATTTTGACGGTCCTCCCTTGCACCGTCGCCCTACATGCAATTACCTCCCATGACGAGTGCCCGAACTGACACACTTTCTCAAACACTCTCCCGGCTCTGCAAGGACAAACATGTACATACATTAAAACATACTGAATATTAGGTGAATAAATGCAGTCTTTGCTGGTTGGACACACAGGGAACAAACCCTGTGTTCTGATAAAGTCTAACAGGAGTTCTGGTTAACTTTCCAGGTCAGTTGCTCTTTAGAGCAGGATATTGATTATGATGCCACATGATGGACGGGATGTGGGGCAGAACTTGTGTTCCATAAATCAATTCTTCATTGGAGTTTGTTGTGTGGTCAGTATGGCTGGGTGATGAAATCTCTCTTTATGCCTATAGATTAAACTATAAGCTGAAGGCTACAAGCAAGCCGTTTCAAGGCTTCATTTCATGTAGTTTAACGGAGCATCAGAGCCGAGTGCAGCTGAAGAGATGAAGATGATTCAAGGTGAAGATGTAAACCTCAGTATATATTCAGTGTAAAAGCAATGAGATTATGTGAGGTAAACAGACAGAAAACTGTAAGCACATTTCATTATCAAAACGGCAACAAACACACATGAAGGTAAACTGAATCAATTGTGATAAAAGCATAGTTTACTGAAAAATTCTCATGTCTTTCCAAACCTGTTTGGGACACAAAAGAAGATATTTTGAGGAATGTTGTGAGCCCTTTGACTTTCATTGTAAGGACAAAAACAAAATGAAACACTGAGACATTTTGTGTTGCACAGAAGACAAAGTCATACATGTTTGGATTGACATGTGGGCGAGTAAATCTGAACGATCCCTTTACGGTGGACGGTTCAGTCTCTCATTTACAGAAAGTTTAGTGCTATATCGACTAGTAAGAGCAAGCTATTGAATCAGTGATGAAGGCTGAAACTAAGAAACATCTGGGGCACATAAAACATATCTGTATTCTCTTGGGTCATTGTATGCCTATGGAATCACATAAATTTAACAGACAATTGAATGGAACATTGTTTAGAATGAGCGATGACTGAACCGTTGACTGGCAGATTCATCAATACACACATCAATAGACCCTTAAGCAACATGCTGAGCAGCACATAGAGCTTCAGCACAGAAGAATCTGTCTCACACACACACACTGAACATCTTGCTGAGGATTATCTCTGATGTCGTAGGTCATTTGTATATAGAGCGTTAGTATGCAGGATCAGCACTGATCAGGCCAAACAAACCTCTGAAGACTGTGAACATTCATATTATGCTGTTTTTACATGTTTGAATAGTTAGGGTTATCTGAGCAGATACTCTGCAATTAAAAACATGACTTTCCCAATCCATTCAATTTATATATATATATATATATATATATATATATATACTTTCACCTGCTACACGACTGTAGAAATCGATTATCATAGGGAAGATTAGATGAGTGTGTGTGGGCATGGTATCATTTCAGCACAGCTTCCTTCTGGATTCTTTTAGCTTCCTGTGAGTAAACATCATCTGAAAAGTTAAAGGATCTTGAATCTCAAGGAAAATTTCAGCTGCAGTGAGAAGCCTTCATTAAAGTCAATGGAGCAAAACCCTCCTGTAGTGTGAGAGACGTACGCGGATGATCGCTGTTTGTTTTATGCTTTATGATCAATAACTGTCTTAAAGAAGCCAATGAAGAGATTCAGAAGCAGAAATCAGATACTCAGAAACATCTGTGCGTGTTACTTTACTGTTCAGAAAAGGGTTTGAATCTTCATAAAACATTTGCGAATAAAGCAGCGTTTCCATCTCGTGTGTTCAAGAGAACAAAATCATCACTTCCTGGGAAATTGGTGCAAAATATCAGTAATATAAGTTTCTTCAGTCGGGCTCTTTTTCCTTCCATCATAAATGAGTTGGTCTCAGATTGTCAGACGAAACACAAGACTTTGACTCCGAACCACCAAACCAACATTTGAGATGCTGCGATGTGATTGGTCCACTGGTCACATGAGGTTTTGAGGGATTTATTCAGTAAACGTGACATCATCGTAGTTTATGTGCAAATAAGAACTGTATTCACCTCAATTGTGCACGTTTTTTATACAATTTTTTAAAAAAGTATGTGCATATTAGGGTTAGGGTTAGATGCACATTTTGTGGATGGAAACAACTAGTGATTTATTCATGTATAATTTCAACACAGATCCACCATTTAATCATACTGCAATTACTCATTAGTCACCAAAATTAGCGTGTGTCTACCTCAATTCAACAACACAATCATACTAAGTATTGACTCGAATGAACACAACCATGTTTAACACTAAGCAGCCTATGAAAGAGCTAGTATTAACTGATCGATCACATAACCTGAAATTAATTTGTATCACACTTTCACAATATATTTATTGTTTCAAAGCAGCTTTACAGAAAATAGTGCCTTGATGGGACTGTGACAAAATTGTTAATTTTCTGCACTTATCATCATTCATCTTGCATTAATGCATTTAATTTCCTTCTACTCATAAAACTGTGAAAATGGCACAAAATCAAAAAATATCCCATTTCTTTTTGGGATAACGCGATAAATGAATTCAGTTTCTGTGGGTGTTTATGACCTTTCACACACCTTTCATTTGCATATCTCACACTGATCTTCTGGAGTGTGTTTCAGCGTCCTCTGGTGGACGACAGTGAAGCTGCTGCTCTGATGTCAGATATCAGAGTTATAATATGAGATCAGAAGCCCTGAATATGGATTTGGGCCAGAATGCAAAATGCTCTACTTTCTTTCAGTTCTCATTTTAGTTCCTGGCACGACGATGATACACATGAGAGCCAATGAAATGTATGTGCAAGTATCTGCTCCGCCTCTTTTCCTTATATGGCGCTAAATGGAAACAGCTCGCATGTGCATCGGGGAGAGACTCGCTCCTCATACAAAGCTTTATTATGGCTTACAATACAGTGCGTGAATCATCTGGAGATATCATATGATGTCATCATATATCATCAGCTACTTCGCATTTATAGATGAATTATCCATGCAAATCAATCATACTGTATACATTATTACCAACCCAGCCAACAGGGAACGTTTTGGCAAGGTTCTCTCAAAGTTATGAATAAACGTTCTTACAGTAACATTAATGGAACGTTCGTTCAAAGTTATCTGGTCTTTATTAATGTTCTCAAAACATTAGCACAAAAACACTAACTATGTTTTTGAATGCTTTATTTTTATTAGTTGAACTCAAGATATACTCTTCCACATAAACACACATTCAGTCAGATATCTGATCATCATATCTCAAGCTGCATGAAGTTATTAGAGTAAAACACTGCGACGTGCTTCATGCATTTGCAACACAAGCGCGTCACAGAAGAGTCCAGATATAGATATTCAGTCACATCTGTTATTGTAAAATAATGTTCCTTGTGAGATAGTGGGATCTAATTCTCTGTCATATATCGGTGTGTGTGTTAAGCTGAAAATAGACCAGGAGAATGTGGTCGCTCCCCCTGTTGCCATGACAACCGCTCCCTGCATATGTATAAAAACTGGCTCGCATCCACCAGGACCCAATTATTTTTCAGAGGTACGAAACACAAAAGAGATGCACTGATGCACAGAATACAGCAAGTCACTGTGAAAATCATATAAATCTGAGAAAATGAGATGAGCTGATAGACCTGAATGAGTTTTGAGGTGAATGTTAGTTAGTTTTCAGCAGCTACAGGTACTTGATCTGCTACTGATAATAGAGATGTTTGAGATGTGATCGAGGACAAACAGAAAACAGACAAATCTGAGGCCAGTTTGAGGCCTAGTGTTTAGAGAGTTGGACTTGTAACCCAAAGGTCGCAGGTTTGAGTCTCAGTACCGGCAGGAGTGAATGAACAGCACTCGTTTTCCTCCGTGTTTCGTGTGTCCTCTGTATAGATCAGATGGTCTTTATGGAGGTTGTTGTGTATATATTTGTATATACACTTAGAGTTACTCCTCTCTGTGTGTGATTATTTGCTAATCCTGCTCTAATCAATCAAAGTCTTTCTAATGACGTGTTGATAGTGCTGCCTTTGATGTTTTGGACCCTTTCACTGTATGCCTTTAATATGTATGATCTTATAAAAACTCATTATTAACTTCAAACACATAAAACAAATATTTCCAAAAAAAGTCCTATTAAGACTCAATAATGAATTGTAATGATTATCAGGTGGTCGTTCCCAGTCTGATCAAATCTTGCGTCTGTAATTATCTCACCTTCATTCAGCACTTTCATTAACACTAATGACGCATGTGTTAATGAAGTGAACATGGGAGAACGGACCGTGAGAATCTCATCGCTCATTATAAACACTTGACAGTAGTTTTTAATATGTTTAGTGCCTCACAGACAGACGGATGGGAATGAGATTCAGTGATTGTTGTGTCTGGAGCTCCTGTACCTGTCGAATACTGATGATTCCTGCTTCTCTTTCTCTGAGGATCGTCATCATCTCTCATCTAACCCTCTGTGTTGCTCACATTGATGTTTTCCTCCTTCTGTTTGACTCCGTCTGGATGTCCACTTTATATGCCGGTAATACTAATAATATTACAATATCTATGCATATGAAAAACAGTGCACATTGTAATGCAAACATAAAGAAGATGAAATCTGACTGGTGCAGTGATTGTGTATGTGATGATCTCGCTCACATATATTGTGATTATGTTGATTCTGTCGTCTGCCCGAGCTGAGATTAGGGTTCAGTGATATCCTCATGAGGAACCTGCAGACGGATCATGTGCAATACACAAGTTTATTTTTCCTTTATCTTTATCTTTTGAACTCGATTCGGATGAATCTGCAGGTCGAGCTCATCTTTACATGTCAGATATTTGAGCGATTGGGTTTATATCATCATTTTCTGCTTGTGGTAAAAATTAACTTGTAACTCTTTAGATGAAACTTGAGCATCAAAACACAAGATGAGATGTTGTGTGATTGTTTATGGATCATTGATGAATAAGTGTAAAAAAACATAATGGAGATATAATTAATTTTGAAGTTTTATTAAGTGTTAACAATGAGATTATGAGGTTTTTATAATCAATTAACACTGATTTTGACAATTTTTTACGAGATTTTTAACCAAAATTTTGGTTTTACTAAATGACGATATTTTCAAACAATGCTAACAGGCTGATAGCTAGCTAGCTAGAAAAAGGACAATCAAACAATTATATTTAGTACAAGTTTTTAAAATATTACAACATTTTCCATGTTTTATAGCGGTTGTACTGAATGACCTGATATTTGATCAAGTGAAAACATGAATTTATCAAATAGTTAAAAGAGAGTTAGTTACTTTGCTTCACGACCATGTGGTCCTTTGCAGGTGTCTGAATGATGTCACATCCTGTCACATGATATTGACCGCATGACTTGATCCAAAATGGTCCCTTTATATTGGTTACTCCGAATGACATCAATGAAATTCATTCTCATAACAAAGCAACGACTTCTACACATAATTTCAACACCATTTTGCACTATGTTGATATATGATGTTATAAAATCATGCCAGAATAAAAAAAGATATTTTAATCACAAATGAAATTGCTGTATTGGCCTTTGGAAGGTTAAACCGAATGACCTTTTGACACTTTAAAATCTTTAAAATATCTTTATATGCAGCAAAATATAATTAAAACCTTTTGGATTCAATATAAGAGATCTAGTTGTGCTACCTTACATACTTTGGATGTCATATCTTTGTTTTTTGTTGTTATTATTATTAAAGCCTTTGAACAAAAAAATGACCCGTCACGTCATTGACCTTTATATAGTCATAAGAATGTAACTATATTATCACAAAGATGTAATCGTCTAAATGTGACATTAAAGTGCCACTATTATGCTTTTTTTGTATATATTCCCTTTCATACAGCTGTTTGTGAAAGTAAAAGCACTGTAAAGTTTCAAAGATAAATGGAGTTTTCGCCTCTTAAAAGAAAGAAGTGATTCTGAATTGAAACGAGTCGTCAGTAATTCACTTCCTGCTGAACACACGTAAGTTTGTAACTGATTTGCATAATGCCAGCCCATTGGCTGCCGGTTTGCCCCGCCCTCAATCACTGCAGTTGTGTCTGAGACTGGAAGAGTTTGGTTCGTGTTGTTCATGTCGAGAAGACGCTGTTTTCTGCTGCCAAAGCAAATCCACTTTGATGAGATTGATACGGTAAAACTGTTACTGTTCGTATCACTGAGCTGAGATTCAGATATGATAATGAGTGTTTGGTTTCTGACCAATCAGAGCAGAGCAGCTCTCAGAGAGGCGGGGTTTAGAGAGACCGAATCTTTGAACGAAGCGTTTCAGACACTGAGAGAAAAGAGCTAATGCTGCAGCGGATATTATGAGGAAATTAAAGTGTTTTTTGATCTTAGATGAATGTGAACCTGCTGTAGGAGACGTCAGAACTTTATTAGGAACCTTTAAAGTAGCACTTTAAAATATTATAAAGCTGCGTTGAATCAATGTATATTGTGAAAAACAGTATATAATTAAATTTGATTTGACTTGATATTCAATGAATTGTTGAGTGACATGCTTTGATTAAAGCAGACGACACACCGTCTGTCCTCACATCTCCGGCCATCATATCAGACACATCGAGGGACACAGATATCATCATCAGCATCCTCATCCTCCTTTGTGCATCGTTCCTATGGCAACGTGACACGGGTGGAGAGCTGTGAATGGAGCCGCAGCAGCGTTCTGCCCTCGTTCTGTCGCTTTTGCTGCCGAATCCTGATGCTTCATTACAATCCTTCTGGAAACACACACACTCACGTCTCGCATGATGAATGAGAGCAAGCTTATGAAATTAAGTATGCCGTCACGGCAGCTGCACACACACACACACACACACACACATGCGGCGCATTCTGAAGTCCCTCCACAGGAAGCTCCTCTAGGGAATGAAATCAATACCTTTATAGTCCAGCGATCAATGAATCGGCCTGCGGGTCTGACTAACAGGCGCAAACAAACACTCAACAAGAATTAGTTAAAGGGCAGCATTGTTCAGACACGGTTCATAGAAATATGAGATTGACACATGTCAGAGCTGAAGCTCACACACACACACACACAGACAGCAGTGTGTGTCGGAGAACAGCGTGAACAGGCTTCACTACACGGCGCTCCTGTAAAGGTCACGCAGATCCTGAGAAGAGGAACACGGTTACACCACCGTTCATTAAACATGGATGCACTGAATGTTTCACTCTCATCTTTCATCTTTCTGCATTTGTCCACAGATTTACCTGAAACAGTGATGATGCTTCTGTTCTTCCCTGAAAGATGTAAGAATGCTGTAACTTCATCATACTTTAAGGGGCAATGTGAACGAGATTCTCCTGAAGACCAACTGGAGAGAAAATGACATGAGATTTTCATTCAGAGTGAGTTTATTTTTATATACTGTAGTTTATTTTGTATGACATACTGTAGTTTCATAGGTTAATATTTCTTATTTTTAAGACACCATGGAACTGAAACTTTTTTTACAGAATATTGCAGTGTGATTTATCGGTGCACATCATTATGGTGTTAAATTCATGTTCCTGGTAACATTGAATCAGAATATCCCTCTTGCAGCATCGCTTCTCTGATGATGAGGGCGGGGCAACCTGTCACTCACATGAGATCCACCAATAGCAAACCACAACCATCCAATCAATTCCCCACAGACAAAATCAAGCCCCGCCCTACATTTGTTCTCGTTTGAGAAGCGTTTCACTCGGATATACGGCACTATAGGGAAGAAAAGACTATTGCAACTTCCATTTCAAGCCAACTTTAAGGAATATTCTGCATAATTTGCATTTATCAGACGCTTTGCAGTGAATTCCATGTATAAGTTTGATCAGTTCATGCATTCACAAACCCATGTCCATAACTTTGCTGTTTGAGCTACAGGAACACATTTATCGTCACTGATATATATATATATATATATATATTTAACTCGTCCTTCACTTATTTACAAAAACACCTCCTCTTCTTCTTCTTTGCATTTCTCCTCTAACTCATCTCCCAGTCGAGCTTTCTAATAAACCTGGCATTGCACACTAAAATTGTTGGCTCTGTGTCGAATCGCTGATGTTCCTCTTTTAGATAAAAGCGTCTCTTAAATGCATCAATGTGAATGTTATTGAAAAGGCAAAACCATGGTTGCAGTGATGCACTTTTAATAGTAGTACACACTATTCAAGACCATAACATTATTCAGTACATGCTAAAATGAGCAGCTGTCTCATGTGCAGTGCTGTGCGATTCATCATTTTGTATGTGTGAAGTCACTGGCCGTCCTGAAGGAGCATCGTATCTTTCTACATCCAGATCCATGGCACAGAAAATTGCACTTTGATTTAGCACTCACATGAAAATTGGATAAGATGTAGTGCACAGTTGCATCTAATGTGTGTCCAATATGATTTTTCTCATGGGCAAAGATACACAGGAATTACTTTGACCTGCCAAGAACACTCATCCCGCCAGGGACTGAAAGAACAAGCTTCACATTTCTGCTTTTAAACCCTCTACCTTTTTATTTTTGTCTAAGCTTCTCCTGAGGTGTCGAATGGTTTGGCTTCTCATGTCATCGTAATTGTAGTATTATTACCAGTATTTTCTGATGTGTCAGAAATCATGATCACTGAAAGACTTTCCCTCAAACTCAGCGTCTACAACAGCGAGTTGACTGAAATAGACGCTTGTTTTATCAAGCTGAAACCATTCAGAAGTGTTTGATATTGAGTTGCACATTTAGTTCTGCCAGAGGAAGATAAAACTCAAGAATAATGAACATCCTTTAAGTTGCCTGAGGAACGCATTGATCTGACTTGGACTAATTGAGCTGATTTAGTGTGTTTTTCTTACTTAAATGAGGTTTCAGTGTTCTTCTCATCTTTGAGTCGAACGTCAGTTCATTCAAATGACTACAATTAATATCACACCATCAATTAATAATCATCTGACTGGTGTTATTCTTTAAAGGACCACCATCGATACTCAAGAGCTCATTGTTGTTTTTCCCTTTAAGTGTTTCCGGAAGAGAATTACGAGAGAGTCTTTTGGCTGGAAATCAGGACATTTATTGGCTCATTTGTGTGATGTTTGGCATGACGGCTGTGCGTTTCACATGGAATCTGCTGGGATTGATTTTCCTCTTCATCACTCAAACCACTATTTTCTCCTTTTTCAGCACAACTGTTGAAGATAAACCTAGATCTTTCCATTGTATAAATATGAATTATAGTGTTTTAATTAAAGTAAAGCAATGAGGCTCATCCAACTAAGATTAAGTAGCATTTGAGGACAAACCTAATTATATTGTGTCATGCATTTGATCTTTTAACACAAGCCCTACAGGGACGATATCACAACCTTTCTAATAAAGGTATGTGGAATAAGTAATGACCCGTCCCACAGCAGCTGGTTATTACGCTCACGGCTGTAAATCTACAGCATGTATCAGACGTTTACAGCAGAGTCCATCAAAGTGTCAAGAATGAATCAACCTCTTTTTATTTTATGTCATGGTTGTGTGCATGTCATCTTTCTCTCTCTCTCTCATCCAATCATCTCAGTGCTAATTGTGTTTGGTTTATAAATATAATGCATTAAACATCATTAAGGCGCCTGTCCTGCTGAGTTATAATTACTTCAAATGAAGGCAGGAGAGAGCCAAGTGTTCACCTTCAGCGGTCAAAGCTCTCGACGTGGGTGTTTATTTGTTCATTTTCCCTGTTCCCGCTGTAATCAATCATCACTGAGTGACGGCCGCTTGTCCACGGCATGCTGTTGAGCCGGAGAGACCCTTGGGATGGATGAAATAACGGATCTTAAATGAGATCAAAGTAGCACAGATCAATAGCCGATCCCTTTAAATGGTAAATGAAAAGCTGATATTTCATAGCAGCTGCTGAGCTGGTTATAAAACACACATACATGAAGTCAGAAATATTGCCTCTCTGACAAGATTAAATTGTTTTGTTTTTTACAATCCCCCTGTGGTTTCACCCTCATGTATCTATGCCAGAACTGGATGTTTTTCGCAGGTTATCGGCGTTTACATCCAGACGTCTGCAGGAGCTGTGCTGGCGATAAGAGATGCAGCACATGTAGGTCATTGCTGAGAAAAGAGATGAAGTCGTGTGCCAAGAAATCATTTCCCCTGGTAGGACAGCAATTCCTTCAGTGAGAATCTACTATTTAGAGGCCGAAAACTACATTTAATTGGGCCTTTGAGTGTAAAGGTACACCTGAAATACCCTTGTGTCGAGATAGGGATCAAATCATTCATCATAATGAATCTTTCAGAACCAAAAATTCTCTACGCTATCCAAAAACAGCATCTATGAATAGTGTGGTTCTTTTTCCATGAAGAACCTTTAAGGCCCATATGTGTAGTTGAAGGTGTTTGATGGGTGGAGTTTAGTTCTGTGATGTTTATGTGTGTAGTTGAAGGTGTCTGATGGGTGGAGTTTAGTTCTGTGATGTTTATGTGTGTAGTTGAAGGTGTCTGATGGGTGGAGTTTAGTTCTGTGATGTTTATGTGTGTAGCTGAAGGTGTCTGATGGGTGGAGTTTAGTTCTGTGATGTTTATGTGTGTAGTTGAAGGTGTCTGATGGGTGGAGTTTAGTTCTGTGATGTTTATGTGTGTAGTTGAAGGTGTCTGATGGGTGGAGTTTAGTTCTGTGATGTTTATGTGTGTAGCTGAAGGTGTCTGATGGGTGGAGTTTAGTTCTGTGATGTTTATGTGTGTAGCTGAAGGTGTTTGATGGGTGGAGTTTAGTTCTGTGATGTTTATGTGTGTAGTTGAAGGTGTCTGATGGGTGGAGTTTAGTTCTGTGATGTTTATGTGTGTAGTTGAAGGTGTCTGATGGGTGGAGTTTAGTTCTGTGATGTTTATGTGTGTAGCTGAAGGTGTCTGATGGGTGGAGTTTAGTTCTGTGATGTTTATGTGTGTAGTTGAAGGTGTCTGATGGGTGGAGTTTAGTTCTGTGATGTTTATGTGTGTAGTTGAAGGTGTCTGATGGGTGGAGTTTAGTTCTGTGATGTTTATGTGTGTAGCTGAAGGTGTCTGATGGGTGGAGTTTAGTTCTGTGATGTTTATGTGTGTAGCTGAAGGTGTTTGATGGGTGGAGTTTAGTTCTGTGATGTTTATGTGTGTAGTTGAAGGCGTTTGATGGGTGGAGTTTAGTTCTGTGATGTTTATGTGTGTAGTTGAAGGCGTTTGATGGGTGGAGTTTAGTTATGCGATGTTTATGTGTGTAGTTGAAGGCGTCTGATGGGTGGAGTTTAGTTATGCGATGTTTATGTGTGTAGTTGAAGGTGTCTGATGGGTGGAGTTTAGTTCTGTGATGTTTATGTGTGTAGCTGAAGGTGTTTGATGGGTGGAGTTTAGTTCTGTGATGTTTATGTGTGTAGCTGAAGGTGTTTGATGGGTGGAGTTTAGTTCTGTGATGTTTATGTGTGTAGTTGAAGGTGTCTGATGGGTGGAGTTTAGTTCTGTGATGTTTATGTGTGTAGTTGAAGGCGTTTGATGGGTGGAGTTTAGTTATGCGATGTTTATGTGTGTAGTTGAAGGTGTCTGATGGGTGGAGTTTAGTTCTGTGATGTTTATGTGTGTAGTTGAAGGTGTTTGATGGGTGGAGTTTAGTTCTGTGATGTTTATGTGTGTAGTTGAAGGTGTCTGATGGGTGGAGTTTAGTTCTGTGATGTTTATGTGTGTAGTTGAAGGCGTTTGATGGGTGGAGTTTAGTTCTGTGATGTTTATGTGTGTAGTTGAAGGCGTTTGATGGGTGGAGTTTAGTTCTGTGATGTTTATGTGTGTAGCTGAAGGTGTCTGATGGGTGGAGTTTAGTTCTGTGATGTTTATGTGTGTAGCTGAAGGCGTTTGATGGGTGGAGTTTAGTTCTGTGATGTTTATGTGTGTAGTTGAAGGCGTTTGATGGGTGGAGTTTAGTTCTGTGATGTTTATGTGTGTAGTTGAAGGCGTTTGATGGGTGGAGTTTAGTTCTGTGATGTTTATGTGTGTAGTTGAAGGCGTTTGATGGGTGGAGTTTAGTTCTGTGATGTTTATGTGTGTAGTTGAAGGCGTTTGATGGGTGGAGTTTAGTTCTGTGATGTTTATGTGTGTAGCTGAAGGTGTCTGATGGGTGGAGTTTAGTTCTGTGATGTTTATGTGTGTAGCTGAAGGTGTTTGATGGGTGGAGTTTAGTTCTGTGATGTTTATGTGTGTAGTTGAAGGTGTCTGATGGGTGGAGTTTAGTTCTGTGATGTTTATGTGTGTAGTTGAAGGCGTTTGATGGGTGGAGTTTAGTTATGCGATGTTTATGTGTGTAGTTGAAGGTGTCTGATGGGTGGAGTTTAGTTCTGTGATGTTTATGTGTGTAGTTGAAGGTGTTTGATGGGTGGAGTTTAGTTCTGTGATGTTTATGTGTGTAGTTGAAGGCGTTTGATGGGTGGAGTTTAGTTATGCGATGTTTATGTGTGTAGTTGAAGGTGTTTGATGGGTGGAGTTTAGTTCTGTGATGTTTATGTGTGTAGTTGAAGGCGTTTGATGGGTGGAGTTTAGTTATGCGATGATTATGTGTGTAGCTGAAGGTGTTTGATGGGTGGAGTTTAGTTCTGTGATGTTTATGTGTGTAGCTGAAGGCGTTTGATGGGTGGAGTTTAGTTCTGTGATGTTTATGTGTGTAGCTGAAGGTGTTTGATGGGTGGCGTTTAGTTCTGTGATGTTTATGTGTGTAGCTGAAGGTGTTTGATGGGTGGAGTTTAGTTCTGTGATGTTTATGTGTGTAGCTGAAGGTGTTTGATGGGTGGAGTTTAGTTATGCGATGTTTATGTGTGTAGTTGAAGGTGTTTGATGGGTGGAGTTTAGTTCTGTGATGTTTATGTGTGTAGCTGAAGGTGTTTGATGGGTGGAGTTTAGTTATGTGATGTTTATGTGTGTAGTTGAAGGTGTTTGATGGGTGGAGTTTAGTTCTGTGATGTTTATGTGTGTAGCTGAAGGTGTTTGATGGGTGGAGTTTAGTTATGTGATGTTTATGTGTGTAGTTGAAGGCGTTTGATGGGTGGAGTTTAGTTCTGTGATGTTTATGTGTGTAGTTGAAGGTGTTTGATGGGTGGAGTTTAGTTCTGTGATGTTTATGTGTGTAGTTGAAGGCGTTTGATGGGTGGAGTTTAGTTCTGTGATGTTTATGTGTGTAGTTGAAGGTGTCTGATGGGTGGAGTTTAGTTATGCGATGTTTATGTGTGTAGTTGAAGGTGTCTGATGGGTGGAGTTTAGTTCTGTGATGTTTATGTGTGTAGTTGAAGGCGTTTGATGGGTGGAGTTTAGTTCTGTGATGTTTATGTGTGTAGCTGAAGGTGTCTGATGGGTGGAGTTTAGTTCTGTGATGTTTATGTGTGTAGCTGAAGGTGTCTGATGGGTGGAGTTTAGTTCTGTGATGTTTATGTGTGTAGTTGAAGGCGTTTGATGGGTGGAGTTTAGTTCTGTGATGTTTATGTGTGTAGTTGAAGGTGTCTGATGGGTGGAGTTTAGTTATGCGATGTTTATGTGTGTAGTTGAAGGTGTCTGATGGGTGGAGTTTAGTTCTGTGATGTTTATGTGTGTAGTTGAAGGTGTCTGATGGGTGGAGTTTAGTTCTGTGATGTTTATGTGTGTAGTTGAAGGTGTCTGATGGGTGGAGTTTAGTTCTGTGATGTTTATGTGTGTAGTTGAAGGTGTCTGATGGGTGGAGTTTAGTTCTGTGATGTTTATGTGTGTAGTTGAAGGTGTCTGATGGGTGGAGTTTAGTTCTGTGATGTTTATGTGTGTAGTTGAAGGTGTCTGATGGGTGGAGTTTAGTTCTGTGATGTTTATGTGTGTAGCTGAAGGTGTCTGATGGGTGGAGTTTAGTTCTGTGATGTTTATGTGTGTAGTTGAAGGTGTCTGATGGGTGGAGTTTAGTTCTGTGATGTTTATGTGTGTAGCTGAAGGTGTCTGATGGGTGGAGTTTAGTTCTGTGATGTTTATGTGTGTAGCTGAAGGCGTTTGATGGGTGGAGTTTAGTTCTGTGATGTTTATGTGTGTAGCTGAAGGCGTTTGATGGGTGGAGTTTAGTTCTGTGATGTTTATGTGTGTAGTTGAAGGCGTTTGATGGGTGGAGTTTAGTTATGCGATGTTTATGTGTGTAGTTGAAGGTGTCTGATGGGTGGAGTTTAGTTATACGATGTTTATGTGTGTAGTTGAAGGTGTCTGATGGGTGGAGTTTAGTTCTGTGATGTTTATGTGTGTAGTTGAAGGTGTCTGATGGGTGGAGTTTAGTTCTGTGATGTTTATGTGTGTAGCTGAAGGTGTCTGATGGGTGGAGTTTAGTTCTGTGATGTTTATGTGTGTAGCTGAAGGTGTTTGATGGGTGGAGTTTAGTTCTGTGATG
Organism: Elopichthys bambusa; assembly: GCA_037101425.1. Classification (NCBI taxonomy): domain Eukaryota; kingdom Metazoa; phylum Chordata; class Actinopteri; order Cypriniformes; family Xenocyprididae; genus Elopichthys; species Elopichthys bambusa. The sequence goes on along the minus strand of CM074442.1, from coordinate 193,141 downwards.
TTTATGTGTGTAGTTGAAGGCGTTTGATGGGTGGAGTTTAGTTCTGTGATGTTTATGTGTGTAGTTGAAGGCGTTTGATGGGTGGAGTTTAGTTATGCGATGTTTATGTGTGTAGTTGAAGGTGTCTGATGGGTGGAGTTTAGTTATGCGATGTTTATGTGTGTAGTTGAAGGTGTCTGATGGGTGGAGTTTAGTTCTGTGATGTTTATGTGTGTAGTTGAAGGTGTCTGATGGGTGGAGTTTAGTTCTGTGATGTTTATGTGTGTAGTTGAAGGTGTCTGATGGGTGGAGTTTAGTTCTGTGATGTTTATGTGTGTAGTTGAAGGTGTCTGATGGGTGGAGTTTAGTTCTGTGATGTTTATGTGTGTAGTTGAAGGTGTCTGATGGGTGGAGTTTAGTTCTGTGATGTTTATGTGTGTAGCTGAAGGTGTCTGATGGGTGGAGTTTAGTTCTGTGATGTTTATGTGTGTAGTTGAAGGTGTCTGATGGGTGGAGTTTAGTTCTGTGATGTTTATGTGTGTAGCTGAAGGTGTCTGATGGGTGGAGTTTAGTTCTGTGATGTTTATGTGTGTAGTTGAAGGTGTCTGATGGGTGGAGTTTAGTTCTGTGATGTTTATGTGTGTAGCTGAAGGTGTCTGATGGGTGGAGTTTAGTTATGCGATGATTATGTGTGTAGCTGAAGGCGTTTGATGGGTGGAGTTTAGTTCTGTGATGTTTATGTGTGTAGTTGAAGGTGTTTGATGGGTGGAGTTTAGTTCTGTGATGTTTATGTGTGTAGCTGAAGGTGTTTGATGGGTGGAGTTTAGTTATGTGATGTTTATGTGTGTAGTTGAAGGCGTTTGATGGGTGGAGTTTAGTTCTGTGATGTTTATGTGTGTAGTTGAAGGTGTTTGATGGGTGGAGTTTAGTTCTGTGATGTTTATGTGTGTAGTTGAAGGCGTTTGATGGGTGGAGTTTAGTTCTGTGATGTTTATGTGTGTAGCTGAAGGTGTTTGATGGGTGGAGTTTAGTTATGCGATGTTTATGTGTGTAGCTGAAGGTGTTTGATGGGTGGAGTTTAGTTCTGTGATGTTTATGTGTGTAGTTGAAGGTGTCTGATGGGTGGAGTTTAGTTCTGTGATGTTTATGTGTGTAGCTGAAGGTGTCTGATGGGTGGAGTTTAGTTCTGTGATGTTTATGTGTGTAGTTGAAGGTGTCTGATGGGTGGAGTTTAGTTCTGTGATGTTTATGTGTGTAGCTGAAGGTGTCTGATGGGTGGAGTTTAGTTATGCGATGATTATGTGTGTAGCTGAAGGCGTTTGATGGGTGGAGTTTAGTTCTGTGATGTTTATGTGTGTAGTTGAAGGTGTTTGATGGGTGGAGTTTAGTTATGTGATGTTTATGTGTGTAGCTGAAGGTGTTTGATGGGTGGAGTTTAGTTATGTGATGTTTATGTGTGTAGTTGAAGGCGTTTGATGGGTGGAGTTTAGTTCTGTGATGTTTATGTGTGTAGTTGAAGGTGTTTGATGGGTGGAGTTTAGTTATGTGATGTTTATGTGTGTAGCTGAAGGTGTTTGATGGGTGGAGTTTAGTTATGTGATGTTTATGTGTGTAGTTGAAGGCGTTTGATGGGTGGAGTTTAGTTCTGTGATGTTTATGTGTGTAGTTGAAGGTATTTGATGGGTGGAGTTTAGTTCTGTGATGTTTATGTGTGTAGTTGAAGGCGTTTGATGGGTGGAGTTTAGTTCTGTGATGTTTATGTGTGTAGCTGAAGGTGTTTGATGGGTGGAGTTTAGTTATGCGATGTTTATGTGTGTAGCTGAAGGTGTTTGATGGGTGGAGTTTAGTTCTGTGATGTTTATGTGTGTAGTTGAAGGTGTCTGATGGGTGGAGTTTAGTTCTGTGATGTTTATGTGTGTAGCTGAAGGTGTCTGATGGGTGGAGTTTAGTTCTGTGATGTTTATGTGTGTAGTTGAAGGTGTCTGATGGGTGGAGTTTAGTTCTGTGATGTTTATGTGTGTAGCTGAAGGTGTCTGATGGGTGGAGTTTAGTTATGCGATGATTATGTGTGTAGCTGAAGGCGTTTGATGGGTGGAGTTTAGTTCTGTGATGTTTATGTGTGTAGTTGAAGGTGTTTGATGGGTGGAGTTTAGTTATGTGATGTTTATGTGTGTAGCTGAAGGTGTTTGATGGGTGGAGTTTAGTTATGTGATGTTTATGTGTGTAGTTGAAGGCGTTTGATGGGTGGAGTTTAGTTCTGTGATGTTTATGTGTGTAGTTGAAGGTGTTTGATGGGTGGAGTTTAGTTCTGTGATGTTTATGTGTGTAGTTGAAGGCGTTTGATGGGTGGAGTTTAGTTCTGTGATGTTTATGTGTGTAGCTGAAGGTGTTTGATGGGTGGAGTTTAGTTATGCGATGTTTATGTGTGTAGCTGAAGGTGTTTGATGGGTGGAGTTTAGTTCTGTGATGTTTATGTGTGTAGTTGAAGGTGTCTGATGGGTGGAGTTTAGTTCTGTGATGTTTATGTGTGTAGTTGAAGGTGTCTGATGGGTGGAGTTTAGTTCTGTGATGTTTATGTGTGTAGCTGAAGGTGTCTGATGGGTGGAGTTTAGTTCTGTGATGTTTATGTGTGTAGCTGAAGGTGTTTGATGGGTGGAGTTTAGTTCTGTGATGTTTATGTGTGTAGTTGAAGGCGTTTGATGGGTGGAGTTTAGTTCTGTGATGTTTATGTGTGTAGCTGAAGGTGTTTGATGGGTGGAGTTTAGTTATGCGATGTTTATGTGTGTAGCTGAAGGTGTTTGATGGGTGGAGTTTAGTTCTGTGATGTTTATGTGTGTAGTTGAAGGTGTCTGATGGGTGGAGTTTAGTTCTGTGATGTTTATGTGTGTAGTTGAAGGTGTCTGATGGGTGGAGTTTAGTTCTGTGATGTTTATGTGTGTAGTTGAAGGTGTTTGATGGGTGGAGTTTAGTTCTGTGATGTTTATGTGTGTAGTTGAAGGCGTTTGATGGGTGGAGTTTAGTTCTGTGATGTTTATGTGTGTAGTTGAAGGTGTTTGATGGGTGGAGTTTAGTTCTGTGATGTTTATGTGTGTAGTTGAAGGTGTCTGATGGGTGGAGTTTAGTTCTGTGATGTTTATGTGTGTAGCTGAAGGTGTTTGATGGGTGGAGTTTAGTTATGTGATGTTTATGTGTGTAGTTGAAGGTGTCTGATGGGTGGAGTTTAGTTCTGTGATGTTTATGTGTGTAGCTGAAGGTGTTTGATGGGTGGAGTTTAGTTCTGTGATGTTTATGTGTGTAGCTGAAGGTGTTTGATGGGTGGAGTTTAGTTCTGTGATGTTTATGTGTGTAGCTGAAGGTGTCTGATGGGTGGAGTTTAGTTCTGTGATGTTTATGTGTGTAGCTGAAGGTGTTTGATGGGTGGAGTTTAGTTCTGTGATGTTTATGTGTGTAGTTGAAGGTGTTTGATGGGTGGAGTTTAGTTCTGTGATGTTTATGTGTGTAGCTGAAGGTGTTTGATGGGTGGAGTTTAGTTATGTGATGTTTATGTGTGTAGTTGAAGGTGTCTGATGGGTGGAGTTTAGTTCTGTGATGTTTATGTGTGTAGCTGAAGGTGTTTGATGGGTGGAGTTTAGTTCTGTGATGTTTATGTGTGTAGCTGAAGGTGTTTGATGGGTGGAGTTTAGTTCTGTGATGTTTATGTGTGTAGCTGAAGGTGTCTGATGGGTGGAGTTTAGTTCTGTGATGTTTATGTGTGTAGTTGAAGGTGTCTGATGGGTGGAGTTTAGTTCTGTGATGTTTATGTGTGTAGCTGAAGGTGTTTGATGGGTGGAGTTTAGTTCTGTGATGTTTATGTGTGTAGCTGAAGGTGTTTGATGGGTGGAGTTTAGTTCTGTGATGTTTATGTGTGTAGTTGAAGGTGTTTGATGGGTGGAGTTTAGTTCTGTGATGTTTATGTGTGTAGCTGAAGGTGTTTGATGGGTGGAGTTTAGTGTGTCTGGAGCAGCAGCAGCTCGCGGAGCGTCCGTCAGGTTCACCGATCTAACTCGCTCTGACCGTCTCGGACTTTCTCAGATGAGTTTGTACACTGGAGTTCACAGCACTAGTTTAAGGACGTCCTGCTCGCGCGCTCAGCAGTAAGTTTGTATGATGATGTGAATGCGATTATCAGCGGAAGATCGCGGCTCGAGCTCCGGGAGGATGAATGTGTTTCTCCGGCTCGGATTCTTATTTCTGCTGCTCTTCTGGGCGCCCGTTTGTACTCAAGGTGAAATATCGATCTTAATATCTCCGCTCCGTCGCTCTTCTTTCACTGATTTATTGACGCACATCATCAGTATCTGTTGCATTTCTTCTGCTTTGTCAGTCAACTTCATGTGCTGGAGTGCGCGTGAGACACGATGCATGACAGACTCCGGACAGGTTGTTTATTCATCAGTAACGTGTGTGTGTGTGTGTGTTCAGGTCCAGAATGTGGTGCTGGATGTCATCGACACCACGGGTTCTGTGAGCAGTCTGGGGAATGCAGGTGTGTGTTGAAGACGTCATTAACCTTTATAGAATCAGAGATGCTGTCAGTGTGTGAGAGATTTTAATCTTTCACAATAATAGATGCTCTTAAATGTCATTGACACATGAGGATAGACACGCATTGTAAAGGCAGGCGTTGTGGTGTGAATTACAGGTGCAGAGCCGGTTGGCGAGGCGCGGCGTGCGATCAGTGCGTTCCTGCACCCGGTTGCGCGCATGGAGCGTGTGAAGAACCCGGACAGTGCGTCTGTGAACGCGGCTGGACGGGAGAGCGCTGTGATCGAGGTCTAGCGTCCTACACTGAGAAGAATCATCTTCTTCCTCTGCATTTTCCAGCACAAATATCTAAACATTCTTAAATCAAGACACATTTACTGGAGAAGCAAAAATATCTTAATTAAAAATTAGATGTTAAAAAGTTTTTGTGCTAATGTTTTGAGAACATTATTACAGACCAGATAACTCTGAATCGAACATTTGCTCATAACTCTCTCATAACGTTAGCTAAAGGTTCTGAGAACGTTCCCTGTTATCTGAGGAGGAGTATCAGCAGAGCCGGTTTATTTTAAATAGCCTGATAATCCAACATGGCACAATATTCTCCAGAACACGCTTTAGGATCACAGCAGCAGTGTATGAGCGAGTGTGTGTCGGTAACAGTGTGAATGTGTGTTTTTCCTCTCAGATGTTCGTCAGTGTTCATCAAAGCCGTGCTCGGGAAACTCCACCTGTGTGGAGATGGAGGGAGGAGGAGGACACGTCTGCCTTTGTTCTGCTGGAGACACGGGGGAAAACTGCCAGCTGAAGAAACCCTGTTCAGCCGACGGGTAACACTGATGACAGACTGTTTCTTCTGTTAAACGAGTGTGGAGAGAAAAACATGTTTACTAGTCGACAGAAATATTGCTCACATAAAGCCGCTGTTGATGTTTGGGAGCAGACCTGAGATCATCCAGCGCTGCATTAATTATTGGCTGCATTGATCAATCTTATTTGACCTTTGAAAAGAAATCGAGTGTAATCCATCAAGCGTGCAACAACAAAACAAATACAGTCTCGCCACAAAAAGTCTTAAACATGTCTGAACTTCACTGCATTAGATGCAAAATATCAGTTCAGCTTTATTTCTACAGCGCTTCAGATCGTTTCGAAGCAGCTTCACAGTGATGAGCAGGAGAATAACAGAAACGATGACGCAAACTTCATCAAATATGAGACTGTTTCAGCTGTAAAGCAGCTCTACAGAAGACAGATCCATCAGATATGACTGAATATTAAACCCAAATAAGCAAGCCAGAAAAATAAATGTCACTTCACTCTAAAAATGCTGGGTTAAAAACAACCCAAGTTGGGTAGAAAATGGACAAACCCAGCGATTGGGTTAAATGTTTGCCAAACCTAGTTGAATTTTATTTAACTCAACTATTGTTTCAAAATGACTATATGGCTGGCTTAAAATGAACCCAAAGTGTGTTCAAAAAATTAACATTTTTTAATATGTTTAATAAATAAACATTTATTAAATTGCTTACTAATAAATGTTCACCTTTTGATTATTATTGTCTGATTTTTAATTTCCAACATATTTTGGGTTCATTTTAAGCCAGCCATATAGTCACTTTGAAACAATAGTTAAAACTGTCCAGCATGTTGGGCAAACATTTAACCCAACTGCTGGGTTAAAATAACCCATACTCAAACCCAATGTCCATTTTCAACCCAACTTGGGCTGTTTTTAATAAATTTTGATAGATAATGCGAAGGCTTGTGTATGAATTGTGGTGCAGAAGCTGAAACAACACTGCAGCTGCTCCGTCCGTCTGAAGAGTCAGGAAGCGTGTTGATGCGTGTCCTCTCTCTCATCCGCAGCTCTCGCTGTCAGAACGGAGGAACCTGCGTGGACACGATCGGCTCTGACAGCCGTCCCTCCTGCCTCTGTCCACCTGGATTCACCGGTGCGTTCTGTGAGATCCAGCCTGACGCCTGCGAGCCCAATCCGTGCGTGAACGGAGGCAGGTGCGTCCGTCGGGACCCGGAATACACCTGCGTCTGTCCGCCGCCCTTCTCTGGCCCGGTCTGCAGCGTCAGTCTCTCTGCGTGTTCCAGCGGCCGCTGCGTGAACGGAGGCTCCTGCGTGAACGGCACAGACGGCAGGATCCGCTGCGCCTGCCCGCCCCGATTCACCGGGCCGTCTTGTGAACTTCACGTCAACAAGCTCAAGCGCAGAGTCAAAGCGCAGCACTACGCCTCGCCGGCTCTCCACAAGCTTCTTCGGCCGGTTCAGGCATCTGCTTCGCTGGTCACCCGCAGCCAGGTCATCTGTTTCGTGGTTCTGGGTCTCCTCACCTGTCTGGTGGTGCTGGTCACGACAGGCATCATCTTCTTCCACCGCTGCGAGGTGTGGATGGCCAACAGCAGGTACCGGCAGCTGGTGCGGCAGCAGAGGGATCTCCTCCTGCGATCCGACGCCGAGCAGCCCGTCAACATCATCCTGCCGGAGAAGATCAGGCTCAGTAACTATGGGAGGCATTACACCTCCATCTGACCAGAGGATTCGTGTCAGTGTGTCTCTGATTCACACCGCTGCAGGACTTCGAGGTTTCTACTTATTGTTGGAATACATGCATATATTAACACTAACATGATCATCCTCGCGTGAGGGACCCCGTCCTGACATTTAAAAGGCATCTATCTTTTATAAACACTCAAAAAATGTAGTTTCATTATTATACTTTTTTTCTACTCACTTAAGTAATACAGGGTGAATTCAGGTTGATTGGGACACTTTTGCCATTGAGATGACTGGGAAAAAGTGTCCCAGTCAACCAGCATTCACCCTACTGCTAAATGCATTATTCGTTTTATGTTTATTTGATCTATTTTTATCTATTTATTTATTTGTTACAAACATATTTTTATACACTCATTTTACTAATGTATGTATTTTAATCTCATTTACTTACTTATTTTATTCTTATTATTTATGATTTATTTATTCATTTAATATTCTTTTTTATCTATTTCTTATTTCTTTACTTATTGCTTATATTTATTTATGTAATAAACACTCATTTTATTAATGTATGTATTTTAAAGTAATTTATTTACTTATTTTAATCTTATTTATGATTTATTTATTTAATTAATTTGTCATCTATTTTTTTTTTTTATTTATTAATTACAAATATATTTTTATTTTTAAACACTTGTTTTATTCATGTATGTATTTTAATCTTATTTATGATTTATTTATTCATTTAATATTCTTTTTTATCTATTTCTTTTTTATTTATTTACTTATTGCTTATATTTATTTATGTATTAATCACTCATTAATGTATGTATTTTAAAGTTATTTATTAACTTATTTTAATCTTATTTAATTAATTTGTCATCTAATTTTTATTTTTATTTATTAATTATAAATATATTTTTATTTTTAAACACTTGTTTTATTCATGTATATATTTTAATCTTATTTACTTACTTATTTTATTCCTATTATTTATGATTGATTTATTCATTTAATATTTTTTTTATCTATTTCTTTACTTATTGCTAATATTTATGTATGTATTAAACACTCATTTTATTAATGTATGTATTTTAAAGTCATTTATTTACTTATTTTAATCTTATTTATTAATTTGTCATCTATTTTTTTTATTTATTTATTAATTACAAGTATATTTTTAAACACTTGTTTTATTCATGTATGTATTTTAATCTAGTGTACTTACTTGTTTTAATCCTATTATTTATGATTTATTTATTTAATTTCCCTGGACCCCAGATTAAACGTGTACAGCGATCAGCACACGTGACTTGTGTAGTCATCAGTGACGCTGTTATTGAACTGTCCTCTGCTGAAGGGAAGCCGAGCAGATGAACTTCACCTGAGCAGGTGATTTCGCTCATGTTCTTCATGGATCGTACTTTTCATGCACATATTTACATGTGAACATTGATTAATGTAGCACTCAATAAACCAGTGTTTATCGATGTAGAGTAATAATTCTCCAGTGATGATTGTACATGCTGTCTTTCTTGCCAGTATGGTTTTGCATTTTAGTTAGTTTTATAAATTGAAGAAAAGTATGACCTTCACAATAGCTAATGTTCTCGTTGATTGACCATAGATTGTGTTGTCAGATATAGATGTAGATGTATAGATGGTCAGGTGACGCCCTCTACCGGTGACACTCGTTAACGACGGCTGCACGTCTTTCACATTCACTTTCCACGGGCTTTTCTCGTGCACACCTCTGAACGCCACATGCTTAAAATATAAAATACAAGATCAAATCAAGACGTTTGTTGCGGCTACATATACTGTAGCGACATCTTTCAACACTTCATGCATCCAGCAGGCGGCAGCAGCGCGAGCGTCATGCGGCACTGAGCAGCGTTAACGCGGGAGCAGGTGAGATACAAACGCTGTAATGAGATCACGTGACGACAGAGACGGACCTCTGATTTGATGGATTGCTGATTTTGATCTGATTGATACATTAAGGATTGCTGATACTGCAAGAGAAATGTACATTGTTGGCCAGAGATGCATCGCATGGTCTGGATTTTTACTGGGTTTTTTGGCTGGGTCTGGTAGATATAGAAGCACATTTATGCCAAAAAACAAAAACAAAACATGCTTTGGCCAGTCATACGTATGACATAAAAATTCGAGATTACGAGATAAAAAATTGCGAGGTTTTCTGTCATAATCTTGGCCTTCTCTGTTGCATGATTTACAAAAGCATGATTCTTCCCTAGTAATTCTGTCTTGCTTTCCAGCACAAATATCTAAACATTCTTGTATAGATATTTGTTAATATTTTTTTTTTTCTGTAGAAAGACAAACATAAATAGAGATTGAACCATCGAGGGCCTTTAAAATGAAGATACCAGAAGGAAAGTTTGTTAAGAACCAGAATCTAAAAGAATATTAAGATATCTTTAATACTTCTTGAGTTACAGACATCCAAACTTGAGGAAAAAAACACAAGAAGTGCTTTTCTCCCATTTCTGAGCTGTCACTGTTGGCGTATAATGAAACACAGATTGATTTACTAATAGATCTCTGTATACATCTTTATAATGTTTTTTTTTTGTCATTTTGACCCGCTCTACAAAACACTGGATTACTCAGTCAATATACATCTGTGACATTTAATATTTTGGCTTTCTTCTTCATTTATGTGTTTCTTTCACCAGAAAAAAAAGAGGTCAAAATCAAAATGTTTAGCCATGTTACTCTGGATGAGTTGAGACTGAATGAAATATATATGGAGTCAGAAAAATAAACTTAATTCAAAGTGAAAATGGTATTATTTTTCTGACTCTATATTTGTTCTTGTTTTAAGCACAAACTCACTTCATTCTGACACATTTCTAAAGTAATTTCTCTTCTCCAGTAAATGTATCTTGATTTAAGAATGTTTAGATATTTGTGCTGGAAAACGGCACCAGTTTTTGCAGTGCACGATCTTTCAGTGGCACATTTTATCAAATAAACCCTGACCTCGTGATGCTCCACACTGTTCATTGACCATTTACTGTTCTGTTTTGAGCAATATGAAATACACGTCCTCACGGCCGTAAACAGAGTTTGACAGACGAGTTCCAGATGCGCGTTGAGAATAACAGAAGGCGAGGAGTGTAAGCAGCAGCTCCTTCACAATACTTCATTGTGGACAGAGAGAATTTAATCACAGTTTCAGTGTGGTTTTGAAGCGGAGGCCTGAAGGTCCAGCGCGCCTCCATTTGCAGTGTGTTCCCATGAACCATTCTCACAATAACAGCACTTTCTTGCACTGTTCATGAGTTTAGTGACGCTTTAGGGAGACGTCCTTATGAAACACATATCAGAGGACCGGCTGAAATGGCTGTAGACTAATTTACCCCCTTTGTAGAAAAAAAAAAAAGCATTCTTTTATCTCAAACCTCAATGAGTTTTCTGGAATCACAGTTGATTCTGAATGTGTCTTTTGTTTCTCGGGAAATCCCATGTTCTGCTTACATAAAAACACACTGTCTTTAGTGGCATCATCTGAAATATGAAGGAAGGATCAATAAATGTTTAGCTACATACTCTAAAATGCATCGATCCAGTTCTGGATGCTGATTGGCCAATACAGGACGTTACATTCCACAATAACAGTTACATTACATTTAACCAGCATTACTTTATGTCAGGACTAGACCCTCTAGTGGAAGAATGGCACAATTTAATGAAACTTTCTGTTAAAGTGGACCTGTTATGTAATCTAAGTCTCTGGTGTCTCCAGAACGTGTGTGTGAAGTTTCAGCTCAAAATACCCCACAGATCATTTATTATAGCTTGTCAAATTTGCTTTGTCAAGTTTTTGTGTGTGTCCCTTTAAATGCAAATGAGCTGCTGCTCCCGCCCCCTTTCCAGAAGCTTTAACAGCTCGCGCTTCGGTCGCTCAACAACAACAAAGCAGGAGAATCTCACGCAGCCAAAATGACGACGGTGTTCAGCCTTACATTGTTCAAACCGGAGTCGACACTGATGGAGAGACTCAGGAAGAAGTTACAACTTTTAGACGTTTCTGAATGGTTAGTGGATAAATGTATGTAGTTGCTGTGGAGTTGATTCAACTCATCCACTAGCATGTGCCGTCATGTTCATCTTTTGTGTTGAATTGACCCTCGTTTGTGAAGCAGTCCGGCGTAAAATGGCGGCATGTCAACAACACTCGACTACAACAACTCTTCCTCTTCTCTAAAGCAGCCCAACATGGCCCCGCCCCCTTTGTTGCGTGTTCTCGGGGGCGGGGTTTATGTAAATGTTAGGGTTAGTGATGTCACCAACCCAGGAAGAAGCTCGTTGTAGTCCCTACCAGCCGTTTGTTGTAGTCCTTCTGTAAAAGAAAATATCTCTCTTTGCATTGAACTTTAAGCGTCGCAACTTTGCAGGTGATGTTTATGTGTTATCATGGAAGAAAGAGGGTGAGTGCGGGAGCACGTGTTTTTGTTGACTGTACAAAATAAAACAAGATGCAAGTATCAGGGATTGGCGTGTCACAAGTTATTCCTGCACTCAGCTCATGATTCGGTTTTGGATTGTTTTTATTGTGCCACTACAATTTAGTCAACAAAACGTGATGTATGCGTCGTCTTTGGATTAAAGCAGTGGTCTCAAACTCGGCTCCTGCGGGGTTTAGCTCCAACTCACCTGCTGGAAGTTTCTAGTAATCCTGGAGACCTTGATTAGCTGGATCAGGTGTGTTTCATTAGGGTTGGAGCTGAACTCTGAGTTTGAGACCAGTGGATTAAAGGAAGAGTCCTGTAGGGTTTGACTGGACGTAAAGGAAGAACAGCGCTGATGGAATATCGACCTGCTCTCGCTTGTTTTAATGTGAAGGATTATTGCACAACAGGACAGACGTCTTTGGATATGTTTACTGCCGTCGAACCGGTAGGACATTGGGTTGTTATGTCTTTTCTTGTGTTTGCGGATGATTTGAAGTGGTTTGGCAGTATTTGCTGTTTGTTTACGGTTGATGTAGCACTGTTGGTGTGTTTGATGAATCGTTGTCTGAACTGCTGGGCTTTGTGAATCCATTATTGGTGATGGGAATTGTTTTGGAATGTGTTTGCTTGTTTTGGAAAGAGTTTTGAGTGTTTCGTATTTAGAGGTGTGCGTGCTTCAGTCCTGGGTGAGCTTAAAATTGGTTCATCTTACCGCAAAGACTTTGACTAATAATCTTGAGCAGCTTGAGAAAGAAATGTAAATGTGATTAAGATAGGTGGTTTCAGCCGTACAGTCTGAACTTGAAAGTTTGATGCAAACTTTTAAAGAGACAGTCAAGCTTCATTATTCCATGATCCCATTAGTGACAAGCAAATCGAACAGAATGGGTGTTTCTCAAGCAAATATGAACACAGTGGCAAAAGACACAAAGCAATGGATAAATGGAACTGAGAAGTCAAGTGATAATGACCAGGACCAACAGTTGGAAACAGCCGAGTGGCCTTTGAATACTTCAAAAACTCAGAATATGTCTCACATTTCCATGCATAACCAAGATAATATACACCAATCAGGCATAACATTATGACCACCTTCCTAATATTGTGTTGGTGCCAAAACAGCCCTGAACCATCAAGGCATGGACTCCTCTAGACCCCTGAAGGTGTCCTGTGGGATCTGCACCAAGATGTTAGCAGCAGATCCTTTAAGTCCTGTAAGTTGCGAGCTTCCATGAATCGGACTTGTTTGTTCAGCACATCCCACAGATGCTTGATTGGATTGAGATCTGGGGAATTTGGACTCAAACTCGTTGTTGTGCTCCTCAAACCATTCCTGAACCATTTCTGCTTTGTGGCAGGAGCATTATCCTGCTGAAAGAGGCCACCAGGGAATACCGTTTCCATGAAAGGGTGAACATGGTCTGCAACAATGCTTAGGTAGGTGGTACGTGTCAAAGTAACATCCACATGGATGGCAGGACCCAAGGTTTCCCAGCAGAACATTGCCCAAAGCATCACACTGCCTCCGCCGGCTCGCCTTCTTCCCATAGTGCATCCTGGTGCCATGTGTTCCCCAGGAAAGCACCCGGCCATCCACGTGATTCATGAAGTCAAGTCACCTTTATTTATATAGCGCTTTTTACAATGTAGATTGTGTCAAAGCAGCTTTACAGTGATAACTGGTACATTATTTTGGCTGCACAGCAGCTCTTAAAGAATAGTGTCAATGCAGGCAGATCAAAACACTGTTGAATATCAAATATCAAGTGTCCCCGACTAAGCAAGCCAAAGGCGAACCCAAACTCCAACAGGTGACATCAGGTGGACCAGGCCACCTTCTTCCATTGCTCCGTGGTCCAGTTCTGATGCTCACGTGAAGCTTTCGGCGGTGGACAGGGGTCAGCATGGGCACCCTGACTGGTCCATACGCAACAAACTGATGCACTGTGTATTCTGACACCTTTCTACCAGAACCAGCATTAACTTCTTGAGCAGTTTGAGCTACAGGAGCTCGTCTGTTGGATCGAACCACACGGGCCAGCCTTCGCTCCCCACCTCGGCCGCCCATGACCCTGTCGCCGGTTCACCGCTGTTCCTTCCTTGGAGCACTTTTGATAGAGATACTTCATTGTGGAGATCAGAACTGCACATGAACCTTCTGGACTCACAGTACCTCTGTACTGAAATGTATCAAAAACGAAGTCTCTAGGTACCGAACTTTGTTGCCATTCATACAACTCACTGATTCAATGATCCGTTCAGAGCGACTCTCCAGTGAATGAATTTTCAAGTCTGACTGAAAATTAGCCAAGTACTGGGGGTCCTCTTAGCGTGCGACTGATGGCGAAAAGTAAGTCAGCCTACTAATGTTGAATTTTAGGATGAATTATTGTAACTGAAAATCATATTTAGGTCAGTTGTTTTTGAACTAAATCTGCTGTAGAGGGCGATCTGTTTAAGCCCATGTCCACATCAGTGTGTCTAGTGATCAAATCACGTTTTAAAACTAACTTTCCGCTTTAAATAACGATTGTATCGATTACATCGTTACGCCACTAGGAGGCGACAAAGTGACATAAAATGTATTTGACATTGAATGATTCATTCAAAAGATTTGTTCAAAAACATTGATTCATCCAGTAATGAAACAGGTGAAATAGTTTTGAAATACCTATTTTTTTTTTTTTTTTTAATTAATTAATTAAATATTTTTAAATAGACTGCAGCAATTAATATTTTGTCCTCTAGTAATTAATTATACGCAATTTTGTTTAGTTGTCTATTCAGAATCATGGGAGAATTTCTATTTGAATGAAACAAATAAAAATCCTGATTCTCATCTTATCCAGAATTAAAACACAAATTAAAATAACACACACACGTTCATCTTCCCCGCTGCCGCAGCTATTTTTTTTAAATGTTATGTTTTTAGAAATAGGATTATATATTTAATATAAAATTAAATTATACAAGTGGCCTATATAAAATAAACATTCATCAATCAGTACTTTTTTACTTAATTACATTAAAAATCAAGTACTTTTGTACTTTCACTCAAGTAAAATTGAAAAGGAGCACTAAATACTTTCACTTGAGTAATATTTTATGATGCGTATCTGTACTTTACTTCGTCCACCACTGCCCTATCATCACAATGGCGGTATGTGAACACTGAAATAGATCCAGCAGATACGGATCATAGAGGGTGTGATCATTCCTGAAGAACAAGAATTGGGTGTTTGGACCCCAGTTTCTTCTTTTGCCTGAACAGTTCACCAGATGATCCGGAGGTACAAGGAAGCATCACAAATAGAGCAGAACATGTAACCGTAAAGTAGTATATGATTTTAGATGATGATCTACATCAGAAAGAGCTGACAGTAGCTGCCCATCTGGAAAGAAGCCATATGTACAAACAGTGTTGGATGTGATTTACAATAAAGACACTAATGCATCATAATCAAAGAGTTATCAGACCCTGTTAGAGTTGTTTGTGAACTAAGTTATGTGCACTAATTATTCTGGGCAGCTTTGAAGTGGTTTTCCTGTGTGAAATCAAACCTGTCGTGTCTCGTCTCTTGTTCAGCAGTGTCTGATTCTCTCCAGCTCTCCAGTAAGTCAACTCACCACAACTGTTCCAGTGTAAACCAATCAGGGAATCCACATTTCCATTATTAATGTGCTGAATCGACAGAATTTGCAGATGTATTCTCTTCTATTATCATCTAAGGAAAATGAGTGAAGACTTTAGTGGAGGCCATATTATGCGCTTGATGTTGTTTTTGTGCTCTACTAGAGCAGGTTTTCCTCCTATTCTCCATTGTTGCAGCTCCTCTCTTCCCAGTCTGTCAGTAACGCTCTGTTTCTCTATGAAGCCCCTCCTTCTGAAAAGCACACTGTGCTCTGATTGGTCGGCTGGAGCAGTGTGTTGTGATTGGTGTTTGGGAAATGTCCCGCCCCTTACCATAACCGCCAGTTTCAACACACTTCTAACTAACTCAACCAGGCCCCGCCCCTTTATTATGCGTATGAATTATTTAAATGAGGAATATTTTGACGTGTTCAAATCTGTCATTGGTTCTAGCAGACCAGGAAGTAGGTTAAAGTATTGTTTGTAACTTTGGGTGGGTTAGAGGTTAATGAGCTGGGCTGGTAAGTGAAGGGTTTATTTTTATATGAACGATGATATACGGACACAGATGATGACTGAACCGCTCATCAGATGTTACAGTAAATCTGCCCTCAACCGCTTGATTGAACAAAGTGTGTTTGCATAATTATAGAGATCAGATCATATACTGACATGCGCTGCCTTTGTTTTCATGTCATCTGTGTTCGTTCACAAAGATCAGGACGAGATCAGCTCTGTCATTATACGAGCGCAGTCAGGCTGTTTCTTCAGATTGGATAATTGCTTTGTTGAATGAAATCTGCTTAAATTAGTCTGAAGAGTCTTCCCACTACAGACACGAGATGAACTGTTTTTTCTCTTACTGTTACTCACTGATGTATAATTACAAAATCTGAGACGCCAGTAGCTCTTTAACCCTGTACAGCCTGAAATTATAGTCAGAAAAATCTCAGTTTTTGAAATGGAACAATTTAATGATGTTTTATTAACAAAATTTGGGAGGAGTGCTTTCAAGTGATCTTTCAATCATCACGTCATTCAGACCAGCTGTCAGCAATCAGTAATCAACATGTCCGCCCAATCGGCACAAGTGGAGGACGCTATAAATACGCAGTCGACTCACCCATGTTCCTCGACAGTTTTTCAGCATCCCTCCACCACCCCGTCTCCTCACACTCGCACGGTTATCTTCCTAAACCAGAATACTCTGGGTTCGGGCCAAATACCCGAGCTCAGAGCCCAAATACACATACTATTTATTTAGCTGACTTATTTGTAAGTGTGAACTTGTGAATTGAAATTTTAGACAAAATCTAAAAATGTGTGTGTGTATATATATATATATATATATATGGCAAGAAGATGTTAAAGAAGATAAGTCATCCTGAAAGGGAAGTTTCGCTGGTTGTTTCTTCTCTATTGTGTCGTATATCTGAGTGAAACGCTTCTCAAACAAGAACAAATGTAGCAATGGTTTGCTATTGGTGGATCTCATGTGAGTGACAGGTTGCCCCGCCCTCATCATCAGAGAAGAGAAGAGGGAAGAGAAGATATTCAAGATTATGAATTTAAAACAATAATGATGTGCACTGATAAATCATTTGTAAACTGCAATATCCCCCCCCCAAAAAAAAGATTTGTCCATTTTGGTTTCATGGGGACTTTAAGATCTAAACATTAACATCATGATTTTTCTTTAAAGCTGCTTTGAAAGCATGTGTATTGTGAAGAGTGCTCTATAAATACATTTGACTTGATGACTTGAATCTTACAAGCATGAAAAGGGAGCTTCTCTTGTCCTCAGATGACCTGCGCTCTGTGTCTCACTGACAGCTGAGAGAGAGACATGACGAGCACTGAGCTAGTGAATTTAGCCAGTCACACACACACACACACACACACACACACACACGGGCGCGCGGTTTGATTGCATAAGCAGTGCATAATGAAGCTGCTTATTTCCTCTCGCATGAAAACGCTGGTTTGCTGGAGAGACGAATGGGATTTTGTCTTCCATGGCAACGGGCATCAGACGCTCATTACCTGCGCAAATGTTCTGACTGTTGTTTAGCGTCAAAACCTGCCGAACTATTGATTATGAAAATGCACCCGAGGACAAACACTGTTGTTACGAATGCAAAAAGAAAGAGAGCATCGATTTGAGCGCATCATTAGCGCTTATGAATGTGTGACCCCTCAGCAGTTCCCATGGCGATACAGCTGGTCTCTGAAGGGGATTGTGTTACCCGTGATGATGATCAATGAGTGCACTTCATAGGATGCACATGTTAGTCTTTGACCTCCTGGAATTTGGCAGATGCCAGTGTGTGGGAAAACTTATCTAAAGTTTTCTAAATATAAATAGGCTATTATCTAAATATATCTAAACACTGAGGATCTTTTTACATTTAAGGATGAACGCTTTAACTGGAGAAGATGACGTTTTTCTCAGGATGTCATGTTTTGCTAACGTTCCCATTAAAGTCCCCCTGAAATCAAAATGTAAGTTTTTTTAGCTTTTAGTATGAATATGTTAGCCTCAAGGTTTTGAATGAGCTGGTGTGTTCCAAAACAATGACGAAATTAGCATTTAGGAGATTCAAGCTGTAACATCAACGAAACGCTAAAAATAGGCGGGGCTGTTCGATATATCGCTCGTCTTCCTGTTTCAGCTGGAATTACAACACATTGAATAATGCTGCGCGTTCCAACACTCTTCAGTGGGCCTTTAAGTTGTGAAAACGTTCTCTGAATGTTCTGAAACAAGTAGCAACATTTAAAAACATTAGACGAACGTCCAACTAAAACGTTTCAGAAAAAACACTCCATGAATTTAAATAATGTTTTTCTGCTAACTTTTTGAGAACATTATTAAAAACTATAAATGAACGTTCTATTAACGTTACTGGAAGAATGTTTGTTCATAACGTTGAAAGAACCTTGTCAGAGCGTTTTTCGCGTCACCCAGCTCCTGGGTCGGACGTAGCAACCCGCCGTTTGGGTAGTTTCGCGTCACCCAGCTCCTGGGTCGGACGTAGCAACCCGCCGTTTGGGTAGTTTCGCGTCACCCCAGCTCCTGGGTCGGACGTAGCAACCCGCCGTTTGGGTAGTTTCGCGTCACCCAGCTCCTGGGTCGGACGTAGCAACCCGCCGTTTGGGTAGTTTCGCGTCACCCCAGCTCCTGGGTCGGACGTAGCAACCCGCCGTTTGGGTAGTTTCGCGTCACCCCAGCTCCTGGGTCGGACGTAGCAACCCGCCGTTTGGGTAGTTTCGCGTCACCCCAGCTCCTGGGTCGGACGTAGCAACCCGCCGTTTGGGTAGTTTCGCGTCACCCCAGCTCCTGGGTCGGACGTAGCAACCCGCCGTTTGGGTAGTTTCGCGTCACCCAGCTCCTGGGTCGGACGTAGCAACCCGCCGTTTGGGTAGTTTCGCGTCACCCCAGCTCCTGGGTCGGACGTAGCAACCCGCCGTTTGGGTAGTTTCGCGTCACCCCAGCTCCTGGGTCGGACGTAGCAACCCGCCGTTTGGGTAGTTTCGCGTCACCCAGCTCCTGGGTCGGACGTAGCAACCCGCCGTTTGGGTAGTTTCGCGTCACCCAGCTCCTGGGTCGGACGTAGCAACCCGCCGTTTGGGTAGTTTCGCGTCACCCCAGCTCCTGGGTCGGACGTAGCAACCCGCCGTTTGGGTAGTTTCGCGTCACCCCAGCTCCTGGGTCGGACGTAGCAACCCGCCGTTTGGGTAGTTTCGCGTCACCCAGCTCCTGGGTCGGACGTAGCAACCCGCCGTTTGGGTAGTTTCGCGTCACCCCAGCTTCTGGGTCGGACGTAGCAACCCGCCGTTTGGGTAGTTTCGCGTCACCCCAGCTCCTGGGTCGGACGTAGCAACCCGCCGTTTGGGTAGTTTCGCGTCACCCAGCTCCTGGGTCGGACGTAGCAACCCGCCGTTTGGGTAGTTTCGCGTCACCCAGCTCCTGGGTCGGACGTAGCAACCCGCCGTTTGGGTAGTTTCGCGTCACCCCAGCTCCTGGGTCGGACGTAGCAACCCGCCGTTTGGGTAGTTTCGCGTCACCCCAGCTCCTGGGTCGGACGTAGCAACCCGCCGTTTGGGTAGTTTCGCGTCACCCAGCTCCTGGGTCGGACGTAGCAACCCGCCGTTTGGGTAGTTTCGCGTCACCCAGCTCCTGAGTCGGACGTAGCAACCCATTGATTTATTTATTTTTGCAGGCTTTTTGCACCCTCTTCAGGAGAGAGCAGTGCAGCTTCGTCAAATTGGTCTTCGGTAAATTCGTTATTGTTCTGTATATAATTTCATTTTATGCAAAGCATCATACGGGGCGTGATGTGAGTCATCTAAACGAGTGTCGCGTCGGTCTTTTCACGTTATGGAAACGTCTGATGCCTTGCATAAAATTTTATGATTTTGTTCAAAAAGATACAGAATATAAATACTTAGGATATTAAAATATGTTCTCAGAACTGTACACTGATTATTTATGGTCAGGTTATGGAGTCAGTCACAGCATTTTTTGCGAGTCATCTCCGGCACGAGATCCAGCACCGTTACGGTGGAAACAGGCCAACAGAGACTGATCGATTACTTTTGAATTACTTCTAAATATTTACTATTATTATATATTATAAAATATGATCGAAAATAAAGGAATTATGCAAACCAGTGGTTGTGTGGAGTATTTAAAATAAGTTTAGAGGATTTAAGTTAATCCGTAAACATTAATTCATGTATGAAGTATGAAAAATAAACTAGTATTATAGTAAAAATGAATCAACCCATTATGCTGGGTTAAATAAACAACCCAATTAACCCAACATGTGTTCTGTCCTATATTTACCCAGCGCTAACCCTAACCCAAATTGGGTTGTTTTTAACCCAGTGTTTTTTAGAGTGTGGCAAATGCTTTACACAAGACGAAACGCACTATTAAGAGCCGCTACAATGTAAATGTAGTGAGCTGATCCGCTGGCTCCTCTGAGACGTGTTTACTGACTCGCGTCGCTTGTATTAATATCCCGCAGATGAAGGAGGATTGCAGTGGTGTTATATTTGCATTCCAGGCGCAGTGAGAAACTCCACAGGCTCCTGAACGACTGACTAATGATCACGGGAATCTGCCGTTCTGAAGAACCCTTCGCAGAACTTCTCACCAGACGAGCCACACAACCCCTTTCAGAATGATCTTTGTATTTTAAATGTATTATGTATAGTCGTGGCAATGTTTAAATCAAGGTTATGTGTTTTTAAATGCAGCCATACGTTTAGCTTGTTTTTATCATTTATCATATGATCAATACAGAACAGAGATAATTTATTTTATTGCAAAAAACAAGAATCATTTTATCAGCATTTTATTGTTTGTCGTGTCTGTTCTGAAAGCCCTCAGTCTCATCAGATTCAACACTTGACCGTGTGCGAAAAGAACACCGTTAGACTGTAAAACACATGTAAATATAGACGAGAAAGTAATCAAAATCAGATTGGACAGTCATCTGTGGCACAGACACCGTACAGATGGAGATCTGACTGAGAAGGACACGAGCACATCTCTTATTATAATTCCAGTTCTGAGACCGTAAATAGATAATGAATGTATTTATTTATTGTTTTCTTCAGTCCATCCCCCTGCATATATAACCCAACAGCAGAACCCAAAAATTTGAGCATTTGTAATTATTATAACATGGGAACGATCTAATGCACCCGTTACTGACACGATCAGCCACAGTCTTTACAGTGTTGGGTTGTTTTTTCTGTCTAGACTCTTTAGTCGAAGTGTGATTATGGTGCAAGCCTGTAATTAGTGTTTCGTCCAGCCGGTTAATGCAAGATTATTCAAATGCTTCCTCAGGAAGTTGAAGGCTTTGATTGTTTTGTGCTGAAAAACCGCTTAAAGAGTTTGAGCTTCTCAACTTTGAGGAAACGCAGAAATGCGACTTGGGCCCCAAAAAATGCTGGTGTTTACTGAAAACTGCATCAAAATGAAGTGAGTTTGTGCTTAAAACAAGAACAAATATCTGCTAATGGGGTCAGAGAAATAATATTACTTCAAAGGGAAACAAATTTATTTTTCTGACTCCACTAGCAGATATTTGTTCTTCTTTTAAGCACAAACTCGCTTCATTTTGATGCATTTTTCAGAAAAGTTCACTTCAGAAATGAAATGTCCTGATAGTTTACTCTTCCCCCATGTCATCCAAGATGTTCATATCTTTCTTTCTTTAGTCAAAAAGAAATTTTTTGGGAAAAACGTTCCAGGATTGTTCTCCATATAGTGGACTTCACTGGGGTTCAACGGGTCCAAATGTCAGTTTCAGTGCAGCTTCACGATCCCAGACGAGGAATAAGAGTCTCATCTAGAGAAACCGTCTGACATTTTATAAAAATAATAAACATTATATACTTTTTAACCACAAATGCTCGTCTTGCACTGCTCTGTGATCACATTGTAAATCACATTGAAAAGGTCACGTGACGTAGGCGGAAGTACTGATCCAGTGTCAAAGACTAAGTCAAATGGCCTTTACAAAAAAAAAAGGTAAAACAACAATGTCGGACGATTTTGAAGTTGGAGGAGAAAATGAGACTCTTATTCCTCGTCTGGGATCGTATATCACACAATTCTGACTTTATAACTCGCAATCTGAGAAAAAAAGTCAGAAATTTGAGATAAAAAGTCGCAATTACCTGTTTTATATTTTTTATTTCATGGTGGAAACAAGCTTCCATAATTTTCCATCGGCAGATATTTGTTCTTGTCTTAATCATAAACTCACTTCATTTTAATGCATTTTTTAGTAATCAAGACTTAATATCTTCAGTCATTTTGCTTGTATCTTGATTTAAGAATGTTTAGATATTTGTGCTGGAAAACAAGACAGAAACACTGAGGAAGAAGATTTATTTGAAGTGTTTCTAACCCTAATTCAGTTTTTCATGTGCAGCCTTGTGCATCAATCCTGTTTTCATCTCATAATGCACTCATCTCAGGACTATATGAGCCGCATATCAAACACGCACATCTCTATGAGTTAAACAGAAAAATGCATTTCCGTCACAGAGCCGCGTGACTGTGGGATTATCAGATGAGCAGCAGATAACATGCCGTCCTCTCCTCTGTGACTCGCTGGTTGCTGAGAAACGGCCGGCCGGCGGGCGGTTCATGTGAGTTGACCGTGAGATCGGGGGATGCTGGGAATCAAAGCCTGTTTATTAAATGCTGTATCGTAGGAGTGACGCATCTGCAGGATGAAGCGGCTGTGATGACAGTTATTGTAAAGACGTGCGGTGGTGACAGCCGTCCTCGTGTTTCATCAGCGCTGGACGGGAGCCATCTCACTGAGCATGCGGGACATTTTCCAACCCGCTGTCCTCAGATGAACCGAGCGCCACTGCCAAGAATCAGCTCAGTTTATAGAAGGTAACTGGGTTACGAGCCAACCGCCACAACAGAGAGAGATAAATCTGTCAATACTGAAACATGCATAAGCACAGAAGGGTAAATATGGCAAACTGAAAGCTGATGAAAAACTCTTGTTTGATGCACCACCATAAATTCTCACAGTTACCATTACAAACACAAGTGGAAAGCCTGGGAACACGATGAGTGAGGATCAGAGGACGATCTTCAGATTATTAATGCAAAGATGTTTCCCGGTGCTAAAGGAGGGACTGCAGACAAGATTTGCATTTCTCATTTTGCACACAACAGCATTTCTGCTTGGAAAAGAACTCTTGTGACTCGAAGAGACAAAAGTTAAGCAGCACATTCAACAGAATGAAACCGTGTCTGTCAGCAGGACGCGGCGGAGAAGCTGCTTCCATGGAAACTAATCCGGTTTACAATGAGACGCGCTTTCATCTGAAGACCGAGATGACGCTCTTCCTCATCTAGACATGCACTCATTTCATTCTGACATGATTTTCATGTGTAATGATTCATTCCTTTAATCTTGAAGAATGCTACGATCATAGTAGATTTAAAAGATTGTTTTGTTGTGATTCGCTTCATATGACTGAATAACTAAATCTGCTCACTTAATGACACCGTTCAGTTCTTACAGCTCATCTCAGTCGAGCAGTTTTCATAAATATAGAGTTTAAGTGGATAAGTCGTCATGAAAGGGAAGTTTCGCTGGTTGTTTCTTCTCTATTGCGCCGTATATATCCGGCTGTAGAACAAATGTAGGGCGGGGCTTGATTTTGTCTGTGGGTAATCGATTGGATGGTTGTGGTTTGCTATTGGTGGATCTCATGCGAGTGACAGGTTGCCCCGCCCTCGTCATCAGAGAAGAAAAGAGGGAGGAGAAGATATTCTGATTCAGGATCACCAGGAACATGAATTTAACACAATGATTCTGTAAAAACAAGAATTGTCCATTTTGATTTCATGGGGACTTTAAAGTAATGCTGTAATGTTGTTATTCTCTTCTCCAGGCATCAAACGTGTCGTCCTTCATGTACTCACATGTAACATACCGCTCATGTACATACTTCCTCAACATACTAGCGCTGTGTCCTATTTTCGTCTGGCTTCTTCTTCGAACATCACAGAATGCATTCTGAACTTATGACCTTAACTTGCAAGCGCAACACGATACAGAATCTGACATGTTTAGGTTGCGGTGTGAAACAGTAATGCATGTCTGGCACGAGCAAAGGCTGTTTTTAGATTAGCACTCAGATCATATGAAACAATAAGTGATGCAACGACTCCTGTGAACACTGTTGGCAGATTTCATAATCAAATCAGAAATGGTGATTGGCACAGTATTTCACTTCAGTTACAAAAACACTGATTAGTTCTGCCTTTGAATCATTAATTCAACCAGTTCGTTCAAAAATGTTGATTCATTCAATCACGAATGAATGAACTGTGATTCACAACTCTCAAATCAATTCCAGTTCATTTTGGCATTTTCACATATAGTGTCTTGAGCTCTTAAAGGATTCGTTCACTTTTCCTGATAATTCACTCACCTCCATGTCATCCAAGATGTTCATGTCCTTCTTACTTCAGTGGCAAAGAAATGAAGGTTTCTGAGGAAAACGTTCCAGGATTGTTCTCCATATAGTGGACTTCACTGGGGTTCAACGGGTCCAAATGTCAGTTTCAGTGCAGCTTCATGATCCCAGACGAGGAATAAGAGTCTTATCTAGAGAAACCATTGGACATTTTCTAAAGAAAATAAAGTTTATATACTTTTTAACCACAAATGCTCGTCCTGCACTGCTCTGTGATGCTCCACGCATGACGTAATCACGTTGGAAAGATCACGTGACGTAGGAGGAAGTACCGATCCAGTGTTTACAAAGCGAACGTTCAAAGACTGAGTCATACGCCCTTTACAAAAAAAGGGTAAAACAACGATATCGGACGATTATGAAGTTGGAGGAGAAAACAAATTGTGCTTAAAGTGATTCTAAGAATATCGTTCCTCTGCGACGTGAACTCTGCTGTTATTTTACATAAAGAACGATTTTTAGAACTTAACGGGCCTTAACGTTTAGTACTCAAGATCAAAACTACATCTGGAATCGAATTCGAGTGTACTTCTTGAAAGCGTGTAGTGTACTTGAGGTATGTGAACCACTGGTTTCAACCTCCATTTGCTGTGTTTGAACTCGAGGGATTTTAGACAGCTTCGTGCTCATAATAGGAGTGATCCAGGTTTGTTGCATCACTTTGCAGTGTAGAAACACTGTTTCCATCCACCTATTTTTATGCGCATTTTTGGGATATCGCATCAAAAACTGCTTGATGGAAACACCAAGATGTACATAAATTAATTAAAAAACGTATGCGCTCGTTTGAGTCAGATAAATGTTCTATGTTCCGACAAGAAAACGTGCATAAACTATGATGGAAACATTCACCGAATAAACTCCTCAATGCAAAAAATGTTGCACGATGCATAACTGTACTAGCCAGCAGGAAAAGCATCTGAAACACTGTTTTGGTCGTTCAGAAGTCTGTCGTCAGTATAACTCCTCTTATATGACCCAAACAGCCCAAAACAGCAGCGTCCGCCTCTGAAAGCAAGATAACACGTTTATTGAGTTTCTCTTTATTATTTGCGCTCTGAGACGCAAATAATTTATTATATACGAACATTATTATATACAGAGGTTTACTCCTATTTCCAGTTTATCAGGAAGTGACGATGTTGTTCTCTTTGACTCGCTGGATGGAAAATGTACTCGAAAATGTTCTCTGCGATATTGCAATTTTGTGCATAAGTTAAATTCACAACTTTGGATGGAAACGCAGCTACTGTCTCCGAGATGATTGAGCTGCAGCTCAAAGGCTTGAACCTGAAACCTTCATCTGCACAGAATTCCTCAGTTAAAGGCTGCATGATTGAAACTCCTGTAGTTAGTATCTGGTGTGAGGCGGCAGTGATGCACAATGATTTGTGTACTTGATTCGTGTGTAATTGTACTGCTCAGAGATTGATCAAGAGCCCAGCTAATGATGAGAGTCGCGAGCGCCGCCTAGTGTCAGCAGGTGATGATGACACGATCCGACTCTCAGGAGCTCCAATCACTTTAGATCATATGAACTTTCGCTGCGCTTCCATTCGTGCGCAACAGTCAAAGTTCTGAAGTCTTTGACGCGATCAAGAGTGTTTTCATTTTCAAATGTAATCCGGTGTCACTCCGGTCCTCGACGGAAAGCCCTTTTCGCGTGATATTCCTGACTGTGGTTTATTCCAGCATGTGTTTGGAGGCGGAGTGACTGACTGACATCCATTCATCATATAAAAGGGAAGTTGAGCAGCTGAACATCAGAAACTCTATCTCTCTCTCTCTTTCTCTCGCTGTCATATGATTGATCATGAATACGGTGAAGGCGCTGAAAAACGCGCTCGTGTGTTTGGTCATCTTACCGCGATTTCTCGTCGCCGCGTTCATGCTGTGGTGTCTTGATTTTCTGTGCGTGAGAAAGAGAGTTTTATTCCATCACGGCGAGGAAGAGGAGGAGGATGAAGACCCTCCGCTGTGCGTCTCCGACAACAACCGCATGTTCAGCTGGGAGTCGCTCAAAGCGGTTTTCCACGGACACAAGCTGGACTGGATGAAGTCCGCGCGCCTCGGCCACGCAGCGCCCAACAGTGAAGTGGTTCCGCTCGCGGAGCTCAAGCGCAAACGCATCCTGGAGTTCGCGCGCGGTCAGCGGCCGCTGGTGCTGAATTTCGGCAGTTGCAGCTGACCGCCGTTCATGAAGCGTCTGAAGGTGTTCCAGCGGCTCGTGCTTCAGTACGCGGACATCGCCGATGCTCTGGTGGTTTACATCGAAGAGGCGCATCCGTCCGACGGCTGGATCAGTTCCGACGCGCCGTATCAGATCCGCAAGCACCGGAGTCTGGAGGAGCGACTGAGCGCCGCGCGGCTGATGGAGCGCGAGGCGCCGGGCTGCGCGATAGTGGCCGACAGCATGGAGAACTCTTCCAACAGCGCGTACGGAGCTTATTTCGACAGACTTTACATCGTGCAGGACGGGAAGGTGGTGTATCAGGGCGGCAGGGGACCGGAGGGCTACCGGATCTCCGAGCTCCGACACTGGCTGGATCAGTACCGCGAGCGTCTGCGCGATGCCGTGATTCGACTGTAGAAGTGAGGCGACTTTCACGGAGCTGCTGCGGGGAAGAGAAGAGTTTCCCGGGACTGACTGACCTCGTCATGTGTGTTTCCAACCGAGAGCATCTTCTATGGAAGCTCATTCCCGCCACATAAGGAGAAAAAATCACGCTTTTGTCAGTTATAATTGAAACTCAAAAATATCTCATAGCCAAATTCGACTTTAATCTCATAATTATGATTTTATAATATCATGTCAACTTTTTATCCCATAATTTCGACTTTAATCTCATAATTATGATTTAGTATGTCATGATTTTGACTTTTTCTTATAACTATTACTTTCGATTTTTACATAAATCATAACAGCATGTCAAAACTTTTTATATCATAATTATGACTCAGTATGTCATAATTGTCTTATCTCATAATTTCGACCTTTTTATCTTGTAATTATGACTTAAAGTCATAATTTTGACTTGTCTCACAATAGTATGTCACAATTATCACTAAATATGTCATAATTTGGACTATTTATCAATGTTGAATTTTTATCTCATAATGATGACATTTTATCTCTTAATTATAACTGAATATGTCGTGATTTTGACTTTAGTATATTAATTATCACTTAGTGTCATCATTTCAACTTATAATTTTAGTATGATATAATTGATATGAAATCAAAATTGTAACAGTATGTCATAAAACTTTTTATCTCATAATTATCACTTAGTAGGTCATAATTTTGAATGTCGAATTTTTGTCATAATTATGACTTAGTATATCATTGTCTGTTTATCTCATAATTTTCACTTTTTATCTCATAATGTCAACTTTTATCTCATAATCATGACTTTTTAATCTCAACGGCCTAATTATAATTTAGTATGTCATGGTTTTGACTATTACTCATAATTATTTTCACATAAATTAAAACAGCATTTCAAAACTTTTTATATCATAATTGTCTTTTATCTCATAATTTTGACTTTTTATCTCATAGTATGTCAATTATCACTAAATATGTCATAATTTTGACTTTTTATGTCATAATTTGATGACATTTTATCTCTTGACTTAGTATATCAGTTATCGCCTAGTGTCATAATTTCTTATCTCATAACTTTAGTATAATATAATTTTGATTTTATATCAGTTATAACAGTATGTCATAAAACTTCACTTAGGAGGTTATAATTTTGACTTTTTGTCAAAATGTCGAATTTTTTGTCATAATTAAGACTTAGTATGTTGTCTTTTTATCTCATAATTTTCACTTTTTATCTCATAATTATGACTGTCATAACTTAAACTTTACGAATTTGTTAATTATAACTTAGTATGACTTTTTATCTCATACATATGACATAGAAAGTCATAATTATGATTTACTGAAGCATGATTTTTCTTCTC
>CM074442.1:147500-155000 GCA_037101425.1 Elopichthys bambusa | reverse complement strand
GCACCCGTCCGGACCGACGGTGAGGTGCGAACGACAGGAAGAGAGAGTCAAGAAACACCGGAAATGTTGAGCCTCCCAAAGGAAAACCTGAGAATGAGAGCGTGGCGTGAGTTAGTGGCCGGAGTGGTTGTTGAGAGAGTCTTCGGCGCGCCGGTGCGTCTCCAAGGCTTTCGCGGTGTACGAGTCCTGAGGCAGTTCAGATTTACGCCGGACGAGCGGCCGCTCCTTCCTCTGCTCCCTCGACATCTAAAATACACAAGAGGTTTACATGAAGGCTTTTCAATCTGACTGATACATCAATTTGATTACTAACAGATCATTTGGGTGCATGTAAACATTTTGGTTACGTATGTAACGCTTGTTTCCTGAAGGAGGGAATGGAGACGTCACGTCAGAACCGAACTGACAAACTGGGATCTCGCCTGAGAGCCCGATCGAGTGCATGCACATTGGCGTACGAGATTTTGCATCTTGCGCTCCGCCTCGTATAAATACGGAAGCGGGTGCAACGCACATTCATTCTGACCCTAACCCGACTGCTCAGCGGTGGAACAGCAATTGTGGTGACAGGATGCAATGTCTCGGTTCCCTCCTTCAGAGAATAAGGGTTACAGACATAACCGAGATGTTCCCTTTCAGTCAATCATGTTCGACGTTACGTCAGAACTGAACTGATGAATTGGGATTCCTACTAAAGCGCCACTATTGCTGCCTCTTCCAGCGCCCCCTGTAAGCCACCTGATCCCCCCGCACCTGCTGAGGCGGAAGATAGGACCGGGCTTACGCCATACAGACTATTGGATAACACTAGGAAAGCATACCCTTTCAAGCAGAAAGCAACGCTACAGAAGCCTCATCCTGCCTGCATGTGGAGATTACACATATGGACTGGCCATTTAGGGCAGAGCGGACTCTGTCAAGGGAAAGACACGGGCTCACCGACAGGGAAGCCGTACCATGGAAGAATACACATATGGGAACACCGTAGGGATCACAACATATGGCACCTAGCCTAGCACAGGGGTCAACCAATGGGCGTACTTACAAGTGTCAGGCCTGGTGTTGGACTCTCAGCCACGTCCCAAGATCCTGGATCACCAAGGTGGACATCGTCTGACTGGATTAGGTGCATGTGCATGCTCCCTCGGCCTGTCCAGCGGCTCTGTAAGCCTTAGCTGTGAGAACGGACGAGAACTTACAGGCCTTGGAAGGGAGACGCGGGTTACCCCTCCAGGCGGCAGCACTCGCATTGGACAGCTGCACTGCAACCAAGTGCTCCACCGAGGGGATCCCCACGTACCCTTGGCCACCCCACCATCGAGGGTAGTGAGGGGGGAGGGAGGTACCAGACAGAGAAAGGTGCCATCCATGACGAGTAACCTCCTCATGCACTTTAGGAAAGAAAGGCACTGGAGTGGTGCGCTGAGAACTAGTGCGGGCCGCCCCGAGATACCAATCGCCCAACCTCGAGGGTTCAGGGCATGGTGGAGGTCTCCACTCGAGAGAAAACAAGACGAAACGATTTGGGAAGATATCCAGTCAGGACTGCCGTCCCGTGTGGAAGATGCGCACATTTGAAGTGTAACGTGCTGATCTAACCGCGGGAAACACGGCGCTGTTGCGCTGTACAGGCTCGAGCAGCACTTCAGACCGCTTCGCAATTAATGAATAGCGCACATTTATGCCAAGCGATTGCTTACAGGTTTACTACACAATGTTTATATGGTAATATGTTTTAGACGGCTGTAAGAATGCATGTTATATTTACCTTATCTGAACTTAAATGAGCAGCCTGCTACAGTGCATACTTCAGACATTTCAGAATAAGAGTCACGTGTATGCGGGATGGTTTATAATTATTATTTTTTCTTGGTCATTATTGTTATTTTGTTATTAACTGTATTTAATTTATTTTAATTTAATTTCTATTTAATTCATAGTAAACTACTTCTAACTATAACTAACTAAGACTAAGAACATTATTTGACACGTTATTCAATATATTTTACAAGTATAAGGGTTATTATAGTTAAACCTAAAATCGTAAAAAAAAAAAAATCTTCATTACTTGATATAAAATAAAATGTTGTACTAAAATGACTAAAACAGAGATAAAAAACTAATGACATTTAAAAGCAAAAACTAAAAGACATAATCACACAAAAAATTACTAAAACTTTTAACTAAAAGAAAAACTAAAAATCAAATCTAATCAAAAAACAAAACAAAACTATAATAGTACCTCAATGATAAGTGTGTCAGTTCCTGAGCTCTCTTTCATGTCTTTTTGCACTTAAACGGTCAAAAAACGTCTGTTTTGGCGAGTAAAGTACAGCTGGTTGTCTTAAGTGAACATAAACAGTTTGGAGAATATCAGATGTATATCAGTGTATTGTTAGAGAAATGCTTAATGCATTACAATTTAGTCTTATTATATTTAGTCGACCAAAATTAGACTAAAACAATGTCCGATGACTAAAATATGACTACAACTAAATGGCATTTTAGTCAAAAGACTATGACTAAAAATAAATCAAAACTTGCTGTCAAAATTAACTCTGCCTCACTGTGATCCTCCGGTCACCCTGGCCATTCACCGAAGTAGCCCTCTTCTGATGCCCAGAAGAAGAACTAGATTGGGGCATAGGCAAGAAGAACTCCAATACCTCGTAACACCGTGATGGTCATCTTCCGGCAGTGGGTACATGACTCGTCCACGAAAGCTACCTCAGTGTGCTTGACGTCCAGACACATGAGGAAACAATCGTGACTGTCATCCGACAGAAACACACGGGTGGAATGACATCTATAAATCATCACACCCATGTTTGCTCTTTCCGGGTAATTTAGCTCTCTTTTAGTGCTGAAGCGCACAGGTGAACTGGCAGCACAGTTGGCAGGGAATAGTGCAGCCTGCAGTGTGCACAAAGCTCTTCTAGGGCTGTATGAAAACAGCAGGAAATGCTCAGAGGATCGTGACCAGTGCTGCAGCGCCGTCACACCAACACCGGATACAGAGGCCTCTCGCACTTGTCTTCCACATCTATGCCCGCGCTCCGGGGGGGAGCGCCAGATGCTAATCTCGCACGCCAATGTGCATTGGCTCGTTTAGTTTACACTCAGGCGAGATCCTAACTCGTCAGTTCAGTTCTGACGTAACGTGGAACGTGACTGACTGAAAGGGAACATGGCTTCTGTTACTTGTAACATATTTGACAGCATATACACACGTTAACTATTTCTTAAACATAAAAGTCACCTGACCAGACGGGAAGATTAAGCACAAGAATTGATTCTCCAGTCTCTATTTGCCCATATGGAAAAGATGTTGAACTCAAAACAACAAACACTGTCATTCAGTGGGAATTTAGTGTCTAAGCAAAAGGATTTGAACACATGATGTGTATCATCCTTTTCCATATGGGCGGCTCTGCCACATGATGATGATGATGATGAAGCTCTGCTCGGTTCTCTGAATTACCTGAACGGCTCTGGACTGCACTGTCTTTTTTAACATCTCAACATCTTCTATAAAGGGACCGTCCGTCTCCATTTCTACAGGACTGTTTAGTCCAGACGGATCAACATACAAAACGCACTATAGTGGAAAAGAAAGCAACAGAAACACAGACAGAAACATGAGCGTTAAAGAGCCGTTAGCAGCAGATGGAATGAAACAGACGGACGTCAGTAGGAATTTGTAT
Organism: Elopichthys bambusa; assembly: GCA_037101425.1. NCBI lineage: Eukaryota > Metazoa > Chordata > Actinopteri > Cypriniformes > Xenocyprididae > Elopichthys > Elopichthys bambusa. The sequence continues at coordinate 151,296 of CM074442.1, read as the reverse complement.
CGTTCAGAGCGTAATCACGTCACGTGATTGACAGGAAGTAGTACGATGAGGCGCAGAGATCCAGATCACGTGATGCATGATTGGATCCAGAAACTCACCTGCGGGTTTGACTTGGCCAGATTCTCGATCTTCATCCAAGCCTCCTCTCGTTCTTTCAGCTTGGCTTTCTCTCTGGAAGCAAGAGCAGTGTTTTCATCAGGCACGAATCCATCACATGACACCGCAGCTGTGTTTGTGTTTGGACTCACTTGTTCTTCTCGGCTCTGAACTGTTGTGTGCAATCGTCAAACAGCTTCTGGTTCATCTCCATGAAGAGCTTCAGTGCGTTATAGATCAAACCGTGAATGGTCCTACAGTCATAAACACACAGATATATTCATGTGTTATGAATGCCATCAACATTCAGAGAGAACTGAAACCCTCACAGAAACGCCTCGGCATCTTTACATTTCAATAAAACATTGTTTAGCATTTGATGCAAACGGGCGCGAGTCTTACTTGTTCCAGTGGCTCTTAGAGTTGCGGTAAAGTGCCGGGAACATGATGGGTAAAATCCTGGCTGCGTTGTCACTAATGAGACTCATGATGTACTCGTTGTTCCAGTAATACAGAGCTCTCTCCGCCACCTGATGGCAACACGTGTCACATGAGCACATGAAACATGAGATATGAGGCACATTCAGATTCTGCTGTAAAGCAGCTCTTAAAAGACAAGAACGTTAGCAAAATGTTCTTAGAACTCATTTTTGTTCTTGATCCGGTTGACTCACCTGAAAGTGAGGACTGGACACACACTTGGCTAACTGACGGAAGAGCGGCTCCATGACCTTCACGAACTCTGACGGCTCAATCACGTCCAGGATCTCCTCCAGCTCGTTGAGGAACATCACCTCCTTTGGACTGTGAGTCTTGGGCCAGTACTTGAGAAGAGCCATGACCACCTGCACACGAGCAGCAGAGCGTCTGAGTCTCGACAGTGCAACACTCAAAGATAAGATGATCAGAGCGTGAATCTTACCGGCTCCGTGAGAGTGCTGTCCTTCTCCAGGAACTGAACCACACAATACGCCAACTGGAGCGAGAAGATACGAGAGCCGATTAACAACACTGAACCGCCAGCCGCTCGTCCAGCACATCAGCTGATAACAGACTGTTACAGGCGTTGGCAGTGTGACTCACCTGCGGGTGATAGACGCTCAGAGACTTCACCTTGTGCAGCGGCAGCAACACCTTCAGCAGGAAAATCTTGTGCTCTTCTTTTAAGGGTAAAGCAAATCCGTTGATGATGCTGTTAAAGAGAAGGAAGGAACACGGCTATCAGAATGCAGAAGATTTCCCAGCATCCACAGGGACAGACATCACAAGTTCATGTTTTACCTTCCCAGGATCTCCAGTAGTTCAGCTATTCCATTGTGATGCTCCGTCTCATAAATAAACCTGTAAAAACACAGAAAACACAAAAGGATTCTGAGCGAAGGGTCCTTCATATCCATGTCAAACAAAGATGATTCAGTCCTAAACATGTTTCAAACCTGAGAATACATGATTACACTAACTCATGAACACAAATGAGGCATGAAGGCATTGCTCACCTGTAAAATATGTTATTAATCTGCTTTCTGATATAAGCCCGCAGCCCGAGAAACTTTCCATATATTCGGTGCAGGGTGGTTTTCAGGAAGTCCCTTTCTCGAGGATCTTCACTGTCAAACAACTCTAGAAGCTGAAATTGTCACATGATGTCACACTGATTTGCTGCTCAAGAAACATTTATGATTATGTCATCATAATCATGTGACACTGAAGACTGGAGTAATGATGCTGAAAATTCAGCTTTGATCACAGGAATAAATTACACTTTACTATATCTTCACATAGACAACAGCTTTTAAATTCTAATAATATTTCACAATTTTTACTGTATTAGTGATCAAATAAATAAAGCCTTTGTGAGCACAGTTCTTTCAGAAACATTTAAAAAAATCACTAAAAACATTTAGTGATAAAAATCATTACCTGCATCACAAATTTCTGGTCAATGTACTTCTTCGCAACATTGGGCTGAAAATCTGGCGACTCTAGAAACCGCAGGAAAAACTCGTACACCAGCTTCAAGAAACAGAAAGATGCAGTAATGAGCAACAGGTCAAAGAAGGGCAGATTCTCTCTCGTTCACACCGTGACCCAACCAGACTGATAGCAGTCAGGTGTGAATCGAATGCGCTCTGATTGGCTGTGACGGTTCTTGTGGCATCGCTCTGATTGGGTCATGGTGTGAACGGTGTCAGAATCATGTGACTGATGATGTCAACAGCACCTGTAGATGAGGCCACGCTGCTTCAAGAGTGGGTTCGTCCTCCTCGGGGTCAAACTCTGCTCCCGTCGGGTTGGACGAAGGCGGCAGAGTCCTGAACATGTTGATGGCAAACTACAACACAAACACACGCCATCATAACTTCTAAACACCGGCAGCACATTCATGTCACACCATCACAGTTTCACAGGGGTGAGCGTAACACATGTCAGCATGAGAGAAACGTGCTCGAGGTGTTTCTCCTGCCGACTCTCACTCACTGACAGAGACGGATGAGACGCGACAGACTGACACACGCCATCAAAGGTGTCTTTAATCAGAGTTTCTGTCCAGTGGCGATCAGAGAGGGTTAGTTCACACAACAATTAATTACTGTCATTAATCACTTCCCCTCATGTCGTTCCACACCCGTAAGACCTTCGTTCATCTTCAGAACACAAATTAAGATGTTTTTGATGAAATCCGAGAGGTTTATGACTCGTCCATAGACAGCAATATAATCAACACTTTCAAGGTCCAGAAAGGTACTAAAGACATGGTTAAAACAGTCATGTGACTGCAGTGGTTCAACCTTAACGTTATGAAGAGACAAGAATACTTTTTGTGCGCCAAAGAAACAAAACAAATATAACGACTTTATTCAACAATCTCTTCTCTTCTGTGAAATACGTTGTTTACGTCCAGCGCTTCCAGGTTCTGCGTCAGAACGCCGACTCATTATTGGTCGGCTCCTGCGTCAGCATCGCACGCATACGTCGTGCTGATCACATGATCAGCTTTGGCCAATCCGGCATTCGGACGTAAACACGGAAGCCTTCGTAAGGATAATGACAGAGAAGAGATTGTTGAAAAAAGCCCTTATTTTTGTTTTGTTTTGGCGCACAAAAAGTATTCTCGTCTCTTCATAACATTAAGGTTGAACCACTGCAGTCACATGACTGTTTTAACGATGTCTTTAGTACCTTTCTGGACCTTGAAAGTGTTGATTATATTGCTGTCTATGGACGAGTCATAAACCTCTCGGATTTCATCAAAAACATCTTAATTTGTGTTCTGAAGATGAACGAAGGTCTTACGGGTGTGGAACGACATGAGGGCGAGTAATTAATGACAGAAACTGCATTTTTGGGTGAACTAACCCTTTAATGTATGAGTTTGTTATACATCAGTCAGGGTTTGAGCACTGCTCATCTTACTCAAGACCATCTGTGATCTCCACATCAGAAGCGTATCCGTCGCCTCTTTCATAAAAGATGTTGATAAAGATGAATGACAGAAGTCTAAAATCAAGCTGAACTGATCCTGACAGCTCTGATTATATCTCATTATTGTGGGCAAGAACTTGTTTATGTACTCACCGAATAATTCATATCCAATAAAAAATGGAAAATCGCATAAAACATTTCAGTGTTTCCATCCCATGTGTTCAAGAGAACAAAATCATCACTTTCTGGTGTAAAATATCAGTAATAAAACTAAGTT
>CM074442.1:15000-140000 GCA_037101425.1 Elopichthys bambusa | reverse complement strand
GGGCGGGGCAACCTGTCACTCACATGAGATCCACCAATAGCAAACCATAACCATCCAATCAATTCCCCACAGACAAAATCAAGCCCCGCCCTACATTTTGAATGGCATCAGGTGATTCTGACTCTGTTTATAGACAGAGATCCAGCTGAAAAAAACTATACAGATGCTACTGATATGCCGGACAAAAGACGTCAAACTAATAGAATATAATTTATTCATCAATAAAACCCTGATGAGAAGCAGGAATCGAAACGAGCGCATGATATGATGTTTAGGGCAAGTTTCTACTGTGTCACTGGATTCAGACCAATGGTAGAAAAACATGACTTTGACTTAAGCGTGTGTAGATGAAGTGGAAGATAGCGTGTCATTGAGATGCAGGGTCACCAATCATGAGCATCCGCTCAGATCTAAATTATGCATCACGCACATCCTGCTCATTAAGAGAAAAGACCAGGATCCACGCGGAGCATCAATTCTTAATTTAAGGCCCGAACTGCTGCTTAGGATGGACAAAAACACTGATGTAGTAGATCACACACACACACACAGGTCTGTTGATGTCTTGTGTACCTGTGAGAGCGTCCAGCGGCTCCAGCTCTCTGTTGACACTGATGGGGAAGCACGAGGCGCTCAGTCTGCGGTGTTTCTTCAGCGCACTCGGACCGGACGGATGTTTGCTGCGCAGCGGCTGGGTTCTGGGACTGATCTTCTTATTCAGACCCTGCTGAAACCAGAGTCACGCAGAGCAGCTTCCTGTTACAACCCTGATTTCCTGAAGCTGGCATCATTTATCCACACCAGATCTGTGTCATATTCCCAGCTGCTTTCCACTCACTCATGCTGAATTCAAGCACTAGATTTTGTTTTGACAGCTCTGTTTAATCTAAATGTACAACAATGTCAATAATTACCAGCACGACACTAGCTTATGAAAGCTTTACTCTTGGCTTTATGTCTGACGATGCTCACAGTTTATATTAGATATTATTAATACAATCAAATGGCCTAGTATTTGAAAGCAAATCAACAACTGAAATTAATATGAGATTCATGGCACAAAACATCTTAAATATTGAACTAAGCTAATAATAATATTAATTTCAATCTAATATATTTATGATTTGGCTACCTACTGTACCATAATCAAGATAAAAATCAATGTTAGTATGGCTGAAAACTGTATGAAAGTTTTCCAGTTTACCTATTTTCATCCAATAATCAATATTTACCTCATTTACCTCATCCTGATCATCTTCATGCTGTTTACTTCCCTTTCTGCCGGATTTCACACACTAAAAACAGTCAATGACAATTTACATTTTCATGACAGAAGACAAACTAAGTAAACAGATAGATGAAATAAAAAGTTAATTTAATTAATCTAACTACAATATTATCTAGAAATCTTAAAGTTAATCAATAAACTTCTCAAAAGAAAGTGTTACCTTGTCTTTCTTTGACTTATGCGGCATTATAATGCGTGACAGGATCTGTGAGCGCGCCGTGAGGACTGGACATGAATACACACACGCGCGCGCGAGCGCTGATTGGCAGGTGCCAGTCACGTGATAGAAGCCGTTCCATTTACAGTTCAGATCCGTCATTAGTTTATGGTTCATGTAAGTTATTGTTCAGGTTTAGTAGCAAAGATACAAGTCAGTAAATACTCTCATTTAATAAGTGAGCGATATGCTTTTAGACTAAAAAGTGGATAAAACTTTACGTTGCCTTAAATTAAAGGCAAAATCTGTTTTTCAAGCAGTATGCCAGCTTATAATTATTATTATAAAACATTATTTCATTATGTAAGTGTTTATATTATTATCTTTTCTTTCATGTCATGTAATTGGGTGTGATACATGAGAAATTGCGGCAGCGGCGCGATGACGCCAGCGCGTGTGACGCTTCTCGGCTTTCTGGGAATGTAGTTCAAGCGTCACGTTCACTCATTACACTCCTATGGTGGAGAAACTACATATCACAGACTTCCGTGAAACAATATAGTTTCCCGACGCGCTGGGCGCTGGTCATTACGGTGATGTGACAGAGTCCGTGATACAGCGAGATCTCTCTCACAGCTCAATCATCGGCTCGTTGCGGTTCATTGTGTCGGGAAATGTCTGACAGTGGCGGAGGAGAGGAAGGTGGCGGCGGGATGGAGGTTTCTGCTGCCGTGCAGACGGTGGCGGACGCGTCTGTTCTGCAGAAACACATCCGTAAGCTCGTGCCGCTGCTGCTGGAAGATGGCGGCGACGCGCCCGCGTCTCTCGAGAGCGCGCTGGAGGAGAAGAGCGCACTCGAGCAGATGAGAAAGTTCCTGTCAGATCCACAGATTCACTCGATTCTGGTGGAACGGAACGCGCAGAAAGGTTAAAAGTCGCATTATCATCATCAGTTAAACTCTCATCTTAGGGTTAAAATTATTCACATACATTATTACGCTAAGGGGGACAATGTTTGTGTGCTGGTTTAAAGAGCCTTTGCTGCGACTGTAATCGATTTCGTGATATTTTTTATTGTATTATTATCGCAGGGTTTGTGTAGCCCCGCCCTGTTTGAGTTGTTCCTGTCATGTGTCAAAATGGAAGTTTAGTTAATATGTCCGTTTTAGAAACATGGGTGTAAAGCGACTGCTTGAACTTGTGATAAAATGTCAACAATAAGTGCAATCAATGCGCGTTCAGGGCGTGTTTGCTGCACTGCAGATCGGTGACATCACGATCATGTGATCTGAGTCCAGCTGCAACAAACCGCCTGCAGTTGCGATCAAGGGCTGGGCTGAAAATATCGATTTCTCATTTTTAATCCATTCTCATTTTGAGGAACCGCTATCGATTCTTAAACCCCAGGAATCGATCATTTTAGTTGTTTTCAGTTGATGCGCGAACAAAACTTCACTAAAAATATCATTTGTAGCTCCAGCCATCAAATAGTCACAATAAGCTTTGTTAGTTATGATTTTAAACGGTCTCAGCTTTCGTATTCTGTCAGTTTTATCACTAAATTCACACACATGTTTTTGTGTCTCTCTCTAATGTGTGGTGAACCGATCATCTCTTCCTCTTTACTGCTAGTTACAGCACCAAATAAACATGAATGAACATCAGAAGGAATGTTGAAAGGTACTGAAATGAATCATGTTTAGAGGTCACCTGCCGTATGTAAAAGTCGATCCTTCTTTAAAGAGGGCGTGGTACGTTTGGACAGAAGATGAGTTCTTCATTAAACTCATAAAAGACAAAAGTATTAAGGGAATAGACCCTTTTCACGGACTGTGATGACGCGTTTTAATGGTCATCAATATAAATCCTGCAAAGTTTTTTATATTTTCATTAAAAAAAAAAACATGTACATCTATAACAATATACTATTATATTACCTTTGCATGAAATTACAAAAACGTAGTTAACGCTGCTGTGAGGGTGTTTCTAATACAGCGGCTATGGGAGTGACGGTAAAAACGACATCTTTCTCTCTTCTGACTGCCGTTATCAATCGCTCTCTATTTTTTTCCTATTTATAAAAGTTGTGAAAACACTATTGTGGAGTTTTTCTTTTGCTATTTGAGCAAATGGAAACACAAAAAATATATTTAATGTATTCTCTCATTCTCCGCTATAGAATTTTACCCAACTTCCGCTTCTGAGAAACACGGAAATGTGAAAAGGTTCAATACTGGATTCTAAACAACAAAGAAATGCCGCAATTTATCAAGACCTTGAAGCAGATAGGAAGGAGAAACACCCAGAAACACCTCATTCATCTGTTGCCATGATTTTTGGAAGACTTATCGCAAGAAGAAAGATGTTTTAGTCGCATAATGTTGGTTAATGAAAACGCTGTCATTTATAGATTTTATCAATATTTAGAAAATATCGCAAAAGTTTTGCGCAAATCTGTAATGGAAACGTGGATAATGACATCATACCCGCGTTACCCTCTATTCCCAATTTTATTTTGTAGAAACCATGGAAACACCAAAGACGAATTAATATAAGATGTTTTATTAGACTGTTTGGATTCATTCATCGACAGAAAACTCCTCATGTTATATAGCTCAACACAGTAAGTCTTATTGTTTAAATCTCGTTTTCTTGATTTACTGCGAGTACCATGTTTTACCACACCTAATATCGATCTGCCTTACTGCAGTGTGCAACAAGTGTCTCATAGCAGCCGCCGAGTGAACACAGAGTAGCATTATAACAACTTTCAGCACACAAATGTATCTAATATGATAAACAGCGCTGTGTTACCCCATGTACCCCACTTGACCGGAAGCGGCGCCTGCGGCATAATAAAAGCCCCACTGCTCTCAAGATGCGCTGCACTCGTCTTTCATTAGCAATCGCTCCAGCGGCCAGGATTTGTAAATCGAATCATGAAATTAGTGGCAATGCCTGATGATTACAGTGATTTACTCTTACAGTGTTGGCAGTGAAGGGCTCCCTTGCATCAGGATGTTAGCAAGTTTTGTGTCTGTCGTGTGTGAATATGCTCTTGTTTTAACTGTTACAGACTCCAGCGGTCAGATTATATTCCTCACCGTCACATGCTGCTTTTCTTCTGTTTGGTTTCAGTGACCTGCTTCACTAATAGTCATGTTGAATGTTCAAATACAGACAAGCTGATTTTTGGTTGTTTCTTGTCGTTGATCGCAGAGGATGTCGGCGACGAAGGAGAGGAGGAGCGCGAGTGCATTTCCTACAGCATCAGCATCGACATCCACTACGGGCTCAAATCTAACAGGTGACGCGCACATTCAAACCTGAGATCTGATCTGATCTGTGAATGTTCTGGCTAACAGGAACGTGTGGTCTTTCAGCCTCGCCTTGATCAAGCGGACGGGCGTCATCGATGCGGACAAACCCATCTCCACTCAGGTGCGAGTTCTGACGCTCAGTGAAGATTCTCCATACGAGACCCTGCATTCCTTCATCAGCAATGCCGTGGCTCCGTACTTCAAATCCTACATCCGAGAGTCTGGCAAAGCCGACAGGTAACATCAGAGTGTCTTCTCTGACGTCATGCTTAGAAAGAAACGGGAGGACTCGCAGTATTCAGTCGATTATCCTGCACAAGATCAAGTCAATCTCTGTGTGGATGTACTGAAGTATTTAATTTGTTTCCATCAGGGATGGCGATAAAATGGCCCCTTCGGTGGAGAAGAAGATCGCGGAGCTGGAGATGGGGTTACTGCACCTACAGCAGAACATTGAGATCCCAGAGATCAGCCTGCTCATCCACCCCATCATCACCAACGTGGCCAAGCAGTGCTACGAGCGGGGAGAGAAGCCCAAGGTCACAGACTTTGGGGATAAAGTGGAGGACCCGAGCTTCCTGAACCAGCTGCAGTCGGGCGTCAATCGCTGGATCAGAGAGATACAGAAGGTTTGAGATTCTGTGTTCTTCACCATTCCCTTTAACGCTCAAATGATGGTACTGTACTAACTATTAGAATAAAAACATCGGCTAGTACATCAGTGTGAAAATGTGTGTGAGACTGAATCTGCGCAGTAGGTATCAGTCTCATTTCCTGCTGCCTTCTATAAATACAAATATCAGTGAAATGTCATGTGAACAAGAGTGTGTTGTTTAATGGTATTGCCCTACAATAACCCTGAAATGGTTTGCTGATAATTTTAACTTTCTCCACAAAAGAGCATTGTATTATTGTCAAATCAATTGATCTTTTGTTATCCAGCATTAATAGCAATGAAATGGAAATCTAAGTAAAGGTTTTAAAGGCTTAATGAACAACTCACACATGAGAAACACCATGCAGAAACATACATTATTGGCATATATAGAGTGGCGACTGATATTTATATGCATTTTATGTCAGTGTCTGTTAAAGATCTCATTGATTTACATTACAAGCATCAGAATTTCATATAAATATCATCATCTGCACCTTTGCTCAGTTTGAGCCTCTGAATAAAAGGAGCTCCATGTTCTCATTATGTCAGACTATATGAGCCATAAAAGCCTGATGGATCATATATCATACTCAACAAAAACGCATAAGCAAACTTTTTAGTCAAAATATTTTAAAACTCTATCAACTGTTCCATTAAAAAAATAGATTTTTCTGAATATTATTTCATATGTCAGGCTTTACAGAGTTAAAGGGGTAGTTCACTCAGAAATGATCATTGTGTCATCAGATACCTGCCCTCATGTTCAAAACATACATGGAGTATTTGATAAACTGAGTAATGTGGTAAACAAAAGCTTGCTTGATGCACGAGAGCAAACCTCATTGGTTCTAGCAGAAGCTCAAAAGTGCTGCAAGAATTAACCTCATTGGTTCTCGTGTGTAAAGCAAGCATGAGCTTCCGTTTACCAAAGTTGAGTGCGTCAGTTTTGGATAAATAGACTTTCAATGGAGGGTCAAAAAATATCTCTTAGATTTCATTAAAAATATCTTAATTTGTATTTCGAAGAAGAACAAAAGCTTAATGACACGAGAGCGAGTGATTTTTGGCGAGCCATCCCTTTACAGTCACACCTGAATGTGTGTGGCAGCTCTGGCGATTGGCTTATCGTGATGAGCTCATTTGTAATGTTTTGTGCAGTTGTTTCAGGTTTGTGCTGCTGTGTGTTTGCAGGTGACTAAACTGGACCGAGACCCTGCCTCAGGAACCGCCCTGCAGGAGATCAGCTTCTGGCTGAACCTGGAACGTGCCCTCAACCGTATTCAGGAGAAGAGAGAGAGTCCCGAGGTCCTGCTCACTTTGGACATCCTCAAGCACGGCAAACGCTTCCACGCCACAGTCAGCTTCGACACAGACACAGGTGATGCGTCTGTGCATGAAGGATACTGTTGTTTCATGATCTTCCTCTCTTCTAACGCTTCGGTTGTGTGTTTCTCTCAGGACTGAAGCAGGCCGTGGAGACGGTGAATGATTACAACCCCCTGATGAAGGACTTCCCCCTCAACGATCTCCTGTCGGCCACCGAACTCGACAAGATCAGGCAGGCGCTGGTGGCCATTTTCACTCACCTCCGCAAGATCCGAAACACCAAATACCCCATCCAGCGTGCACTGCGACTGGTGGAGGCCATCTCCAGAGACCTGAGCTCTCAGCTGCTCAAAGTCCTGGGCACGCGCAAGCTCATGCATGTGGCCTACGAGGAGTTTGAGAAGGTACGGCTGATTTATCCGCTCTCGCTCATCCTGCGGCGATGCATGCGCAGGTCTCTGCTCACACTCCCTTTCCTCCGCAGGTGATGGTGGCATGTTTCGAGGTCTTCCAGACATGGGAGGACGAGTACGAGAAGCTGCAGGTGCTCCTGAGGGACATCGTGAAGAGGAAGAGGGAGGAGAATCTCAAGATGGTGTGGCGTCTCAGTCCGGCGCACCGGAAGCTTCAGGCCCGCCTGGACCACATGCGGCGATTCAGACGGCAACACGAGCAGCTCCGAGCCGTCATCGTCCGCGTGCTGAGACCTCAGGTGCTGAATCTGATAGGGTCGTTCTGATGTTGAGAAGTTTCCATCTGAATTAGGGATCAAAGTCTTTTGACTGATCAACAACATTTATTCATGACTTTGACTGATCTTGTCTTTGCAGGTGTCTGCCGTGTCCCAGCATGCTCAGGGTGAGACTGCAGAGCCGGCCGATATGAAGGTGGCCGAGGTTCTGTTCGATGCTGCGGATGCCAATGCCATCGAGGAAGTCAATCTGGCCTATGAAAACGTGAAGGAAGTGGACGGACTGGACGTCTCAAAGGAGGGAATGGAGGCCTGGGAAGCGGCCATGAAGCGCTACGATGAGCGTATCGACCGCGTGGAGACGCGCATCACTGCTCGCCTGCGCGACCAGCTGGGCACCGCCAAGAACGCCAACGAGATGTTCCGCATATTCTCTCGCTTCAACGCCCTGTTCGTGCGGCCGCACATCCGCGGAGCCATCCGGGAGTACCAGACGCAGCTCATCCAGCGCGTCAAAGACGACATCGAGTCTCTGCACGACAAGTTCAAGGTCCAGTACCCTCAGAGCCAGTCCTGCAAGATGAGCCACGTGCGAGATCTCCCTCCGGTCTCGGGCTCCATCATCTGGGCCAAACAGATCGACCGGCAGCTGACGGCCTACATGAAGCGTGTGGAAGATGTTCTCGGGAAGGGCTGGGAAAACCATGTGGAGGGTCTGAAGCTCAAGCAGGACGGCGACAGTTTCCGCGCAAAGCTCAACACGCAGGAGATTTTCGACGACTGGGCACGGAAGGTGCAGCAGCGCAACCTGGGTGTGTCCGGCCGCATCTTCACCATCGAGAACACGCGCGCCCGCGGCCGCACCGGCACCGTGCTGAAGCTCAAAGTCAACTTCCTTCCGGAGATCATCACGCTCTCCAAAGAAGTGCGCAACCTGAAGTGGCTGAGCTTCCGTGTGCCGCTGGCCATCGTCAACAAAGCCCATCAGGCCAATCAGCTCTATCCGTTCGCTATCTCACTCATCGAGAGCGTCCGCACATACGAGCGCACCTGCGAGAAGGTGGAAGAGAGGACGTCTATCTCGCTGCTGGTGGCTGGTCTAAAGAAGGAGGTGCAGGCGCTCATCACCGAGGGCATCTCTCTGGTCTGGGAGTCCTACAAACTCGACCCTTATGTCCAGCGTCTGGCAGAAACCGTTTTCAACTTCCAAGAAAAGGTCAAGCAATCCAAGACCAGGAAAACTAGAGTACCAATCAGACGTTTGGACACACACACTCATTCTTTATTACTTAGATTTTTGACTAATATTCATCAAAATGATGGTTGAAGAAGCTCCTACTATGAAAGCTTGTTTCAAAAAAGGTAATTGTGACTTTTTATCCCACAATTCTGTCTTTTTCCTTCAGAATTGTGAGATATAAACTCGCAATACGAGTTAAAAGTCTGAACTGACAGATAAAAAGTTGCAACCCTTCAGTTGTGTGTGTCCTTACTTCGGTTGGTAGTTTAAATGTTGTATTTACAATCGGGATGAAAGGAGATGTGAATGTCATGTTGATTTGTGGGTATTTCACTCTTAGGTGGATGATCTTCTTCTGATCGAGGAGAAGATTGATTTGGAGGTGCGTTCCCTTGAAACCTGCATGTACGAGCATAAGATGTTCACTGAGATCCTCAACCGCATCCAGAAGGCTGTTGATGACCTTAACCTGCACTCCTACTCCAACCTGCCCATCTGGGTCAATAAACTGGACATCGAGGTGAGTTCAGCTGGACTGAAGCACAGAGGTCACGTCTGTCCGCAAGGGTCATTTTCACTCAAACGTGAACATGCATTTCCTCCGTAGATCGAGCGGATCCTCGGGGTGCGTCTGCAGGCGGGACTCAAAGCCTGGACGCAGGTTCTCAGGGGACAGATGGAGGACAAGGCTGATGTGGACATGGACACTGAGGCCCCTCAAGTCAGTCACAAGCCTGGAGGAGAACCGAAGATTAAGGCAAGTCATTGTTGTGGAGGTTTGAGCTTGTCTAGTCAAGTCAGCTTTCTTTCTATAGCACTATATACAATACAGTTTCAGCTTCACAGCAATAAATAGGAAAATAACCGAATCAATGATGCAAACTCTAAAAAGACAAAAGTGTCATTACTCAGATCAATTCAGTTCAAGTTTCATTCTCATATGATAGTGTCAGTGCAGTCAGATCCAGATCCAATTTCACTGAAACCTTTCTTTGTCCAAACAGAATGTCATCCATGAATTGAGGATCACAAACCAGGTCATCTATCTGAACCCGCCGATTGAAGATTGCCGCTACAGGCTTTACCAGGAAATGTTTGCTTGGAAGATGGTCATTCTGTCTCTTCCCAGAATCCAGAGTCAAAGATATCAGGTCTGAATTTGGTTTGCTCTGCATTTGTTTTCAGTTTCCTGCTCCTGCATTAACAATTGCTTATTAAACAGGTTGGTGTTCACTACGAGTTATCTGAAGAGGAGAAGTTCTACAGGAATGCTCTGACCAGAATGCCAGACGGTCCATCTGCACTGGAAGAAGCGTATAATGCTGTAAAGGAGAACGTCTCCGAGGTGGAGCAGTATGTCAAGGTAGCGTCTCTTCTCTTTGAATGAGCGAGTGTACTGTATTCATACGCGAACAGTCGACTGACTGCGTTTGGTCCATCAGGTGTGGCTGCAGTACCAGTGTCTGTGGGACATGCAGCCTGAGAACATCTACAACCGTCTGGGAGAAGATCTTAACAAGTGGCAGGCGCTGCTGGTGCAGATCCGCAAAGCACGAGGCACGTTTGACAACGCAGAAACCAGGAAGGAGTTTGGACCGGTCATCATAGACTACGGCAAGGTCAGAAGGAAGCTGCTCAGTTCAGTCATTAGGTTTCTGTCTGTAAATGATCAGTGTTCACTGTAAATATAATGTGTTACTCCCTATAAAAAAGTAACTAATTATGTTACTTTTCTAGGAAAGTAATGCATTACAATAATGTTACTTCATGAAAAATTAAACTAATTGCTTTACTTTGTTACTTTTTATGGAAAGGTATGTTACGGTATTGCATTACTCTATAAAAAGGTAACAATTAGTTGCTTTTTTTAAAAAAAAAGTAATGTTACAATATTGTTATTCTTTAAAAAGGTAATAATTAGTTACTTTTTATGGAAAGTCATGCATTACAATATTGCGTTACTTCATAAAAAGGTAACAGTTAATTTTATGGAAAGTAATGTTACAATGTTGCGTTACACTCTAAATAAAGTAACTTATCACAATATGTAATTACTTTATGGAAAGTAATGCGTTACAATATTGCATTACTCTTTAGTTAACGGTTAGTTACTTTATATAGAAAGTAATGTTACAATATTGAATTCATAAAAAGTTACTAATTGTGTTACATTGTTACTTTTTATGGAAAATTGTGCATTACAATATTGCATTCATAAAAAGGTAAGTTACTTTTTATGGAAAGTAATGTGATACAATGTTGCGTCACTCCTTAAAAAAAGTAACTAATTAGAATACTTTTATGGAAAGTAATGCGTCACAATTTTGCATTACTTCATAAAAAGTTACTAATTGCGTTACATTGTTACTTTTTATGTTAAAATTTGCATTACAATGTTGCATTACTCCCTAAAAAAAATTAACTAATTAGGTTACTTAGTTACTTTTTTATGGAATGTAATGCGTTACAATATCACGTTACTCCTTAAAAATGTAACCATTACATTTTACGGAAAGTAATGCTTCACTGTTGCGTTACTTCATGAAAAGTAACAAATAAGTTACACAATAAGTTACTTTGTTACTTATTGTGATAATACCTTACAATATTGTTACTCCTTAAAAAGATAACAATTAGTAATTTTTTGGAAAGTAATGCGTTACAATATGGCGTTACTCCCTAAAAGTGTTTCTTTTAACGTGTGATTTAGGTTCAATCCAAGGTGAATCTGAAGTATGACTCGTGGCATAAGGAGGTGCTCAGTAAGTTTGGACAGATGCTGGGCAACAACATGCAGGACTTCCACTCTCAGATCTCTAAGGTGGGTGCCGAGCTCTCACTGATGGGAAACGTCATGTTTATGTGCTCAAGTGAAATTGTCTGAACTTTTCTATGGTCTTCCAGTCTCGTCAAGAACTGGAGCAGCATTCAGTGGACACGGCCAGCACTTCTGACGCTGTGACCTTCATTACGTACGTGCAGACGCTCAAACGCAAGATCAAGCAGTTCGAGAAACAAGTGGATGTGAGTACAACCGACCTGGTTTAGATTGCTCAATCACGATTCTGTGGACGAAAATGTTATTAAAGTCTCTGTTCCCGTGCAGCTGTTCCGCAACGGCCAGCGTCTGCTGGAGAAGCAGCGGTTCCAGTTCCCGCCCTCATGGCTGTACATTGATAACATCGAGGGGGAATGGGGCGCCTTCAGTGACATCATGAAACGCAAAGACACGGCCATTCAGCAGCAGGTCGCCAACCTCCAGATGAAGATTGTGCAGGAGGACCGTGCGGTGGAGAACCGCACCACAGATCTGCTCTCAGACTGGGAGAAGACCAAACCAGTAGCGGTATGTGTCTGGAAATGTCTCAGAGCAGTGGAAATTGTGTTCAGGCCTCCACTGACTCTCTGTCTGCTTGTTGTCGCTGCAGGGCAGTCTGCGTCCAGAGGAGGCGCTGCAGTCGCTCACCATCTACGAGGGCAAATTTGGCCGTCTGAAGGATGACCGAGAAAAATGTGCGAAAGCCAAAGAGGCGTTGGAGCTGACGGATACAGGCCTGCTGAGCAGCAGCGAGGAGCGAGTTCAGGTGCGACACTGCTGCAATGTACTGTAGAAGCACAGCTTGCCTGTAGTGTCACAGTTATCTTTTGCAATTAGCTTAATATTGTGTGTCTTTGTTTTTTCACACATCATTTTGAGACCAAACATATAGGCCCCAGTTGAAGACCCCTGGTTAACGTGTGTTTAATGCTTTGTCAGGTGGCTCTGGAGGAGCTGCAGGATCTGAAGGGCGTTTGGTCCGAGCTGTCGAAGGTCTGGGAACAGATCGACCAGATGAAGGAGCAGCCGTGGGTCTCGGTACAGCCGCGCAAGGTGAGCGATGCACCTGCCATCTTATTTGATGCACATCCGAGGGTTTGCTTCACTGACTCCATGTTCTTGTTCTGTACAGCTGCGTCAGAACTTGGACGGCCTCCTAAACCAGCTGAAGAACTTCCCCGCTCGTCTGCGGCAGTACGCCTCGTACGAGTATGTGCAGCGACTGCTCAAAGGATACATGAAGGTGAGCCGGTCCTGCACTTTGACTGTGACAGAGCTGGTCGTACTACTCAGCTTCGTGAAGCTTCGAAACTTTTGCAAATCATTTGTTTTGAACCAGTGATTTGGAGCTTGTGTCAAACTGTCAAAGTCACTTGATTTCAGTAAACTAGGCTTTGTTACATCATAGCGGTTTCAAAATGTTTAAAAAATGTCAGTGGTTCGCCGCTAGGGAGCGATGATCTCTGCGAACCCATGAACCAGTGTTTATATGGTTTATACCTGATCTCCATTCAGTTATGTAAAGTTACACATTTGAATAATAAAAAGAGTTGTAGTTAATAATCTCTTATTGGGCTGATTACCCTAGCTTTCCATTAAAAAAAAAAACACCCCCCACAATTGAATTCGTAAAAAGCAGCTAATTGTGTTACTTGGTTACTTTTTATGGAAAGTAATGCATTACAAAATTTAATTAATAAAAAAGTAGCTAATTACGTTACTTTAGTTACTTTTTTATAGAAAGTTATGCGTTACAATCTTGCTTTACTTCATAAAAATTAACTAGTTTTACTACAGTTTAATAAAATGACACGTTAGAAAGACGCATATTTAATGGGATTAGATGATGTGTTCAATTAATTTAATAGATTACACTTTCAATAAAACTTGCATAAAAACACCTTTTATAAAACAATTTTGAGCAGCAGGAGTCACCAGAGTTTTGAGCAAATCA
Organism: Elopichthys bambusa; assembly: GCA_037101425.1. Classification (NCBI taxonomy): domain Eukaryota; kingdom Metazoa; phylum Chordata; class Actinopteri; order Cypriniformes; family Xenocyprididae; genus Elopichthys; species Elopichthys bambusa. The sequence continues at coordinate 126,548 of CM074442.1, read as the reverse complement.
TTTTGTGAGGTAATTGGTTCAAAAAGTTTCAAACTGCTTAATTTCTCCCGTCCCTTGTTGATCTTCAGGTGAACATGTTGGTGATTGAGCTGAAGTCCGAGGCGCTGAAGGACCGTCACTGGAAGCAGCTTATGAAGCGTCTGCATGTCAACTGGGTTCTGTCTGAGCTGAGTCTGGGCCAGATCTGGGACGTGGACCTGCAGAAGAACGAGATGGTGGTGAAGGACGTGCTGCTGGTGGCTCAGGGAGAAATGGCTCTCGAGGAGTTCCTCAAACAGGTCCTCTTCTGTCAGACTGGCACGCATGCGGCTCCGTTTCCTTAGACAAGTCTGTGTTCAAACGCTGTTTCCTTTTAACCGCAGATCCGTGAAGTGTGGAACTCATACGAGCTCGATCTGGTCAACTATCAGAACAAGTGTCGTCTGATCCGTGGATGGGACGATCTGTTCAACAGAGTCAAGGAGCACATCAACAGCGTGTCTGCCATGAAACTCTCGCCCTACTACAAGGTAACACACAGAACGGAAATGCACAATCGAATGAATTCGAATCACAGTAGTTCCTCCGTTTACACCATTGTCACTGCTCTCCGCAGGTGTTCGAGGAGGACGCTCTGAGCTGGGAGGACAAACTCAACCGCATCATGGCGCTGTTTGACGTCTGGATTGATGTGCAGCGGCGATGGGTATACCTGGAAGGCATTTTCACAGGAAGCGCTGACATCAAACACCTGCTTCCGGTGGAGACACAGCGCTTCCAAAGGTCAGCCGTCAATGCCATTGATTAAACCAGTGTGCTGCAGATCTCAGGCTTTGGGTTTAACATGTGACTTGTTTGGTTTTACAGCATCAGCACAGAGTTTCTTGCTCTGATGAAGAAGGTGACCAAGTCTCCTCTGGTCATGGACGTCCTGAACATTCAGGGGGTTCAGAGGTCACTGGAGAGACTCGCTGATCTGCTGGGAAAGATCCAGAAAGCCCTGGGAGAATATCTGGAAAGAGAGCGCTCATCTTTCCCCAGGTCAGTCCATTAGACGTGAGAGCTCATGGGAATGAAATCCAGAAGTTTTAGATTAGTGTTTTAATGAAAACTGAGCTGAGACTGACCTTTTTCCCGCGACTAAGACGAGATGACACTGACATCATTAAACACTAACTGTGACTATTTTTGATGAAAGACTAAAATGTAGTTTAGAAAATAAATTTGACCAAAATCTCTTTATTTTCTAGGGCATTGTACACGTTGACTAAACTAAGTTGACATTGACTAAAACTAAAGTTCCCAGACTTCTAGTCAAACTTGATTAAACCAAAACAGGATAAGTTGACTAAATATGATCATTTTTGACTGAGGCTACATTTAAAATATAGCTGACAAAATTAGCACTAGTTTAATGTGATTTCTAGGAAGTGTTAACCGTTGGGTCAGTGGCAAAGAAACTGCTTTCAAATTTGTGCATATTGTCGTCGCTGAGAGCAGTGTGCCATCATATGGCACCGTTGTGCTTCATCCTGTCCCCTTCGCTCTCTCCCACTTCGCTTGCTGTCTACAAACTGTCCTATCATAATAAAGTCAAAAACGTTAATTAATAGTTGTTGCAGTGCCGTAATAAAAATGAATCTTGTTGCCATGTTTAGTTGGTCAGTTAATTGCAGTCAGGCTTCAGTATTCGTTCTGTCACGCTTGTCAAACATGGAAGACTTGACGAACTCGTTGCTGCTTCCGCAGGTTCTACTTTGTTGGTGATGAAGATCTGCTGGAGATCATTGGCAACAGTAAGAATGTAGCCAAACTGCAGAAACACTTCAAGAAAATGTTTGCTGGAGTTTCAAGCATCCTACTGAACGAGGACAACACTGAGGTGCTGGGAATCTCGTCCCGAGAGGGAGAGGAGGTACGACATGCATCATATATCTGAAACATACTGTATATCTGTTACATGTGTGTTTGGGCCAAAGATGAGTCATGTTTATTTATATAGTGTTTAAAGCAGCTTCACACTGTTAAAAAAGTGTTAATTCTGCAAAATTCATCAATTATGAAACCTCAAATTCAGCTGTAAAGCAGCTCTACAGAAGACGATAGTCATTATTCAGATCAATTCAGTGTGAATTCAGTTCAGTTCACTAACAGTCAAAGCTAGTGTCATTATCCAGCTACGTTCTGTTCAAATTCTGTTGTGCTGTTGTTTTCAGGTGCTCTATAAAACCCCAGTGTCCATCACAGAGCATCCAAAGATCAACGAGTGGCTGACGCTGGTGGAGCGCGAGATGCGCGTGACGCTGGCCAAACTGCTGGCCGAGTCCGTCACTGAGGTGGCCGCCTTCAACAAGGGCACTGGCATCGACCTGAGCACCTACATTCACTGGATCGACCGCTACCAGGTGAGCCGTCCTCTGAGAGACAGCCAGCATCTGTATCTCTAACACGTCCACCGCTAAACTCCATCTCTGCTGCGTTCAGGCCCAGCTGGTGGTTCTGTCCACCCAGATCGACTGGTCTGAGAACGTGGAGAACGCCCTGACCACGATCGCCGGCGGGGGGAACATGGCTCCGCTGCAGGACGTTCTGGCCAACGTGGAGGCGACGCTGAACCTGCTGGCCGACACAGTCCTGATGGAGCAGCCGCCGCTGCGCAGGAGGAAACTGGAACATCTGGTGAGAAGTGTGTGTGTGTGTGTGCGCGTGCGTGCGTGTGCGTGCGTGTGTGTGCGTGCGTGTGCGCGTGTGTGCGCGTGCGTGCGTGCGCGTGTATAAAAAAAAAATTGTAAAAAGAGTTTAAAAAAAGTAATCTGTTGTAATTTGTATTTTCAAAATTGCTAATACAGCTTACTAAGATGCCCATCGTTATTGTCAACTCAGTACTGACATTTCAACTAGTTAGAGCAATATGGCGGCTCATGCGTACTAAAAGCAAATGTGTGTTTTATTCCTAGATCACGGAGTTGGTGCACCAGAGAGACGTGACCAGAGCTCTGATCAGGAACAAGATCGACAACCCCAAATCCTTCGAGTGGCTCAGCCAGATGCGCTTCTACTTCGACCCCAAGCAGACCGACGTCCTCCAGCAGCTCTCCATTCAGATGGCCAATGCCAAGTTCAACTACGGCTTTGAGTACCTGGGCGTGCAGGACAAGCTGGTGCAGACGCCACTGACCGACCGCTGCTACCTGACCATGACACAGGCGCTGGAGGCCCGTCTGGGAGGATCGCCCTTTGGTCAGTGTCTGGTGTTTCTCACAGAGTCCAGCTGAATGTGAAGTTTGCAGTGCTGAAGGATGTTCTTGTTTTGTAGGTCCTGCCGGAACAGGAAAGACTGAGTCTGTCAAAGCTCTTGGTCACCAGCTGGGCCGCTTCGTCCTGGTCTTCAACTGCGACGAGACCTTCGACTTCCAGGTAGGATTGGTGGCGCAGAAATAACAGTGATGGGTCTTTGACGCTGGGCAGGGTTTGACTGTGTTTCGTCTTCCAGGCGATGGGCCGCATCTTTGTGGGTCTGTGTCAGGTGGGCGCGTGGGGCTGTTTCGACGAGTTCAACCGTCTGGAGGAGCGCATGCTGTCTGCTGTGTCTCAGCAGGTTCAGTACATCCAGGTGGCGCTGAGGGAACACATCAACCCCAACAGAGACCGCAGTACGTACAGCCAGCTCAACACCATGTCATCGGACTTGGCTTATTTTAAGGTGTCCTTGTTACCGTGTCATTGTACAATTAAAGGGTTAGTTCACCCAAAAATAAAATTTGTCATTAATTACTCACCCTCGTGTCGTTCCAAACCTGTAAGACCTTCGTTCATCTTCAGAACGCCATGTGCCATCAAAAATTTTAAACATTCCGTGACATTCCGCATTTTTATGATTGATTCCGTCCGTGTTTTCTGCATTGCTAAAATCATAGAGCCCTACATGTAACAAGGAAACTCTAAAGTGTCACCAAATCTTTACTGTATTATTGAGTTCTAGTATTTCTGTGTGGGTCATGTGATGAGTGTGTGCTCTTGTATGTTCAGGTGTGCCCGTCACCACAGAGCTGCTGAACAAACAGGTGAAGGTGAGTGCGGATATGGCCATCTTCATCACCATGAACCCCGGATACGCCGGACGCTCCAACCTGCCCGATAACCTCAAGAAGCTCTTCAGGAGTCTGGCCATGACTAAACCCGACCGGCAGCTCATTGCGCAGGTCATGCTGTACTCACAGGGCTTCCGCACTGCCGAGATCCTCGCCAAGAAGATCGTCCCCTTCTTCAAGTACGCAGAAGCATCTAGACGAGCGTGTTCTCAGCCAGTGTGACTCGTAACGTAACCTCGCTCTGTGTCCCGTTGCAGGTTGTGTGACGAGCAGCTGTCGTCTCAGTCTCATTATGACTTCGGTCTGCGTGCGCTCAAGAGCGTGCTGATCAGCGCCGGAAACGTCAAGCGAGAGCGCATCCAGAAGATCAAGCGAGAGAAGGGCGAGCGCGGCGAGGACGTGGACGAGAACGAGATTGCAGAAAACCTTCCGGAGCAGGAGGTGAGATGAGCCGAACGGTTGGAGGAGTCACCTGACCCTCCTTCTCATTCTGACCTGGCTGTATGTGCTCGATCCTCAGATCCTGATCCAGAGCGTGTGTGAGACCATGGTGCCGAAGCTGGTGGCCGAGGACATCCCGCTGCTCTTCAGCCTGCTGTCCGACGTGTTCCCCGGCGTTCAGTACATGCGAGGAGAGATGACGGCGCTCCGAGAGGAGCTGAAGAAGGTTTGTGCCGAGATGTACCTGACATACGGAGACGGAGATGACGTGGGCAGCATGTGGGTGGAGAAGGTAAGGATTTCATAAACCTGGGTAAAAAGCACTGCTAGCCTGCTTCTAAATTACAGGTGTGAAACGTTCCTTTACCAGGGGTTAAAAGCTCGGTTTAGAGCGGCGATAACCCTGTGTTTAGCGCAGTGTGACTAGCTCTATTGACACTAACACATCATTGACTGAGCTGTGTTCCTCCTGTGTTCCTCAGGTCCTGCAGCTCTATCAGATCACTCAGATCAATCACGGGCTGATGATGGTTGGGCCGTCCGGCAGCGGGAAGACGATGGCCTGGAGGGTTCTGCTCAAAGCCTTGGAGCGTCTGGAGGGCGTGGAGGGCATCGCTCACATCATCGACCCCAAAGCCATCAGCAAAGACCACCTATACGGCACGCTGGACCCCAACACCCGCGAGTGGACCGACGGGCTCTTCACGCATGTGCTCAGGAAGTGAGTGGCGTCTCTTGTCACGTGTCTGATTCTGATGTTTGTGGTCTCTCGATCTTAGGGTGTGCTGTGTTTGTGCAGGATCATTGATAACGTTCGTGGAGAGCTGCAGAAGAGGCAGTGGATCATCTTCGACGGTGATGTGGATCCTGAGTGGGTGGAGAATCTGAACTCTGTGCTGGACGACAACAAACTCTTGACTCTTCCCAACGGAGAGCGTCTCAGCCTGCCGCCAAACGTACGTCGAGTGATCGCTCTGCTGTGAGACTGTGGTTTGGGTGATGATGATGATGATGTCACTGCTCTCGTCACACAGGTGCGCATCATGTTTGAGGTGCAGGACCTGAAATACGCCACGCTGGCCACAGTGTCCCGCTGCGGGATGGTCTGGTTCAGCGAGGACGTTCTCAGCACCGATATGATCTTCAACAACTTCCTGGCACGCCTGCGGAGCATCCCGCTGGACGAGGGAGAAGATGAAGCTCAGCGCATGAGGAAGGCCACGGAGGACGAGGGCGATGAGGCTGCCTCACCTATGCTGCAGGTACGCCACGCAACCGTTTATACACCAGATGTGACAAAGTGTCTGCAAATCCATCTGTCATGGTCTGTAGCAGAAATACAAGTATTGATGAAATATATGGAGAAGATTTGATCAGCCCTGATAACTGCTCATCCCATTCTACGTTCTTCATTTATTTTGCGTCTGTCCTTCACTTGTGTGTTTCTAAGTTTTAGAGTCTGGTGTGTTTAATCCACAGATCCAGAGAGACGCTGCTGCGGTCCTGCAGCCGTACTTCACCTCCACCGGTCTGGTCATCAAAGCGCTGGAGCATGCGTCGAAGATGGAGCACATCATGGACTTCACGCGGCTGCGCTCCTTGAGCTCGCTCTTCTCCATGCTGCACCAGGCCTGCCGCAATGTGGCGCTCTACAACAACAACCATCCCGACTTCCCCATGCCCATCGATCAGCTGGAGAAGTACATGCAGGTGTGTGAACCGGAGTCACTCTGAATCATTTAGAACCAGTCTATCAGTGATCATCCATGCTAACTTTTACCATGCATACAGAAATATCTCATCTACGCGGTGCTGTGGTCCTTCTCGGGCGACAGCAGGCTGAAGATGAGGGCAGAGCTTGGAGAATACATCCGCCGCATCACTACTGTGTCTCTTCCATCTGCACCGAACGTTCCGATCATCGACTATGAGGTGCGAACAGACACTTCTGAATCCTGATGTTGAGTGTGTGAGGTGTGAGACTAATGCTGCTCTAACCCGTCAGGTGTCCATCACGGGCGAGTGGCAGTCATGGCAGGGGAAGGTGCCTCAGATCGAGGTGGAGACGCACAAGGTAGCGTCGCCAGACGTGGTGGTGCCCACTCTGGACACGGTGCGTCACGAAGCTCTTCTCTACACCTGGCTGGCCGAACACAAGCCTCTGGTGCTCTGTGGGCCGCCAGGCTCCGGGAAGACCATGACCCTCTTCAGTGCGCTCAGAGCCCTGCCTGACATGGAGGTGAGACCAGATACATGGTTACCAGATGCAGTATTCCTGATCTAGGGCCCTATGAAATCCATTTTCATTTTTGCCCAAATTCTGTTTGGGAATTTGTTTTTTTTTTTTGTTTTTTTTTTTTTTTCCAGTTTTAATTTTATAAAATAATATGATATAAATGAAATTAAACACATTTTTTTTGTCTCACAAAGTGCTGCACAACTAACCCTTTACTGTTAAAATTAAAAAAATTTGATTATTCCTTAGAAAATAGTTTTAATAATCATTTATTTATTATTATTATTATTATTACATTGAGACATAGCTAAACTCTACTTCAAGTTAAACCAAACCTTTATTTCGACGGGTTGTGGTAAAGACCTTTTGAGTTCGTGTTTGATACACAGAGACGCAGAACACGCAGGATTCATATTTAAATGGTCTTCTTGCGGTTTAATATTCAGACACTAGTCTATAACACTAAGTGTACTGATCTGCTTTTTATTTATTCATCAAAAAAAATGTGAGATTCAGTGACATTCCACATTATACAGTAAATTCCTTTTTTTATGACTGGATTACATCGGTGTTTTCTGCATCGCTGGAATCATAGAGCCCTGCTGATCCACATGTGGCTCTCTCGTGTTTCTCCAGGTGGTGGGTCTGAACTTCTCCAGCGCCACGACACCGGAGCTGCTGCTGAAGACGTTCGATCACTACTGCGAGTACCGCCGGACTCCTAACGGCGTGGTTCTGGCTCCTGTGCAGCTGGGCAAATGGCTGGTGCTCTTCTGCGACGAGATCAACCTGCCCGACATGGACAAGTACGGCACGCAGCGGGTCATCTCCTTCATCAGACAGGTGCGCGTGAGTTCATGTTCAGGTCTTGCGTGTGTGTTTGTGTGAAGTGTAACCCATGTGTGTTGTGTTCAGATGGTGGAGCATGGTGGCTTCTATCGCACCTCAGACCAGACGTGGGTGAAGCTCGAGCGGATCCAGTTCGTTGGTGCCTGTAATCCTCCCACTGACCCTGGCAGGAAGCCGCTCTCTTACAGGTTCACCTGTTGTTGTTGTTGTTGTCATCATCACTAATGCTGAACATGATAGTGAAGTGTTCAGTGTCTAACTCATGTGACGTTTGCAGGTTTTTGCGTCATGTGCCGGTGGTGTACGTGGACTATCCCGGCCCGGCCTCGCTCACACAGATCTACGGCACCTTCAACAGAGCCATGCTGAGGCTCATCCCGTCACTGCGCACCTTCGCTGAGCCGCTCACTGCCGCCATGGTGGAGTTCTACACCATGTCTCAGGTTTGCACTTGATTTATTTTTGTCATAATTGGATTGCTCTGAACTTGACTTGAAACTTGACATGTTTATCAAGTCCAGATGAAGATTCTTTGTTTGTTTGCTTGTTCTCTTACCTAAATGCTCTCTTTGGAACAGGAGCGGTTCACGCAGGACACACAGCCGCACTACATCTACTCTCCGAGAGAGATGACGCGCTGGGTCCGAGGCATCTTCGAGGCACTGCGGCCACTGGAGACGCTGCCGGTCGAGGGTCTCATCCGCATCTGGGCACATGAAGCGCTGCGACTCTTCCAGGATCGGTGAGTTTGAGGCGTTTCTAGGCCTGTAGATCGTTTGCTTTGTTCCAAAACTGGGACTTAAAATGATACAATGTCGAATTTTAATCTTGGTTCGGTTTGTTTTCACACCGCAGTGAATATGTGGTTGATTTGATTTGAAATTGCACAGTGACTGAACTGATTCTCCTGACAGATTGGTGGAGGACGAGGAGAGACGCTGGACCGATGAGAACATCGACATGGTCGCCCTCAAACACTTCCCCAACATCGATCGTGACAAAGCCCTCAACAGACCCATCCTGTACAGCAACTGGCTCTCCAAGGTGAGTGTCACGAGACTGTGAGGCGGAAGCTTCCAGAGGTCAGTGTAACTAATCACGTCTCCTGTTCTCCTGTAGGACTACGTTCCCGTGGAGCAGGAGGAGCTGCGCGACTATGTGAAGGCCAGGCTGAAGGTGTTCTACGAGGAGGAGCTGGACGTTCCTCTTGTGCTCTTCAATGAGGTTCTGGATCATGTGCTGAGGATCGACAGGTACAGAGATCCCCAAAAAACACAGCTGTTCGTTATTTCACCCTGATGATGTGTCCGTAACGTCAGGCTGATGTTCTCCCTGCAGAATCTTCCGTCAGCCACAGGGTCACCTGCTCCTGATTGGCGTCAGCGGTGCCGGAAAGACGACGTTGTCCCGCTTTGTGGCCTGGATGAACGGACTGAGTGTCTATCAGATCAAGGTAAAAACCAACAGATGTTTGTTTGTCTGTGTTTATTCAGTTTTGACATGGTCAGTGTACAGTGCACTTTCCTGAGAAAATTTAACAATTTGTCAGAAGATCATCAAAACATTGTTACAAATGGATATAAACTGTCCTGTCTTCTACAGAGAGATAGAGTGACTCTAAATCAAAGAGGATAATGCATAAAAATAATAGTAAATGTGTATATAATAATAAAATAAAATTTTGTAAAATTGTCTGTCAGGCTTTATGGTTCTTGAGGCTTTTGTAACTGTGATCGTATCCGTGCAGGTCCACAGGAAGTACACCGGCGAGGACTTTGACGAAGACCTGCGGACGGTCCTCCGGCGCTCCGGTTGCAAGAATGAGAAAATCGCCTTTATCATGGACGAGTCTAACGTGCTGGACTCGGGCTTCCTGGAGCGCATGAACACGCTTCTGGCCAACGGAGAGGTGCAGCACGTGCTGGCAGAGAAATTAATCTCATCACGCGTGTTCTCTGTGTTCTGAACTCTGTTTTGTTGCAGGTGCCCGGCCTGTTCGAGGGCGACGAGTACGCCACCCTGATGACGCAGTGTAAGGAGGGCGCGCAGAAGGAGGGCTTGATGCTGGACACCCACGAGGAGCTTTACAAGTGGTTCACTAGTCAGGTGATCAGGAACCTGCATGTGGTGTTCACCATGAACCCGTCGTCAGAAGGACTGAAGGACCGCGCGGCCACGTCACCCGCCCTCTTCAACAGGTAAGACGCGCCACTCTTCACGTCTGCTGAAAGTCTTCATGTCTCTTTATACAATACAGAACGTTTAAAAACGGCTTCTCAGTAGTAAACAGAGTCAGTTATGCAAACAGAAGACAATAGTGTCATTATTCAGATCAATTCAGCTCCGGTTTTGTTCTCATCCGATGCTGTCAGTGCAGTCTAATCCATGATATTGCTGTCTGTTGGTGCTCATGATTGTGCTGGACTCGTTTCTCTGCAGGTGTGTGCTCAACTGGTTTGGCGATTGGTCCACTGAAGCCCTCTACCAGGTAGGTAAAGAGTTCACCAGCAAGATGGACCTGGAGAAGCCCAATTACAAAGTGCCCGACTACATGCCCATCGTGTACGACAAACTGCCGCAGCCGCCCACCCACCGCGAAGCCATCGTCAACGGCTGCGTGTTCGTCCATCAGACGCTGCACCAGGTCAGCGGTTGTCTCATGTTCAGAGATCTGAAAGTATTCGCATCTGTTTCTTTGCACGCTGTAACACTAACTCTGGTGTTCTCAGGCTAACAACCGTCTGGCTAAGCGTGGCGGCCGCACAATGGCCATCACCCCACGCCACTACCTGGACTTCATCAACCACTACGCCAACCTGTTCAACGAGAAACGCAGCGAACTGGAGGAGCAGCAGATGCACCTTAATGTGGGTCTGCGCAAAATCAAAGAGACCGTCGATCAGGTACGTGCTTCACCCGACATCACGCATGCAAACACCAGTGATGGGTAAAGTTACTTTTAAAAGTAATGTTACAATGTTGCCTTACTCCCTAAAAATGTAACCAATTAGTTAGTTACACTTAGTTACTTTTAAAAGTAGTTACAATATTGTTACACCATAAAAAGTAACAATTTACATTACTTATTACTTTTTAAAAGTAACTCATAAAAAGTAACTGTTACAGTATTGTGTTAATCCAAGTAGTTTAAAAAATGTTTAAGAAAATTAATTAAACAGAAAAGTAACTTGCATTACTTTAAAAAAAAATGTAACTCAAATATTATGTAAATTCAAAGAGTAATGTTACATCAAAAAGTAATTTTGATTACGTTTCGCACTGATTATGTTACTTGTAATGCGTTACTACACCAACACTGGCAAACATAGACGCGTGTGCTGATCTAGCGCTGTTATCCGTGTGCCTCAGGTGGAGGAGCTGCGGCGGGACCTGCGGATCAAGAGTCAGGAGCTGGAGGTCAAAAACGCAGCTGCCAACGACAAGCTGAAGAAGATGGTGAAAGACCAGCAGGAGGCCGAGAAGAAGAAGGCAAGACGAGCCGCTCAGTGCATCAGTCACATGCTCTTGTGTTGATAAACCGCTTGCTGCTCTCATAACCTGTTGTTTTTCCTCACAGGTCATGAGTCAAGAGATACAGGAAGCAGTTTACAAACAGCAGGAAGTGATTAAAGACAAGCAGCTGAGAGTGAAGCAGGATTTGGACCAGGTGGAGCCGGCCGTCATCGAGGCTCAGAACGGTACGAGTTCTCCTCGCTCTCTTGCGCTTCCACTGCCGCTGTTGCTTTGCCTTTCACATATTAAAGAATCTGCTCACGTTAAATACAGTTTGAAATAGTTTTTCCTGTCTTGTGATCTACTTTTAAGGAAATATTCACTGCCAAAATACGCATTTTACGCTCCATATTTGGCCGGTGTCTTATAACAAGTCAAGTTTTGCTTTAAACAATACAGTACAGATCATTTAAAAGCAGCTTCACAGTAATAAACGGCAAAATAACAGAATCAATGATGCGAACGGCATCAGATATGAGACACATTCAGCTGTAAAGCGGCTCTACAGAAGACAATAGTCATTATTCAACTCAAGTTTTGTTAAAGGTGCCCTAGAATTGACATTTTACAAGATATCTAAGGTGTCCCCAGAATGGGAAGTTTCAGCTCAAAATACCCCATAGATTTTATTATACCATGTTTTAACTGCCTATTTTGGGGTGGCATTAAAAATGCTCTGATTTGTGGTGTGGACACCTTTAAATGCTCGTGCTCCCCGCCCCCAAGCTCACGACTCCAATAAACATTGCAAAAACAATACTGAAGTTCACAATATAACTCTCAGAATGGATCTTTACAAACTGTTCGTGATGCAGCATATCAGATCACGTGAGTATGGCATGTATTTTGTGGATGTTTGCTAACATTTGATTCTGAATGAGTTTGATAGTGCTGCATGGCTAACGTGGCTAAAGCTACACACAGTTGGAGAGACTCGATAAGAATGAAGATGCGTTTATGAATTATACTGACTACAAGCATTTTTGGGTTAAAAATGAAAATAACGACATGGCTCTGATCTCCGTGAATACAGTAACTTTAACCACATTTAACAGTACATTAGCAACATGCTAATGAAACATTTAGAAAGACAATTTACAAATATCACTAAATATATCATGATATCATGGATCATGAACAGTTATTATGCATCCATCTGCCATTTTCGCTATACCTGCAGAACGTCTGATTTGGCTGTGACGTTAATACTCCAGACGTTAATACTGCCTTGAACATGGGCTGGTATATGCAAAAGTTGGGGGCGTACATATTAATGATCCCGACTGTTGCGTCACAGTCGGTGTTATGTTGAGATTTGCCTGTTTTTCCGTGGTGTTTTTCACGCACAAGATTTACACATGAAGGAGTAAACAATGGTGTTTGAGACTCATGGTATGTCATTTCCATGTACAGGACTCTTATTATTCAACTATGCCAAGGTACATTTAATTTTCAATTCTAGGGCACCTTTAAACCCCAGCTCAGCAAGCCAAAGGCATCAGTAAACCCGGCGACGCTGGCGTGTCAGTGGATATTTCCTTCTGTCTTTCTGCTTTCAGCTCTTTTCTTGTGTATGATTGCCAGTGGTGTTGGGCGGTCGTTTCACTGCGCTAATGTCTCTGCTCTCTTCCTGTCTTCCTCACTCTTTCTGTCTCTTCTCACGGCTCGTGGCTCGTTTAGCCGTTAAGTCGATTAAGAAGCAGCACTTAGTGGAGGTGCGATCGATGGCCAACCCGCCGGCGGCAGTCAAGCTGGCTCTGGAGTCCATCTGTCTGCTGCTGGGCGAGAGCACCACCGACTGGAAACAGATTCGCTCCATCATAATGCGCGAGAACTTCATCCCCACTATTGTGAACTTTTCTGCTGATGAGATCAGGTGACTGACTGCTGGTGCGGAGCGGCGGCCAAAGCGTCTAAAGAGGACAACTGCAGTCCTTAAACACACTCACCATCACTCGTTTCCATCCACAGTAGCTATTTTAACAAAATTGGAATATCGCATAAAACTTTTGAGATGCTGTGATGCGACTGGTCCGCTGGTTAGTCCAGTTATCCAATCACAGCCTCTGCTGATAATAGGTAAAAATAGGTGGATGGAAACAAAGCTACTGACCCGACACTGGCAGGTCACATGACTCGGTCCCTCTTTCTGGCGCCGCAGCTGCTCTGCTCCCACCGCATGAACCCGCATTGTCCTCGTGGTCCTAAAAACCCTCCATTCCCTCTCTAGCCGTCAGCTCAATAAAGAAGCAGCACCTTGTTGAAGTGCGCGCTATGGCAAACCCACCGGCAGCCGTTAAACTGGCTCTAGAGTCGATCTGCCTCTTGCTCGGCGAGGAAACTAATGACTGGAAAAAGATCAGACAAGTTATTATCAGAGACAATTTCATCTCCAGCATAGTCAACTTTGTCTCTGAGGATATGAGGTATTATCATCTCCTTACACCTTCCTCTCAGGTATGAGACGGGCTCTCTCCTATGCCACAGTTCAGTTTAGTTCAAGTTTTTCTATAGCGCTTTTCACAAAACGTATTGTTTCAAAGCAGCTTCACAGTAATAAAAAGGAAAACAGAATCAATGATGCAAAGTTCATCAAATATGAGACCAATTCAGCTATAAAGCAGCTCTACAGAAGACAAGTCATTATTCAGATCAGTTCAGTTCAATAACTGCCAGTGTTGCAAAATTCATCATGTGACCATTAACCGAATATCAGAGACCTGTTTACATGTGAATGTGTTGTTAAATGAATAAAATATTAACTTCAAGGGCACTTTAAGAAAATATTTTAGCTCAAAGGGGTTGAAAAAGTTTGTGAATCACTGAGATAATGTGTGTCTGTTTGAAGGTTTTTATGAAAACATTGTTTGTACGTGTCAATGCTTTACAGTGTCCTAACCAGGCGCGCTAAATCAAACAAAAGTCTCTAGAGAGTCTCTCTGCAAGCGCAAATAATCAAATCCATAAATATTACACCAATTTAACATGATTAAAAATACATACATCAATGACTGAAACAATCTGTCATGGACACTTATTTTTTCACAGTTTAAATGTTGTTTCCTTTCATTTTTAAAATCTGTGGTGAATTATCGCTTAGATCACTTTCAGTACAGCTATAAATGATTTATAAAAGACACTTTTAAATAAAGCACATAATCAGAACCTGACATTATTATTGTCTTTATGTTGTTGTTCCAGCTGCGACGTCGCAGAAATAGAAACAGAATCACTTGCCGTGTAACACCATTGTGCAGAAACTCTGATTAACGTGGAAAAGACGCCTTTGATGGCATCTCTCGTCTGGTCAGGACACGGTGTGAAGCCATTTGTTCTGTGTCATGATTAGATAACAGTCAGCCTTGTTCTAACACACTCTCTGCGTGTCCTAGTGACTCCATCCGTGAGAAGATGAAGAAGAACTACATGTCTAACCCAAGCTACAACTATGAGCAGGTCAACCGGGCGTCTCTGGCCTGCGGGCCGATGGTCAAGTGGGCGATCGCTCAGGTATGGCTCTGACCGCTGAAGCTCCCGTGAGCGCAGCGGCTGATCTCTGATCTCTGGCTCTGTGTTCAGTTGAATTATGCAGACATGCTGAAGCGGGTGGAGCCCTTGAGGAACGAGCTGCAGAAGCTGGAGGACGACGCTAAAGACAACAAGACGAAGGCCGAGGAGGTGGAGCAGATGATCCGGGATCTGGAGGCCAGCATCGCGCGTTATAAGGAGGAGTACGCCGTGCTCATCTCTGAGGCGCAGGCCATCAAAGCTGATCTGGCCGCCGTGGAGGCCAAGGTACAACCACAACACTCATGCTTACTCATAATAACAAACTTTATTTTCTGTAGCGCCTTAAAGTAGCATCTCGAAGAGCTTTACAAGGATAAAATAAAAAACAAAGAATACAGAAATCATGCTGTCAAATCCATTTAAAAAGAATATAAAAATATAGCTGCAAGCGGTGATGCGGGGCCAAACCCCTGAATGGGCTGTAGAAAGAGCAAAAACAGCCAGAATTGAACGTACATTAAAAAAAATTGGTTCAGAAGTACAGGTGAGAATGGACTCAAAATGAGATCAGAACAAACAGAATGAACAAAAACCAAGAAAGATTAGTACGACGCTTACCCGGATAATAAAGGAATCAAAATGACACATTACACACAGGACTATAACCCTAACCACATAATTTCTGGGTCAGGCGCTTGTGACTAATCTTGTAGCGCCACTGGTAAGACGTGTTCACACAGATGCCGAAGTTCCATAGTTGAAGTGAGAAATGCACCACGTTATATTTTTAATAACTTCAGATTAGATCGTTCTCAGAAAGACTTTTACAACTAACCAATTAGCATGCTAAGCTAACTAGCATAAGACAACTAACACAGGCAGGGTCAACTTTGGAGAGAGGTTTCTCAGGAACAGCAGCGAATATCAAAAATCTGTTCAGTCATTTCTGTGCGACTCAGTCCATAGATAATTCGAGCCCATTTTAGACACAATTGGGCAAAATTTGTAGGAGTAGTAGCAAAAAAACTGAATCTTAATGTAATTTGTGATCAGCATGAAGAGAGCAATCAGACTAAATAAATTTCATTTTTCTAGAACAAAGGGTTCAAAAGTTATAACCTTTTAGAAAAGTGAAGTTTTGAACTGGTGGTGGCGCTATAGAGTTGGTCCCAGAGACTCCAAAATTGGAGTCTCTACAATTGTCTCCCATTCGTGAAGAAAAATAATGTGGAAAATGAATGGATACAATAGGGGCTTGGCCCCTAAAAACAACAAAATAATCACATAAAAGCAACCCTAAAATACAAGTTTTAAAAAAAGATTTAAAGATACTAGAACAACTGATAAAAGAAGAATCTCCATCTCATTTTATTTGGCTGTGATATTTCTACTCTGATGTCATTGAGAAGGTTTTTAAATCAAGTTAATCCAAATTTAGTTTAAGATTTTTTTTAGGGAAAATGCATCTTAAATATCTTATTTAGATCTGTTCTGTTTTTTACTAACTCTGATTTTCTCCATGAAAATGGCCAAAGATGCTGGTGTGGTGTACAAAAAACAACAACAAACAAGCAGACAGATCTTTTCTTCCTTTCAGTTGTTCCTCATTTTAAGTCACTTTGGATAAAATCATCTGTTAAAATCATCTGTTTTGATTCAGTTAGTGTATCAGATTTATTGGCTTTTTGTAGAAGAAAAAAAATATGAAAACCTCTTCTTCAGGTAGCTCACAAAAGCCATTAAAAGCGGCCCTTTCTCTTCAGGAACTGAGGTTGTAATAATCTGTCCTAACTGTTGTTCATCTGGTAATCTCTGTGATCTCTGATTGGTGCAGGTGAACCGCAGCACAGCCCTGCTGAAGAGTTTATCTGCTGAGCGGGAGCGATGGGAAAAGACCAGCGAGACCTTCAAGAACCAGATGTCCACCATCGCGGGCGACTGTCTCCTCTCCGCCGCCTTCGTGGCTTACGCTGGTTATTTTGATCAGCAGATGAGACAGAACCTCTTCACCACCTGGTCTCATCACCTGCAGCAGGCCAATGTTCAGGTGCAGACAACGTTTATACCAGAATAGAGTTGGATCAGTCTCTTCTGAGCGGTCTAACCCTGTGATCTTCTCCATTGTAGTTCCGCACAGACATCGCCAGGACTGAATATCTGTCCAATGCGGACGAGAGACTGCGCTGGCAGGCCAACTCTCTGCCGGCCGACGACCTCTGCACGGAGAACGCCATCATGCTGAAGAGGTTCAACCGGTGAGTGTCCGCATACACACGACAATGGATCGATAAATCCCAACAGAGTGCCATGAAATCAGTCCCAATGTTAGGAGAAGTTTTCATAATTTTTCACATTGACGTTCCAGATTGTTTAAACGTGTCGTTCCAGGATGACACACACGTTTTTAATATTGGGATGTTTTATTAGATGGGTTTATTCCCATGAGAAACCTTTTTTACACTTGAGATGTTTGCTGGGTGACTGAAAGACTCCCCCGTTTGCTCCTCAGGTATCCTCTGATCATCGATCCATCCGGTCAGGCCACAGAGTTCATTATGAACGAATATAAAGACAGAAAGATCACCCGCACCAGCTTTCTGGATGATGCCTTCAGGAAGAACTTGGAGAGCGCTCTGAGATTCGGCAACCCTCTGTTGGTGCAGGTACGGGTCGATCCGACAGATTCAGGCTCTTTATTGACTGTCCGTCTGTCCTTCATCTCTCACTCGTGTGTTTTTCCCCATGTCTCTCAGGACGTGGAGAGTTACGATCCCATATTGAACCCGGTGCTCAACAGAGAGGTGCGGCGAACCGGTGGCCGTGTTCTCATCACCCTCGGAGATCAGGACATCGATCTGTCTCCTTCCTTCGTCATCTTCCTCTCCACGCGAGACCCGACGGTACGTGATCTCATGTCTCTCACACTGTCTGGGTTTAATGCCTCGGATTGGTCATTTTTAATCACAGAATTAAGCAGTCCTAACACCAGTGATAACGTTCGAATCATGTCATGTCTGTACAGGTGGAGTTCCCTCCCGACCTCTGCTCGCGCGTGACCTTCGTGAACTTCACCGTGACCCGCAGCAGCTTGCAGAGCCAGTGTCTGAACGAGGTTCTGAAGGCTGAGCGTCCTGACGTGGACGAAAAGCGATCGGACCTGCTGAAGCTTCAGGGTGAGTGATGGAGAGCGAGAGCGCCACAGGACGTCCTGTCGACTCGTGCTAAAGCCGTTTTCTTCCCTCCGCTCAGGTGAATTCCAGCTGCGTCTACGTCAGCTGGAGAAATCTCTGCTGCAGGCGCTGAACGAGGTCAAGGGTCGCATCCTGGATGACGACACCATCATCACCACCCTGGAGAACCTGAAGAAGGAGGCGGCAGAAGTGACCAGGAAAGTGGAGGAAACGGACATCGTGATGCAGGAAGTGGAGTCTGTGTCTCAGCAGTACCTGTCGCTGGCCTCGGCCTGCAGCAGCATCTACTTCACCATGGAGGCTCTGAACCAGGTCACGTCTGTGTGTCTGTCTGTCTGTCTGTGTGTCTGTCTGTCTGTCTGTGTGTCTGTCTGTGTGTCTGTCTGTCTGTGTGTCTGTCTGTCTGTCTGTGTGTCTGTCTGTCTGTGTGTCTGTCTGTCTGTGTGTCTCTCTCTCTGTGTGTCTCTCTCTCTGTGTGTCTCTGTGTGTCTCTGTGTGTGTCTGTCTGTCTGTGTGTGTGTCTCTGTGTGTCCCTGTTGCCTCTGCCATTCTTCATGCCGGATTTGTCTCTTGCGCAGATGCACTTCCTGTACCAGTACTCACTGCACTTCTTCCTGGACATCTACCACACGGTGTTATACGAGAACTCCAATCTGAAGAGCGTGAGCGACCACACGCAGCGTCTGACGCACATCACCAAAGACCTGTTCCAGGTGAGGAATAAAAGTTATAAAAACACTCAAATACAAACAACTAGTTTTATGCAAACCTGAAAGTGTTAAATGATGCAAACACAGTTCATCTGACTCCATTTACTGGTATTTTGCTGCTGAACTTCGATGAACACATGAACAGATTTCATTGCTGAAGTTTTCATTTTCTCTTTAGGGCGCATTTAACAGAGTCGCTCGAGGAATGCTGCATCAAGATCACATAACGTTTGCCGTGCTGCTCGCCCGAATCAACCTGAAGGGCCTGACCAGGTACTGAACTACAGCATGGAAACACAACTTCATAAATGAACTTTTTTCATTTGTAAGGCTGCCAAAATATTAGTTCACTTTAGAATGAAGATTTCCTGATAATTTACTCACCTCCATGTCATACAAGATGTTCATGTCTCCATATAGTGGACTTCACTGGGGTTCAACGGGTCCAAATGTCAGTTTCAGCTTCAAAGAGCTCTACACGATCCCAGACGAGGAATAAGAGTCTTATCTAGAGAAACCATCGGCCATTTTCTAAAAGAAATAAAAAATGATATACGTCTAGCACTGCTCTGTGATGCTCCACGCATTACGTAATCACGTTGGAAAGGTCACGTGACGTAGGCTGAAGTACCGCAGTAGGGCGAAAAAACTAATTTTTTTCCTCCAACTTCAAAATCGTCCAACATCGTTGTTTTACCTTTTTTTGTAAAGGCTGTTTGACTTAGTCTTTGTATGTTTGCTTTGTAGACACTGGATCGGTACTTCCACCTACATCACATGTGACCTTTCCAACGTGATTACGTCATGCGTGGAGCATCACAGAGCGAATTCTAAAGTGAACTAATCCTTTAATCAGTTCACCATATTTGAGTTGCTGATCAATGTTTATATGTAAATAGAAGCCTGAATTAAATCTGTTCATCATATAAAGCGATTGTGTGAATTAAACCGCTCCATTCATATGGATTTATTTTATGATCACTTTATGAACGTTTTAAAGTGTCATAGTTTGAATAGACTTTCAGTGGAGGGGCAGAAATCTCTCAGATAAACAAGTTTTTTATGGGTTTGGAACAACTAACCCTTTAAGTCTCATTTACACAGAAATCAGCTTCTGCTCTCTTTTTTAATCAGTAAAGCAGAAGAACTGCTCTCATCTGATCCAAACGCACAATCACAAACTCTGAGCCTGAGGTTCAGTTTCAGACCCTTTAAGGAAATCGGCTAGCGAGCCGCTGTCAACTATAGGTAAATGTGTAGATCAGACGTCTGATGTTTCTCCCACTCTTTGCCCTCGTGTTTCCCAGCGAACCGTCATACGACGCAGAGTTCCAGCACTTCCTGCGTGGGAAAGAGATTGTGTTGAGCGGGACAACCGTGCCAAAGGTGAAGGGTCTGAGCGGCGAGCAGTCCGAAGCTATGGTGCGCCTCAGCCGTCTGCCTGCGTTCAAAGACCTGGTGTCCAAAGTCCAGGCTGATGAGGTGAGCGTCTCTCCGTCTGTTCTGTACGCAGTCTGCTCTCACGCAGCGCTTCTGAACATGTGACGCCTTTCTGTATTCCAGCAAATCTTCATGTGGCTGGAGAGCAACTCGCCAGAGCTGTCTGTGCCGTACCTGTGGAGCGAGGAAAAGACGTCCAGTGAGTCTGAATGCACTTGACACGCAGCGTCCTGTGAACGTCTGCAGATGTGACATGATGTTTGATGTCTTTCCTCAGCTGTAATTGGTCAGGCCGTGCACCAGCTG
Organism: Elopichthys bambusa; assembly: GCA_037101425.1. NCBI lineage: Eukaryota > Metazoa > Chordata > Actinopteri > Cypriniformes > Xenocyprididae > Elopichthys > Elopichthys bambusa. The sequence goes on along the minus strand of CM074442.1, from coordinate 106,282 downwards.
CTGCTGATCCAGGCGTTCAGACCCGATCGTCTGCTGGCCATGTCGCACATCTTTGTGTCTAAAGTCATGGGAGAGAACTTCATGGCCATCATCGATCAGCCGCTGGACCTGGCCAACATCGTAGACAGTGAGGTAACGACCCGTGTGCGGTCATGTGTGCCGTCGCAGTGACTCCTGCGGATCCTGCATTAGTGCGATGTGTTTGTGTGCAGGTGAAGCCGGGGACACCGGTGCTCATGTGCTCTGTGCCCGGATATGACGCCAGCGGTCTGGTGCGGGATCTCGCCGCCGAGCAGAACAAACACATCACCTCCATCTCCATCGGTAAGAGCTTCAGTCCCACCACAATCCAGACTGACTGGGAAAACAGCTATAAAACTGGATTAAACTATGGAAGCTAATAAAAAATAAAAATCTCTCACAATTCTGAATTATATTAGTTCATATGAACTAACAATTATGGGATGCACAGATATGGAAATGGCCGATACCGATAATTCTTTGTGTTTGAAAGCCGATAACTGATGAATCAAATTTTTTGAGAGCCAGATTATAAAAACAAAAGTCTCACCATTAAAGCTTTGTCCCAAACACACAATTATAATGATGTTCTCATTAGAATTTTATCTGACCTATATGACAGACAAGTTCCACTTAACTGTATAACCAGAACTCGCATTTGTCCATCTACAGGTTCTGCTGAAGGCTTCAATAAGGCAGACCGAGACATCAACACAGCGGTGAAGTCCGGCAGGTGAGCGAGCAGCCGATCGTCACATGCTCCACCGGCGATCTCGATCTGCTCTCACGTGTGTTTGTGTGTGTTTTTTGTGTTTGAGGTGGGTGATGTTGGAGAACGTTCATCTGGCTCCTGGTTGGCTGATGCAGCTGGAGAAGAAGCTCCACTCCATGCAGCCGCATGCCAGTTTCCGCCTCTTCCTCACCATGGAGATCAACCCTAAGGTCACACATCACTTCCTCTGCTCAGTCTGTGCTGTGGTGTCATGAACGCATCATCTGATGATTGATCTTCTCCCTCAGGTCCCTGTGAACCTGCTGCGAGCCGGACGCATCTTTGTGTTTGAGCCTCCTCCTGGTATGAAGGCCAACATGCTGCGCACGTTCAGCAATATTCCTGTGGCGCGCATGTGCAAGGTGAGATCCCAAATTGTCAAAAACAGGCTGTTGGTTTTTTTTTTATACATTTTTCTTCATAGAAGAGTGTCAAATGTTCGCCTCACTGCCAACGGCTTTAGTGGTTCTCTGGTTTATCAAGCTGTTGTTCTTCTCTCACAGTCTCCAAACGAAAGAGCTCGCTTGTACTTCCTCCTGGCCTGGTTCCACGCCGTCATCCAGGAGCGCCTCCGTTACGCTCCGCTCGGCTGGTCCAAGAAGTACGAGTTTGGAGAGTCTGACCTGCGCTCGGCCTGCGACACCATCGACACCTGGCTGGACGATACGGCGAAGGTCTGAGCACGTTTGTCGTGTTGTTGACGCTGTTGTTGTTGAGCGCAGAGACTCAGAGCGTCTGTCCTTCTCCACAGGGTCGGCAGAACATCTCTCCGGATAAGATCCCGTGGGCGGCGCTGAAGACGCTGATGGCCCAGTCCATCTATGGTGGCCGCATCGACAACGAGTTCGACCAGCGGCTTCTCAACACCTTCCTGGACCGTCTCTTCACCACCAGCAGCTTCGACAGCGAGTTCAAGCTGGCGCTCAAAGTGGACGGACACAAGGACATCAAGATGCCCGACGGCATCCGGTCAGTTCTGAAAAGCTGCTTTATATCAGAATTTTTTGACTCATATTTTACTGACTTTACACTGTTATTGAACTGAAGTGAATCGACACTGAACTGAATTGATCTGAGTAATGACTCTATTGTCTTTGCTTTACAGCTGAAATTGAATCTGTTTCATAAATGATTAATTTTGCAACATTAACACTGTTATCAAGCTGTTTTGATCGGTCTGTCCTGTATAAAGCACTGGTATTAACGGTGTTTGTGTGTGTCAGGCGCGAGGAGTTCATTCACTGGGTGGAGCTGCTGCCAGACACTCAGACTCCATCATGGCTGGGTTTGCCGAGTAACGCGGAGAAGGTCCTGCTCACGACTCAGGGTATGAGAGTCACTGCGATTTGGCCGTTTACTCATGACTCTTCTTGTCTTCATCTCTCTCTGTTTCGAGGTCATTCTGTCAGTTTCCACAGGCCTTCATCACTCGACTCTTCCTCATCTGTGTTTGGGACAGAACACACACCTGCTCGAGTGTGTGCTGTAATGGGGCCGCACACACTGGAGCGGGTGTCCTTCTGATCCTCAGCCTCCAGGAGCTGTATTTCACTGCCGTCATGTCACCATCCATCACCTCCACCCTTTGCTTTCTGTTTGTTGTGATGCTGTTTCTATTCCTTTGGTTCAGTTCAGTCCTGCTGGAGTGCATGTCATCCTCAGAACTGCCCTTGTGTCCGCCTGTAGCTGGACTTGCCATCGTTTTCAGCAAACCTGTCATACGGCTGGTTGCTAATTTGACTCTACAACTATAACGCAAGGCGCTTCGATTTCAGTAGATTAACTTAAAAATGAAACTGCAAAAATAAAGTTCTTAATAATTGTTTACTCAACCAGCACAACAAGCAAAACACTTCATTCACACCAAATAAGTTTCATTCATGTTTTCCTGATTAAAAAAACATAATTTATTAGACCATGTCAAGTCTTCCAGTCACTTCTGTCAGGTTTTCGGCACTCAAACCTCCTTTTTAACAACACAATGCTTGAACGTTTAAGTTTGTCCAGCTCTTAATTTGATCTCCCTCCTTCACTTCCTGTGGGCCGTCTCCCTGCCGTACCTCACTTCCTCCTCCCGCTCAGGCATTGACATGATGGGAAAGCTGTTGAAAATGCAGATGTTGGAGGATGAGGACGATCTGGCCTATGAGACAGAGAAGAAGCAGCGCACGACCTCTTCGTCTGACGCGCAGCCAGCCTGGATGAGGACGCTTCACACCACCGCCCGCAACTGGCTGCTGCTCATCCCTGAGGCCGTCAATCCACTCAAACGCACCGTGGAGAACATCAAGGTATGCTGGGAAACGCCACGAGCCTCAGGTTTACCATGATCACATTCCATCAGTGTCGACTCCGGTTTGAACAATGTAAGGCTGAACACGTCGTCATTTTGGCTGCGTGAGATTCTCCAGCTTTGTTGTTGTTGAGCTGTTAAAGCTCCGCCCTCTTCTGGAAAGGGGGCGGGAGCAGCAGCTCATTTGCATTTAAAGGGACACACACAAAAACGGCACAGGCAAATTTGACAAGCTATAATAAATGATCTGTGGGGTATTTTGAGCTGAAACGTCACACACACATTCTGGAGACACCAGAGACTTATATTACATCTTGTGAAAGGTCCCCTTTAAGAAAATATCGTTATAAATTATGTAATTAATAGTGTCCAGATTGATGAAGCATGTGTTCCTCTGTAGGACCCTCTGTTCCGCTTCTTCGAGCGTGAGGTGAAGATGGGCTTGCGGATGCTTCAGGATGTGCGTCAGGATCTGACAGATGTGGTGCAGGTGTGTGAGGGCAAGAAGAAGCAGACCAATGTCCTGCGCACCCTCATCAACGACCTGGTCAGAGGTACTGCGGCTCTGACCCCTGACCCCTCTAACTTCACACTCACGTGTCTTGTCACTAAAGCCGCTGTCGTGTTTCCACAGGCATTCTGCCTCGCAGCTGGTGTCGCTACACCGTCCCTGCGGCCATGACAGTCATCCAGTGGGTTGCCGACTTCAGTGAGAGGATCAAACAGCTGCAGCAGATCTCGCAGGGAGCGGCCAGCGGCGGCGCTAAAGAGCTCAAGGTTAAACACACAAATGCAAAAATTAAAGCAGCTTTACAGTGATAAATGTTGCATTAACTTCAAAAAATTGTTCTTCCTCAGTGTTTCTGTCTTGTTTTCCAGCACAAATATCTAAACATTCTTAAATCAAGATACATTTACTGGAGAAGCAAAATGACTGAAGATATTAAGAAATTTAGAGAGCACATTGACATGTTTCGTTCCCTTCAAATTTCCTTACTTGGTATTAAAAAGTCTTAAATAATAGCAAACGTGACCGATGAACTTGCGCTCTCTCTCCTTCAGAACATCCACGTGAACCTGGGCAGTCTGTTTGTGCCGGAGGCGTACATCACGGCCACGCGTCAGTACGTGGCGCAGGTCAACAGCTGGTCTCTGGAGGAGCTCTGTCTGGAGGTCAACGTCACGTCTGCGCAGGGATCGGCGCTGGACGCCTGCAGCTTTGGCATCAAGGGTGAGAGCGAGTCCTGCGAGAGAAGCGCGCCGTCTGAAGCGCTGTGTTCACTGACCTCTGTCTGTCCGCAGGTCTGAAGCTGCAGGGAGCCACGTGTGCCAACAACAAGCTCTCGCTGTCCACCACCATCTCCACCGAACTGCCGCTGACGCAGCTGTGCTGGATGAAGCAAAGCAACAGCGAGAAGAGGAACATGGTCAGTGCTGACACTCCTCAAACGCTGCTCAGCTCCTGTCGTTCTTCCTCTTTACTCACGGTCTCTTCCTCTTTCTGCAGGTCACGCTGCCCGTCTATCTGAACTTCACTCGCGCCGATCTCATTTTCACTGTTGATTTTGACATCGCCACCAAGGAAGACCCGCATCACTTCTACGAGCGCGGCGTCGCCGTCCTCTGCACCGAGTAGATGACGGTTCACCACTCAAACTCTCTTATCTTTATTAATCACTCCTTCTAGTGTAGTCAGCAGAACCGTATGTAGGTAAATCATAACTGTGTATGTCGTGTCTTTTTCTGGGACGAGATTAGAAAGTCAGAAGCATGTTGGATGATGGCTGTTTTAGTGGAGAGGATGGGAACTGTGTTTTAGATGGAAAAATGGAAGTTGATTTGATGTTCTGTATGATTGGTGGTTTTCAATAAAGTTCAAATATTCCTCAAGTGTATTTTGTGTCTGTATGTTAATTCATTGTGTCTGTGGGATCCTTTAACCTACATGTGAATTCATAAATCAAGTCAAGTGAGCTTTAGACAGGAAAAGCTCTCTCAGGACCTCAGCAGTCATATATAAACATATATTAATAAATAATCATAGCCTGTATGGGTCATTCTACAGAACTGGTGTAAACTGCTGTCCTACAACCAAACAACACATTTAAAAAGCATTTAAGTATTCAAATGTTAGATTTTTACTAAGATTCTTCTGTTATCTATTGAATCCCACAATAATATTTAAAATATCAGTAAGCTTAATATATATAAAATCATTATTAATTGGGTACTTTCAGTTGGGTGGCTGTCCCGAACCCTGACCACTACATTCCAACTTGTGAAAATATCGAAATAATTTTTGCAGTTTTTTCCATATATTGTAGTTTTTTGGGTTTTTTTTTTTTTTTTTTCTTTAAAGCTAAGTTAAAAAAATATATTTATTTTTAAATCATGAAACTTCATGTAAAACAAAGTGTCCCTCATGTCCATGTCACCACCGAAACAGTGTGTGTTTGAGTCGATTATCTGAGACTGATTTTAACACACTTCTACATGTTCGATCAGGAAATATCCCTGTGTCCCTCCCTCTCACAGCCTCTCTTTCACAGCAGATAGATCCATCATTCTGAGTTAAATGTGTTCAGAAGTCTGAAAATCTGTGTGGAACGTCACTACCAAACACCTTTTTCTGCGATTAACAAACATTTTTGGGTGTTATTCCATAAAATGCAGTTTTTATGTGTACAACTGTTCAGAGCTGTGCTAGCTAACATGTGCTGATTAGCATCTTGAGCGGTCGTGACTGTTTCAGTAGTGACATCATTGTTTCGGTAGTGACAAAAGGGAACACAATCATTTATTTGGGGGAAATAAAAAAATTTTTAGTACAGTTATGCAAATCATTAGTGTTTAATATGTGAGTTAAAATCCTGTCATGTGATGTGGTCACTACCAACACATTACTGTCACTACCGAAACTGTGCAGTCACGAGAGAAACATGGGATGTTTTGTCAAAAATACAGTATATTGAATGATCAATTAAGATATTATAGTGTTTGGTTCAGTGAATATTCAGACTAATGAATCCTTCACTTTGACATCAGTGTGATAAACTTTATTAATTTTACAAAGAAATATTGGATTCAAAATACAACAAATCTCATAAATTACACTTGAAATATTGCTAAAATTGTAATTGTTATTGATTTACCTGTGAAAACTGTTTCTAAAAATAGCAACAAAAAAAATATTTACAAGGTAGATGTGAACAAGATCTTAATAGGTCAGTGTAACCCTTCTTATTAAATTATTTATTATTGTGTTTCGGTAGTGACAGATTTGGGGAGAGGAAAAATATTCCAAAACTTTCTGAATGAGAATTAACTGTATAATTACTAGAAATGTGTACCTTGGATATTATACAATTTAATGTATACAAAATTTGTGGAAAAAGACATTCAAAAAACTCTGACTTTGAACCAGTTCTGTTGAATGACCCATATATACAAAAAATATGTAATCCAACTAAACATATAAAAGCTTCCAGCTGTTTAAATGCATCGAGTTCTTCAGTTAAACATAATTCACACACTGATGGAACTAATGATGGAATAATTCCAAGTGAAGGTCAGTCAGATATCTCTGTCTTGAAGACTCCTCGAGCTCTAAGGGTGCGAGTCAAGCCTCTTTTAGCTCTCCACTTGAACTTCTCAGTGAAAGACAGCTGTGCCTGACTGCTTGAGCGCCACCTTGTGTCCGGATCGGGTGTCATGACAAATCAGGTCTCCTAAATATATACAAATATTAATTTAAAATCCGCATAGCTTACTATATAATGCATACGAAAACACATTAGTGCATCAAACTAAATGAACATCATTTCTTAATAAATAATAATACCATTTTAAGAGAATAACTGAACATCATTTGTTTTATTTATAACTGAACGATTTGGACATTTAACACTTAATTTAACTCATAATCACATTAAAGGGTTTTGAGAATATTTGTAGGGTAAGTGCAAATGTGTGTATAAACTAAGCTATCAGGCTAATCGTTTATCTGTATGCTATGCTAGCATATAAGCGAACTAATACAGACATAAATGGTCATTATAATGTAGTTAAAACAGCATTTATCATAACATGATTTTGTAGGAATTGTAATCAGGCGCTAAAGAGAGTAGCTATTAAAAGCACTTTGAACCAGTAAGATCACTTGGGGTCATAAAGGAGACCTGATTTCAAGGGGGGACCCAATGTCTCTACAGCGGCACCACGTCGAGAATGAGATCTGCCGTTTCAGGACAAAGATCAAGGGATTGTGATACGAGTGATTACAGGTTCAACCGTGATGCTTTTAACACACAATACAGAGAGTGCAAACTTTATTTTCACCAAGACAAACTGGGTGCAATAATTACGTGGAACAACACTGGACTTTAGTCTAGCCAAGTCTGATGAACAAGCATTCAAATGAAACAAACATGAACATGAATGATCTACAAACATCAACATCATTAAAGAGTGTTTCAAATGACACTTCTCCTCTTTGAATCTCTACGGAAAGCTTTTGGATGCAAAAAATAATGATAAATCTCTTTATAGTAACACTGCACTGGCCTTTAGACAAAACAAATCCCCAGTGAATCCAGCCTGATCTCTCCAGACATTATTATTCATCATGACAGAAATATACGTGTGTGTTTTACTCTCGTCTCCAGCTGTGTGTGAACAGACAGACAGACACACTTGATTGGGCTTTACTCAGAGGTCAGAAATCATGAATGAAGTTTAGGTTCATTAGTCATAATTTATTATTGAAATAACTTTGGCATCAACAGTGTTGAATCTGAGGTCAGGGAATGAAGGAAGAACTTGTTTGTGGTTCAACACCTGCACTTACTCTCTCTTTCTGAGTGTCTTTCCAACCGACCAAATAGGGAAACAAAACCTTCTCATGGCAGTGAACATGAGGTCCATCTGCAGGCCTCGTTCAGACCTCCATATCACTGATGCACTGCCGCTTCCTCCGCATCCCGTCCTCCACCCCGCCCGAAGGCGGAAAGAACTTCCTCTTGGAAAAGGCCGCATGGACAGCCAGGCTGTCTGGAGATCCTGGTGGGATCCTGCTGCAGGACGGGCCGGCGGCGTAGAGGAGCATCTCTGGAGCGGACGGCACCACAGGAGAGCTGAGGCCTGATCTGCTGTTGAACCCGGAGTCGGACAGATCCGGCTTTGCACACATTACAGACCAGCAGTCCTGGTTACAGACCTCCGAGTCGCTGGATGACCTCATCTGGACATCTGGATCATCCGGCCGTGTCCCAGCTCTCCTAATCTGAGGGTTGACCGAGGATCTACGACCGGTTCCTTTGATCCGAAGACCACCGTGTCTTTGCTTCTTTACACCATCATCAGAAGAACCAGAGTCTTCAGAACTTCCATCGTAGGGATCCAGACACTGAAAACAAGATCAGAAAAGACTCAATTCATTTTCAGATGATTTATAAGAACATTTACAGCAGTGGTTCTCAACCAGGGGTCTCAAGATGACTTAAAATAAGACAAAACGATGTCAAAACAGTTCTGATCCGCTGAACTGGAGCAGTAATTCTCCTCCTGCTTTGTGTTTACCTGTTGGTAGTTTTTCTGGAGTTTCTTAGGAGCTTCCCGGTTCTCCGGAGCGCTGCTTTCACAACCCTGAAATGAAAGATCATGGAGTCAGAAGTCTTTCTAAGGCTACAGAAGAGCTTGAGGTTAATCTGATCAGAAATACCTTGCTGCTGACATCAGACCATCTGGGGTTTGTGTCTGATTCAGAGTCTGAACTCGAATCTACTTTACACATCTCCTGACAGAAAAACACACAAAACATTAAAGATAGATAGAGATGTTTTTAAATGTTCATGCAGTGATACAACATTGTATTTACAGACATTCTCATCAACCAAATAATGAAGAAAAAATGAGAATGAAATAAAAAAGGTCAAAATCTTACCATGTATTTGAATGCCAGTCTGCCAACAACGTCTGACTGGCCTGTATTGATCAGTTCTTCCATTCCAGATCACTGTGAGTGAATCTCATTGATCACCTCAGAACATCTGACTGAATTTACTCGCTTTTATACTCGCTTTATATCGTCAATCATTTCATTCTTTCATTCCATTGCGTGTGTGTGTGAGAGAGAGAGAGCTCGTGCTCGTGCTTCAGTCGAGGCCTTCCTTCAGATCTGAAGCCAGTTATACGGTAAACTACTCGCTTTACCTAAATTTCTTAAATATCAGACGGAATTTTAAGACGGACGATCATTGAATTATGAGGAATCTTAAATTCTACTAATCATTTTCACACAATAATTGGAAGAAGAAACAAAACACTTAATGAAGTGAGGACGAAAACTTAGATTTTATTTGGGGAGAAAATTTGTCCACCATGTTTATTTTGTTGATATATCGCTCACTTTAATATTTGATGAAACTATTTTATTTATTTTAAATTGCGTGTATATGTGTGTGTATATGCATTGTAAAGCTTATCATACAAATTAAGCAAATACTTTATTCTTTCACAATTTCAATTTAATATTATGAGACATAACAAACACGCAGTAGAAAAACGACAGTTCATCCAAAGCAAATTCAATAATATAGGATGTTATGGTCATATTCGTGTTGCAGGGAAATTTCAGAGGCGACAGAATCCGCTCACTAATTCATTTCAAACATCTGACTGAGTTTGAATTAGGTTTGAGTGCTGATGGCTGAGGTTCGTTACGCGCATGCGCGGCGCGTCAGATCCGGGCCTGCGGAAGGATGAATGTAAATGTCAAAGATGGCGGCGGAGGGAGGAGGGAAGGAGATGAACGAGATCAAGAGTCAGTTCAGCACGCGGGAAGGCGCGTATAAACTCCTCACGCACTCCGAGTACAGCCGGCCGAACCGCGTGCCCTTCAACTCGCAGGGCTCGAACCCCGTCCGAGTCTCGTTTGTCAACGTCAATGACCAGTCCGGTAACGGCGACCGAATCTGCTTCAATGTGGGCCGGGAGCTTTACTTCTACATCTATAAAGGCGTCAGGAAGGTGAGAACGACGCGCGTTTGTCTTCACCTTTATGGAATAGCTGTTATTTCACATCATTAGTGACGGCGGCGTGAATGTCACACGCACGCACACGCGCACGAGCGCTCTTTCACTGCTGACGCGCGTTTGTTTGTTTATCTGTGCGTGTGTTGCTTTGACAGGAGTGTGTTTGCTGTTATTCAGTTTGAGTATCGTTGATCTGCTGCGGACAGTTTATGTGGTTCATATGCTTATTGGTTTACATGTTCAGTAGTTTTTATGGTTCATGTATTCATATGTTCAGTAGTTCATATTTTCAGCAGTTCACATATTCAGTAGTTTTTATGGTTCATGTATTCATATGTTCAGTGGTTCATATTTTCAGCAGTTCATATGTTCACTTCATATTTTCAGCAGTTCACATATTCAGTAGTTTTTATGGTTCATGTAGTTCATATGTTCAGTAGTTTTTATGGTTCATGTAGTTCATATGTTCAGTAGTTCACATATTCAGTAGTTTTTATGGTTCATGTATTCATATGTTCAGTAGTTCATATTTTCAGCAGTTCACATATTCAGTAGTTTTTATGGTTCATGTATTCATATGTTCAGTGGTTCATATTTTCAGCAGTTCATATGTTCACTTCTTCATATTTTCAGCAGTTCACATATTCAGTAGTTTTTATGGTTCATGTAGTTCATATGTTCAGTAGTTTTTATGGTTCATGTAGTTCATATGTTCAGTAGTTCACATATTCAGTAGTTTTTATGGTTCATGTATTCATATGTTCAGTAGTTCATATTTTCAGCAGTTCACATATTCAGTAGTTTTTATGGTTCATGTATTCATATGTTCAGTAGTTCATATTTTCAGCAGTTCACATATTCAGTAGTTTTTATGGTTCATGTATTCATATGTTCAGTAGTTCATATTTTCAGCAGTTCACATATTCAGTAGTTTTTATGGTTCATGTAGTTCATATGTTCAGTTCTTCATATTTTCAGCAGTTCACATATTCAGTAGTTTTTATGGTTCATGTAGTTCATATGTTCAGTGGTTCATATTTTCAGCAGTTCACATATTCAGTGGTTCATATTTTCAGCAGTTCATATGTTCAGTTGTTCATATTTTCAGCAGTTCATATGTTCAGTTGTTCATATTTTCAGCAGTTCATATGTTCAGTGGTTCATATTTTCAGCAGTTCACATATTCAGTGGTTCATATTTTCAGCAGTTCATATGTTCAGTTGTTCATATTTTCAGCAGTTCATATGTTCAGTGGTTCATATTTTCAGCAGTTCACATGTTCAGTAGTTTTTATGGTTCATGTATTCATATGTTCAGTGGTTCATATTTTTAGCAGTTCATATGTTCAGTAGTTTTTATGGTTCATGCATTCATATGTTCAGTGGTTTATATTTTCAGCAGTTCATATGTTCAGTAGTTTTTATGGTTCATGTATTCATATGTTCAGTGGTTCATATTTTTAGCAGTTCATATGTTCAGTAGTTTTTATGGTTCATGCATTCATATGTTCAGTGGTTCATATTTTCAGCAGTTCATATGTTCAGTAGTTTTTATGGTTCATGTATTCATATGTTCAGTGGTTTATATTTTCAGCAGTTCATATGTTCAGTAGTTTTTATGGTTCATGCATTCATATGTTCAGTGGTTCATATTTTCAGCAGTTCATATGTTCAGTGGTTCATATTTTCAGCAGTTCATATGTTCAGTAGTTTTCATGGTTCATGCAGTTCATATGTTCAGTGGTTCATATTTTCATCAGTTCATATGTTCAGTGGTTCATATTTTCAACAGTTCATATGTTCAGTAGTTTTTATGGTTCATGTATTCATATGTTCAGTGGTTCATATTTTCAGCAGTTCATATGTTCAGTAGTTTTTATGGTTCATGTAGTTCATATTTTCAACAGTTCATATGTTCAGTAGTTTTTATGGTTCATGTATTCATATGTTCAGTGGTTCATATTTTCAGCAGTTCATATGTTCAGTAGTTTTTATGGTTCATGTAGTTCATATGTTCAGTGGTTCATATTTTCAGCAGTTCATATGTTCAGTAGTTTTTATGGTTCATGTAGTTCATATGTTCAGTGGTTCATATTTTCAGCAGTTCATATGTTCAGTAGTTTTTATGGTTCATGTATTCATATGTTCAGTGGTTCATATTTTCAGCAGTTCATATGTTCAGTAGTTTTTATGGTTCATGTAGTTCATATGTTCAGTGGTTCATATTTTCAGCAGTTCATATGTTCAGTAGTTTTTATGGTTCATGTAGTTCATATGTTCAGTGGTTCATATTTTCAACAGTTCATATGTTCAGTGGTTCATATTTTCAACAGTTCATATGTTCAGTAGTTTTTATGGTTCATGTATTCATATGTTCAGTGGTTCATATTTTCAGCAGTTCATATGTTCAGTAGTTTTTATGGTTCATGTAGTTCATATGTTCAGTGGTTCATATTTTCAGCAGTTCATATGTTCAGTAGTTTTTATGGTTCATGTATTCATATGTTCAGTGGTTCATATTTTCATATGTTCAGTGGTTCATATTTTCAGCAGTTCATATGTTCAGTAGTTTCTATGGTTCACGTGTTCACATAGTTCATATGTTCAGTGGTTCATACAGCATGTTTAGTAGTTTCTAAGGTTTATATGTTCAGTGGTTCATATTTTCAGCAGTTCATATGTTCAGTAGTTTTTATGGTTCATGTAGTTCATATGTTCAGTGGTTCATATTTTCAACAGTTCATATGTTCAGTGGTTCATATTTTCAACAGTTCATATGTTCAGTAGTTTTTATGGTTCATGTATTCATATGTTCAGTGGTTCATATTTTCAGCAGTTCATATGTTCAGTAGTTTTTATGGTTCATGTAGTTCATATGTTCAGTGGTTCATATTTTCAGCAGTTCATATGTTCAGTAGTTTTTATGGTTCATGTATTCATATGTTCAGTGGTTCATATTTTCATATGTTCAGTGGTTCATATTTTCAGCAGTTCATATGTTCAGTAGTTTTTATGGTTCATGTATTCATATGTTCAGTGGTTCATATTTTCAGCAGTTCATATGTTCAGTAGTTTCTATGGTTCACGTGTTCACATAGTTCATATGTTCAGTGGTTCATACAGCATGTTTAGTAGTTTCTAAGGTTTATATGTTCAGTGGTTCATATGCTCAGAAGTTATGGTTTATGTTTAATGGTTAATATATTTAGTCGTTTTTTTTTTGTTTTGTTTATATGTTCAGTATTTTTTGTGGTTATTGCATGTAATTCATACATTCATAGGTTCAGTGGTTCATATGAACCGCTACTAAATACATGAACCACTGAACATATGAACTGATCTGAACATATGGTTCTAATGTTCTGTAATAGTTCATATGTTCAGCGTTACTGCGTTCAAGTAGTTCATACAAGCCAAGGCTCAAAATTGCGACCATTTTAGTCGCATATGCTCCCTAAATTTAATGTTTGCGACCTCAAAATGTATTTGGGAGCATTTGTGCGAGTGCAAATAATTGTTGAGCTGCGACCTGTTTTCATTTCTCTACAAAACGTTCGGTGTACAGTATGTGCCTGCTGTGAGCTGATGCTGTAACCGGTCCACCGTTCTGTCACACAACCAATTAAACTTCATCTTTACGTTCTTAAGTTTAAAGCAGTCTTTAGTTTGGTTAATATTAGCAGTCATTCACTCCCTTTCACGGCGCTCCCTTGTCACGTGACACGCTAACTATCGCGCAAAATATAAAGAGCTGAAGAGAGACATTACAGGACCAAGAGTAGGCCTACAGTTTTCCTGAATATCCTGAATAAAACCATCACGATTGAAAATGTAACACTAGTTTAATTCAATAAACTGTAAAAAGTAGTTAAAATTAAATCACTCACATTTTAGACGCAATAGTGGCTGTTTTTGTTCTGTTTCAGCAGCGAAAATAGTTCCAAACAAAGATCACAGCTGAACCATTGCGCATTTCGTGACAACACAATCATGTTTTCATTACTGAATGATTCAGCATTTTGAATGAATCGATTGAGTCAAATTCAATGACCCATTCATCAACAACGGACGTTTGAATAAATGACTCCTAAAGACGGTCACCTGCCGCCACCTACTGGCAGTTTAGTTTCATGTTTAAAAGTATCATTCTTTCCAAAATTTCTTATTTGTATATTCAAAAAAAAAAAAAAAAAAAATTAAAACAATCTCATAACATAATTTAATTCCGTTGTAATTTTTCAGTGTAAATTATTTAGTTTGACTGGTAACAGCCCTATAGTGTCTTATGATTCTAATTGAATTTACTGATCAAAATTTAAGAATTTAAAATGAAAGATGAAGCATTTCATAAGATTAGAGGAAAAAGCCCTTTATAAAGGTTAAGAAAAAAAAAAAAAAAGCCCTTGGAGTAAATATCACAAATATGCAGATTTAAATGTCAAAGCTGAATGAACACTGATGAGAATATTGTTTCAGAATAAATTATATTTACAACACAAGAATCCTATTTTTTCCCACACAAAACTTTTTTTTTATTCGGACAAGCGAATGACAAGGCTTTTTAGTTGTGGTGCTCCTAAATTTTTGAAGTAAAAAAGTTAATTTCGAGGCCTGTTCATATGTTCAATGCTTTATATGGATCATGTGTTTAGTTGTGGTTCATGTTGTGAATATTCACAGCAGTGTCACTCCATTTTGTTCTATTTCTTTTGGACTGAATGCTTTTAGTCTCTTTTGTAAGTTTCTTTTGGATAACAGCATCTGCTGAATGAACATGTCAGTGTTTTGCTCATGCAGCATCACAGAGTTCACAGGTGGGATGATTTCTGTCATTTCTGCTCTTAATTTTATTTCAATTCTTTCCCTATTTATTTTAAACTAAGAAATCTGTTTTCAGATAATTGATACTATTGTGTGACTTATCCAACGCACTACTGCTGTCGTACGTCAATCCATCGCGTGTCACTGTGTTGATGTTTAAACAGGGCAGATGAAACGCACACACTAAATAAAATGGGCAGACAGATTCCACCTGCCTGTCTCTTGTATTGTAAGCAGGTGTATGAATAGTGTGACGGACGATGTGATGCAGGACAATCCTGTGGGGTGTTGTTGTGACTGGCACCTGTCGCAGAGTTTCTTGAAGGGAATCCCTGTTTGGTTGAAATGCTTTTGTTTCGCAGCGGTGCATGTGTTCAGTTACGCTTTCTCTCTGTTCGGCCACAGGCTGCTGACCTGAGCAAGCCGATCGACAAGAGGATTTACAAGGGAACGCAGCCCACGTGCCACGACTTCAACCACCTGACAGCGACGGCGGAGAGTGTGTCCCTGCTGGTGGGTTTCTCAGCCGGGCAGGTCCAGCTCATCGACCCCATCAAGAAGGAGACCAGCAAACTCTTCAATGAAGAAGTGAGTGAGAACTAATTCCATTTCTGACACTGGTGTTTTGTGTCTCGATTCCTTTTTTTTTAATGGTCTAATTCAATATTAATAATCAAAAAAGATGACCCTGTGTGTGTTTTTTCATTTTCCCATAAATTATATGTTGTCTGTTTTTTATTTTTTCTGAAATCTGTGTTTTATGATTTTAATACAATTTGTTTTTCAAAAACATGGGAATCAAATGAATGCATAAAACTTTAACAATTTAATTAATCTTCCATAATTTAATCAAATCAAAATCCTTTTATTTATTAGAAGTATATTCTACTGTACAATAGTGATTTATTTCTGTCATAATTTCTTAAAGTTAAGGCGAACTGGTGAAACTGCTGAAGAGACTCTCAGATGAAGTCATGTGTTCATATAGTGAGGTGCAGACGAGCGTCATGTACTCTTGAGTTTGTGTAGTAGATCAAACTGAGATGGTCTGAGATGCTGGATTTACACTGCAGTCATTAAAATTCCCATTATGCTTTTTCAGATATTATCTTTCATGCAGTGTAATAAAACTGGTTGAGAATGTAAAAGGTCTGCAAAGTTTTAAAGATCAAAGCACACGATAAATAGTTAATCTCTCTCAAAGAGATTAACTATTTATCAAAAAAAATCTCTCTCAAAAAAAAGAGAGACGTCAGTAATGCCAGTCTTACTTCCGTAACTTACATGTGTAACAATTAGGGCTGCACGATTAATCGGACGATTAAAAAAATAACATTGAAATTGCGCTTAAATGATTTGGCTTAGTGCGATTATGAAATCGCATAGGTTGCGATTATTTTTTATTTTTTTAATGCGCGGCTCGTCAATGAAGTACGGCTCCAAATGCTGATCCATCTGAAAGCACTGCGAGTTTGAATCGCTTATAATATACATTTGAAAAAGCAACACGCGTCAAGACATGAGAAGCATTTATTAACATCTTGTCCAACATTTAATAACATTTTTACTCCAAACTCACTTCTGTGAGATGGTGTGGCTTCTTACACAGAATAAGGCAGTCGTGTGTTTATTAGTCATGTTTACTCAATCAAAGCATTTCAATCCTCTGTTTATTCAGCTACAGCGATAGTATGATGCCCATAGGGATTTCCTGGAACGACGTGTGTTCTGTTCGGCAGTTTCTGCGCAAGAGCGCCCTCTGGCTTTCAGATGGAGAAGCATTTACTGCTGATCACAGAGCCGTACAGCTTGAAATAATCGCAGCCTTTGCCAAATCACGTGCAATAAAATTGTGATTTATTGTACAGCCCTTGTAACAATGTAACACCTTTGCATAATGTCCACTTATGGTCTTTGTTGGCTGCCTTTGGAATTGATTGTCTACTTTGACCCGCCCTCAAATGATAAAGGATGAAGCGAGATTTGTTTTTGTTACATAAGTCATTCATGTTAGTGCTCGGCTAACATATACGCTGTTACTGATACTGTTAATAATACAGTTCCCACGTGTGCACCGCAATAAATTAGAAATATACACATTGGTTTGTTGGACATAGACTTGTTAATGCTGATGTAGAGGTGTTACAGTTGCAACATCTCATGATGAACGTCAAACTGAGTAGTGTATCACTGAGAAACGTCCTGCTCAAGTCGTCCTTGTGATTGAGGTTTGGGTTGAATAACTAGTTCTTCCAAATGTTTCATCATCGGACTTGCGGTATCATTGATATGGTAAAATTGACGCCATCGTCTTTTCAGTGTGTACAATCGTTGAGCTTTAGGAAGCGTCCAGACCAGAACTGAAGTTCAGTTGTGGTAATGGGCATTTCATTTCCAACTGGCACTGTAAGCGGTAGACCAATCACAACAGACTGGGCCATCTGTCCAATCAGAGCAGAGCAGGCTCTCAGAAAGGAGGGGTTTAGAGAGACGGAATCTTCGGACGAGTCGTTTGAGAATCATTGGAAAATGTGGTGATGTGCAATGTATATTATGAGGAAATTAATTTTCGATGCATGTAAACCTGTTGTAGGAGACTCCAAAACAAAATTATGAACCTTTAAAATAGCATAATAGAGGCACTTTAATATTCACACCCACCAGTTCATATCACCATTTGATTAAGTATGCAGCCCTACATCTGATTTATTCATCCAAATGTTGCCAAATTATATGATATTTCACGTTATACAGTAATTTCCATTTTTTTATTACTGCATTTCGTGAGTCCATCCGTGTTTTCAACATTGTTGAAATCATAGGGCTCTAGTGTTAATCATACACCAGATTTGTATTTCCTGTTTAAAATTACTAGACAACACGTGTGGATTATTCTTTTTCTTTTTTTGGAAGTGTTTAAATAATTTGATAATCTGTATATCTAACCCATGTCCTCTCTGTCTCTTCTCGTCCTCCTCTATGAATCTCACTCAGAGACTTATTGACAAATCTCGAGTAACATGTGTAAAGTGGGTCCCGGGCTCCGAGAGTCTCTTCCTAGTAGCTCATTCCAGTGGAAACATGTACCTGTATAACGTGGAGCACACGTGCGGCACCACGGCGCCTCATTACCAGCTGCTGAAGCAGGGTGAGAGCTACGCTGTGCACACATGCAAGAGCAAGTCCACGCGCAACCCTCTCCTCAAGTGGACGGTCGGAGAAGGGGCGCTGAACGAGTTCGCCTTCTCACCCGATGGGAAGTTCCTCGCCTGCGTGAGCCAGGACGGTTTCCTGCGGGTCTTTAACTTCGACGCGGTCGAACTGCATGGGACCATGAAAAGTTACTTCGGGGGGCTTCTGTGTGTGTGCTGGAGCCCGGACGGGAAATACATTGTGGCCGGCGGCGAGGATGACCTGGTGACCGTATGGTCGTTCGTGGACTGTCGGGTGATCGCTCGAGGACACGGACACAAGTCTTGGGTGAGCGTGGTGGCGTTCGACCACTACACCACCAGCGTGGAGGAGAGCGACCCCATGGAGTTCAGCGGCAGCGACGAGGACTTCCAGGATCAAATCCACTTTGGCCGGGACCGGGCCAACAGCACGCAGTCACGTCTCTCCAAACGCAACTCCACAGACAGCCGGCCGGTGAGTGTGACTTACCGCTTCGGCTCCGTAGGGCAGGACACACAGCTCTGCCTATGGGACCTGACGGAGGATATCCTGTTCCCGCACCTTCCACTTTCCCGAACGAGAACGCACACTAACGTCATGAACGCGAGCTGCCCGCCCGCCGGAGGAAGTGGCAGTGGCACAGTCATCACCACCACCGCTACCAACCCCAGCGCCAATGGCAGCAACAATAGCGCTGTCAACACACCAGGCAACTCTCTCCCCGCGCCGCTGCCGCGCTCCAACAGCCTCCCGCACTCGGCCGCCGGTACCGGCAACAGCAAGAGCAGCGCGACGGATAACCCCATCGCTACAGGCGTCAGCAAGTTCGCCACGCTCTCACTGCACGACCGCAAAGACCGGCATCCCGACAAAGACCACAAGCGTAACCACAGCATGGGCCACATCAGCAGCAAGAGCAGCGATAAACTCAACCTGCTCACCAAAACCAAAACGGACCCTGCCAAGACACTGGGCACGCAGCTGTGCCCGCGCATGGAGGACGTGCCCTTGCTCGAGCCGCTCATCTGTAAAAAGATAGCGCACGAGAGACTCACAGTGCTCATCTTTCTAGAAGACTGTATTGTCACCGCTTGTCAGGAGGGGTTTATTTGCACATGGGCGAGACCCGGCAAAGTGGTAAGTTCTTTCCAACTCTTCCGTCTGCTTCTGGATGACTTCCTCTGCATTCACAGAATGTTGGTCTGTTGCAGTCACAAGGTTTGCTCCGGTCCTGGAGACCCAGAGTCCAGCAGAGTTTTGCTCCAACCCTGATTAAAAACTCACCTGCCTGTAGCGTCCTTGTAACCCTTCAGACCATGATTAGCTTGTTCAGGTGTGTTTGATTAGGGTTCAAGCAAAGCTCTGCAGGTCTGTGGCTCTCCAGGACCGACGTTCGCCACCCCTGCCATAGACGTTCTAGACAGAATTTTGACTTTCACCAAATGTTTTGTTTTTGTGATGTATTCTTATGATTATATAGTCTCTTGTTCCCTTCATGTGAGTTTCCTGTTCATTTGATGGACATTGCTGCCTTTGTAGAGCGTTCTAAATCAATGACTGTTCACTTGGGTTAGTGTGCAGCCTTAAGCCCAAAGTATACTTTGTTTTTTACACGAACGCTAACGTATACGTACAGTCCAATACGTAGCCTTTCAAAGTATACTTCATTTGACACACATGCTCTAGAAAGTTTCATCTTTGTCCAGTGTCTGTGCTATTTTTCTTCAGAAGTTATGAGAAATAAAAATGTCTTTTAATCTTTTAAAGTAAACTTGCGGCTATCACACTATCGCTTGTCATTGCGGACGACTGTTGTTGTTTCAGTCTCCTATATTTTGCTGTTGTTGTTCTCTTTAGTTTTCTACTAGAGTTGTCAAAAGTACCGACTTCGGTACCAATCGGTGTGACCCTCTGAACGCTGTTGAGCAGATTTGTAAACACCTCTGATTGGCCATTGTGTTCACGTGCT
Source organism: Elopichthys bambusa (assembly GCA_037101425.1). Lineage (NCBI taxonomy): Eukaryota > Metazoa > Chordata > Actinopteri > Cypriniformes > Xenocyprididae > Elopichthys > Elopichthys bambusa. The sequence continues at coordinate 86,201 of CM074442.1, read as the reverse complement.
CATTGATATGTCTGTGATCGGCTACAATGATCAACGCACGGCAGCGTTTGAAATCACACTGATTTGAACGGTTTGAATTTGAAAGCGTTTTGAAAGACCAACTTGGTACCAAAGTCAGTACTTTTGACAACTCTATTTTCTACTAAGAAACAATGGCCCGTGTCACCACCTTGTGGAACAACTGATTAGTGCAAGACAAATTCAATGCGCATGTGCGACAAAGTATTGGGCGGGGCATGTACTAAGGCTGTAACCACCATAGGCATTGAGGGAGACAACTCCCCCTATTCTTGAAAATGAGGTTTGACTTGTCAAACAGTGGTGGATTTTTCTGGACCTCTGCGACTCAATTCTCCGCAAGGTCGTCTGCCATTTTAAATGCGCGAGCCCTTAAATTAGAATGGATTCTGATTGGCTGTCAGTGTTTTAAACTCATTCTGAAAGTGATCCCAATGATATCATTCCTCTATATCGTTATCGTTATAGCTGTGGTGTGGACAGTGCTATTCTTTTATATTTAGAAAGATTTTTTTAGAACTATATCTTTATCTTTATAGTTTACGTTCTTGGTGTGAACGGGCCTTAAGAAGGCGGGGCTTACTGTTCACAGAAGACGAGTGTGAATTCCAACACAGAGCTTTTAGTTTTTGCAGTGAAAGAGTGCGCGTGTGGTGAGGTAAGCAGCTAAACATTTAATATTAGACACCTTTTTTTACGATGGGTATGTTTAACGACCCACAGTAACCTGCAGTGATGCAAACTACTCAACTGTTTTATGGAATTTCTCCATTTTGAATTGGAAATAAGCTATTATTTAAATGATGTCATTCATAACGGGAGATGTTTTTTAAATTTTTGACATAATAGACAAACAAGAGTGAGTGTGCATATTTTTAAATAAAATATTATTTGCAAAGAGTTTAAAGAGCAGCCTTGGCGCGTACTATTCTGGTGACAAAATTTGCGTCACGCGCACTGTACACGGACCCTCGCTTGCGCATAAAAGCTGAAGTAGACTTTGGGCTTTAGAAGGAGCCGATGTAGCTCACTAGGTGTAGGAACAGAGCTCATGTGTTTGGCGTGGGAACGTTTACACAATGAATGTTGTATGTATGTTTTGGAGGATTGTATTTGCCAGTATTGTGTGGTCAGATTTTTCCCTGTGTATATCGCTTGGCAAAAGTTTTCAAATGTTCTTCTCTTCCTTTTTTCCAGGGTTTATTGTCATCCCAAAACCAAGCCAACTCTCCTAGTGGAACAGTAGTATAGCCACAATAATTCTGCTGCTAAGAGATCCGCATCGCGCCGCTGTGACACGGAGGGCCGCGCCGCCGTTTTCTCTCCTTTTCCCTTTGGTTCTTTCTGTCCTTCATTCTGGAGGCCCGTGTACGCAGTGAACATGCTGAATTTGTGCATCAATGGAACGGCTGAATCGCGGCCATGGGCTTTCCTTTTGATTTCCCAGAGTATTTATTTGATTTATTTTGTTTTTGTTATGGTTTTCACTCTCAAATGCATCTCACTGTATTATTATTTTTCTCTTGTGTATTTCAAGCTTGCCTGAGGTGTGGGAAATCAGTGAATCCCGGGTGGAAAAGCCGTCGTCTTTGAACTCCAGACGTACTTCCACCCCAGATCCCTTTTAATAGTTTTATTTTCACCCTCTTTCATACGGAATAGATTTGACCCCCGTTGTTAAACTTTGCACTGATTTTATTTTGGGTTTTTGTTTTTTTGTAACTACTATAAAGGATCAAAAAAGACAAAAAAGAAAGACGTAGATGTTTGGGGAAGGCCTTGATGCACTTGGCTTTAATATCCTCTGTCTTGAAATCTGAATCTGAAAAGCTGGATGCTGCAATCATAGTTTTTTAAAAAGAAAATTTGTTTGCACTTAATAGTTTATTAGAAGAGAATGGCTTTACATTTTTGTGTGCAAGGACTCACAGACCGGTATAATGTGGAGAATTATGATTAAAACTTTGTATCTATTGAGCATTTATTTTAATATTGTTTCAGATAAAAATCTGCTTTGTATTATATGTATAATATTGTAATTCAGTGATTTATTGGAGCAAAAGCAAATGATCAGTAACTCTAGTGGAAATTTGTCATCATCACAGGAAATAGTGACATTTCTAAAGCAGAAAAATAGACATAATATTAAATAATCTTAAATATGCAGGTTTCTGTTTTTTTTTTTTTTTCATTTTTCCTTGTCTCTTGTACAAAAGTCACCCAAATGTATTTTGATATAGGAGATTTATGTATGCGAAACGCTAGATTGTCGTCTGGCAGCAGAGCGTCGGACGCTGCTAATAAAACGTATGAAGCTCAGGAAGTCTAGCAGACGAAGAAAACAAATCTTATGACAAGAGTTTCAAGAGTTCATATTTTGCTTACCAACAGCAAAGTTATTCTATGTACTACTAAGAAAAACCCACTAGGAACGACTAGGTTTAAAGTCGCCCAGTAGAATCTTACAGTGTGACACTATTAAATGTCATAACATACCCTTTTTTGTGACTACCAGTCATTGTTAATGAAATATACACTAACCGGGAAAGACGTGGTCATATTTTTGATTCATGTGGTTAACATTTTGCATTTCACATTTTGTTCTTCATTAAAAAAGTCCATGGATGTTTGGTCTCATGTGTATTGTCTTTGGCTGTCATGTTTTGTGTACTAGCTGTTTCTTTTACTAGGGTTTGTGCCTTTTTACCATGGTATAGAAGAACTTAAACGTTTTTGAAATGTTTTTGAGAAACTATAAAGCAGTATTAATGTACTTCAGCAGGTCAAACCAGCTTTCATAACCTTTGAAAAGATCATTTATTTCATGCTTTTGTTACTTTTTTTAAAGCTAACTTTTATGCTGATTGTTACTGTTCACGGTGCTTGGTAAATTTCATGCAAAAATGCATTAATGCAAATCTTCCCAGTGTGGTTCAGACTGATCTGTTAGTTGTAAATCTGCTTCAGTGTTCATTAGTGACGGTTATGATAATAGATCATTTAAAAGTAATACTAATTTATGATATCTAAACATGGCACTTGGAACAAGTGTAAAGTAAAACCCCTTATGAACTTTTATCCAGTAATATTCATTAAGCTGCTGGAAGAACAGAAACGAACGGCACTGATCAGTCATTCAGAGAGTCTGCTTTGGGTTAAATGATGGTTGAATGTAGAATGAAAGTCTGCTGCTTTAGATTTAAGCTGCATCCATTTTTTATAGAATCTGTTTTCAGAAATCTGAAACAAAATGTAATCCTGTGATTTGAGATCCCATGCAAATATTAGCTTGTTTTGGTTTGAAAACTGCATGTTTCTGTGTACAAAGACCTTTATTTTATTACGTGAAATGGAAATGTTGACATTTTCAGTCTGTTGACTGTTCAAAACATTGATATAAACCCATCCTGCAGACACGCCATTACTTGCATTGGTCCTCTGGGTTTGGGGGCGTGGCTTGCTGACATCAGTAGTCCTGTGGGTTCAGGGGGCGTGGCTTGCTGACATCAGTAGTCCTCTGGGTTTGGGGGTGTGGCTTGCTGACATCAGTAGTCCTGTGGGTGGCGCTCCAGCGGAGGCATGTAGTAGCTCTTGAAATGGTGTGGCTCCTCTTTGGGCTTTTTACACCAGAAGAAAAGAGATTCAGATGACAGATACAAACAGGATTTTAATCTGGATTTGATAATTCTACTCAATGTTCTGCTCTAAAAGCGATTACTTTGGTCAGGCGTGAGTGGCACTTTTTTGAGATGGCAGGCAGAGAGCCGTGGTGAGAAACCGTCAGGGCTGGAAAGCTAGACACCGGGTACGGGATTTTTGGTGTTGGGACCACGACATTGAGTTTGGGCAGCTCCAGAGGGAAATGAGAGGCGTTTCGTCGGCTGAGCGGGTCGCCGGCGTGCTTGAGATGCTGCAGACAGGAAGTTGAGAACAGTCAACACTGTCGAAACATCTGATCGTTATTCATTACTGAGATTTGAGACTATATGTACTTTTCTCTCTGTCAAAATGCATTTAGTTTCTTAAAGTTGACCTATAATGCCCCTTTCACAAGTCTCTGGTGTCTCCAGAATGTGTGTGTGAAGTTTCAGCTCAAAATACCCCACAGATCATTTATTACAGCTTGTCAAATTTGCCCCTATTTGGGTGTGAGCAAAAACACGCCGTTTTTGTGCGTGTCCCTTTAAATGCAAATGAGCTGCTGCTCCCCGCCCCCTTTCCAGAAGAGGGCAGAGCTTTAACAGCTCAACAACAACAAAGCTGGAGAATCTCACGCAGCCAAAATGAAGACGGTGTTCAGCCTTACATTGTTCAAACCGGAGTCGACACTGATGGAGAGACTCAGGAAGAAGTTACAACTTTGCTGAAGTGGCATGTGACTTCGTTCAAGTTCATTTGTGTTAATGGACATTGTAAAATTGTTTGTGTTGTGTATCTTTCTGATTATCTTCTTGTGAGAGTTCATTAACTGCTAATGCTTCAGTGTAACTTGAATTACTGGAAACAGTCATGCTCTTTCTACATATTTCTTCTTCTGAAAACATGGTGCATTGTTAATATCTTGCAAAGGATTTCTGTTTGCCTTTATTAAGAACGTGAAGTGTTACCTGTCTTCTGCCCTGCCGTGCGAGACGCCACAGCTGATCCACAGACGTCCCACTGGACTCTCCGTCCGTCGCTCCCACCGCCTTCCGCAGACTCGCTGCTTTCCTCTCCGCCACTCTACAACAGACCGAGAGCTGAACACATCCTGACTCTCATCTTTAATGAAGGTACAGACTGTACAGGTGATGAACCTGATGACTGTCAAACCGTTACAGTAAAAGTGCGCTCAGAATAAGAGTGTGTGTTGTGCTGACCGCAGCTCTCTGAAGCAGGGGTGCTGCAGTGCTGCGCGGGCGCTGATGCGCTCCTCGGGGTCATAGGTCAACATCTGGTGCAGCAGAGACAGGCCGGCTGCAGAACAGTGAGGAACCAGCTGAGAGATCCCGCATCCATGGCGAGGTGGGAAATCGAATCGCATCGCACGAGACCTTCACACACACAAAACCACAGTCACATGACGGCAGGACAGAGAGAACTGTGATGTCATCCGTTTTACCCAATATACCATTTCAAGTCGCTATACCGTAACTAGATGTTGTGTAGTGGGTCTGAGGGAATCGTGGGTCTGTGTACAGTATATGTGACTATATGTTGTGGTGTTAGTCTGATTCGAGTCCAGGAGAATATTCAGAACACGCTTGTGTTTTTGAGATCTCACTGTTTGAACTTTTGCAGCAGCGTGCCATCCGGCGTTCCCAACACATCATGGATCTTGTTGACCTGGTCTAACTCGTTACGTCCAGGGAATAAAGGGCTCAAACTACAAGACACGGAAACGGACGGTTAGAATCTGATGACAATTCAAGACACACAAACACAAAAACAGCGCATGAGAAGTACCTGAGGATTTCAAAGAAGACACATCCAGCACTCCACATGTCCATCTTCTGAGAGTAGTGTCCGTCGGTCAGCAGACACTCCGGCGCGCGGTACCAGCGGGTGGAGATGTACTCGGTGTGAGGAGGTTTGGAGTAGATGCTCCTGCAGGAGCCGAAGTCTGCCAGCTTCAGCACGTCATTCTGTCAGGAAGAGACATCAGAGGCTGTGAGTGAGTTTGTGCGTCAAATCCGCGTACGAACGTCTGACAAACTAGCTGTGAGGTTAAAGACGCAGATGCGCTGCTGATGAAGGCTCTGTAATTTAGAGGATCAGTGTTGAAAGATTGAGTGTAAAGCCCTTATACGGGCGTGTTTTATCGCTCATTTAGAGTACAACGAGGTTAAGAACAAATTCACTTGCATTGTGACGATCCTCTGACACACTTGTTAGTAAGAGAGTTTAACCCTTGACTTACTTTGATCAAGATGTTCTCCGGCTTCACATCTCTGTGGAATATTCCATGGCTGCGTTTAGAAAACGAACGGAACAGTGTCAGTAACGAGACACACACACACACACACACACACACAGGAAGCTGAAGAGCGTGTGAACGGTTGCGAGCGTCACCTGTGCATGTGATCCAGAGACCGGCACAGCTGATACATGTAGTGCTTGGCTTTGCTCTCAGATACCGGATGTTGCCGCCCTGGAAGAGGAAATATAACCAGTGTATTCCTTCTGTGTGATTCATATTCAAACATGAAGCATCTGATGCACAAACACACCTTTGATGAACTCGTATATGTTCATTTCCATGAGCTCGCATATCAGCGACAGAGTTCCAGTGTCTTTATTGCTGTGAACCAGAGCATGTGATCAGTTCAGCTGATATTAATATTCATTCACTGAGTTGATACTGAAGTAAATACTCACTAGATGAGCTCGTGAAGCTGGAGGATGTTGGGATGAGGACTCAAGCGCTTCATGGCTTGAACCTCCCTGAGACCGTGAGCCTGATCCACACTGACAGACCATCACAATCATCATAATCATCACATTTAACATTTTGTGATCATGTCAGGAGCAGGACGAACGAGACAGAGGATCAGCAGAAAACAGATGCTCATTTACATGTCTGTGAAACACACACACACACACACACTCTCTCTCTCTCTCGCGCGCACAATCTTAATCTCTTAATCTCTCTCTCACACACACACTCTCGCGCGCACAATCTTAATCTTAATCTCTCTCTCTCACACACACACACACATTTTCTCCTGTCTGATTTTATAATAGTGTTAAACATGTGACCTCGAGGTCACGGCCAGTGCCTGGTGACGTCATACCTCTCGATGGTCTGTTTCATGGTTTTACAGGCGTAATGTTTCCCGTCCTTTAGACTCTGCACCTTCATCACCTCAGAGAAAGTTCCCTCTCCGATCTTCCTGATGACTCTGTAATCTACAGCACATCGAGTTCAAACACACAAACACGAGCAACGGCGACAAACAGCCATGAATGAGTCTTACTGTTCATTCCTCAGATGGTGACGTCGCATGTCAGCAATAACGACAGATTTATTTCACGTTTTAACTGAAAATTCACGCGTTTATTACACAGATATTCATGACATTACACTGATCAGTGAAGCTTAAGCGCGAGTCGCGCAGCCCTCACCGGTCTCCATGGCAACGGCGTGCGTTTGAACTCTGACCTGCAGCCAGAGGTCACGCGCTCTTCACCGATCACTATCGACCATCATCCATCGATATTAATGAAAGATTCTCACCTCCGTGTGAAAACACATAAGTCTTGCTCTCCGATCGTGTGCTTTCACGCGCGAGACTCATTTCAGCACATTTAGTTTTTCATATGAACGTGTTTAGTTCCGAATGAACCCTGAATAAACTGCAGTATTAATCTAAATTCACCGCTGAATACATTTCCCGTTGGCTGAACATCTTTCTCGATCCATCTTGGTCAATATGAACAGCTGTCGCATCACCGCGTCACGTTTTACATCTGTTTTATTATTATCATGATTATTATTATTATTAGTAGTAGTAGTGATAGTATTTTTAGTATTATTGTGTTTAAATATCTTTCTATTTGATTTCTTTTCCATCGTGTAACATTATTATTGTATTTACTCCTCGGTCCAGTAAAAACGAAAACAGGCTTCCGTACAAAGACAGATGCGCATGCGCACAAGCAGCGCGGAACCGTCGTGTGTCAGATGTGTGAACTCAAGAGTTTGTTTCCATAATTAATAATAATAATATTTAATCATGAAGAGCAGGTTTAATACAGTGGATATCAGGGCAGTGATCGCAGAAATCAACGCAAAGTAAGAACTATAATCTTGAGTGCTTCAGTGACGTGATCATGTTTGTACGTCACTTATCTGCTGTTATTGTGATTAATAAAGCTGTTATTATTTGTGCAGATGTGTCGGGATGAGAGTCAACAACATCTATGACATCGACACTAAAACATACCTGATCAAGCTGCAGAAGTGAGTCTCACACACACACATAAACACACAAACACACACACTCATATGAACTCAAACACATTCTCTCACACACACTCATATTCAAGTCAAGTCACCTTTATTTATATAGTGTTTTTTACAATGCAGATTGTGTCAAAGCAGCTTCACAGTGATAACTGGTATATAATTTTGGCTGCACAGCAGCTCTTAAAGAAAATGGTGTCATTGTCCATCTTAAGTAAATTCAGTATTGATTCATTCCGTTGTAAGAATCAATAGTTATTAATTTAGTTAATTTATCTATATCAGCACTGGAATAAACAGTGATGTCATCATCCAGCTCAGTTCAGTTCGCATACAATGATGTCAGTGCAGGCAGATCAAAACACTGCTGAATATCAAATGTCAAGTGTCCCCAACTAAGCAAGCCAAAGGCGACAGCGGCAATTCACTCTCTCTCTCTCTCTCTCTCTCTCTCTCTCTCTCTCTCTCTCTCTCTCTCTCTCTCTCTCTCTCTCTCACACACACACACACACACACACACACACACACACACACACACATGTTGAAGATATAGAATTAAAGTACAGTATGACTGTGTAAATGTGTGACATTAAATATAATAAGACGTAGATGTGTGATGATCATAATATGGCACACATGTGACCCTGAGATGTCATGTGATGTCACATGTGAGTGTTTCCTCAGGCCGGACTGTAAGTCGGTGCTGCTGATCGAGTCTGGGATCAGGATTCACCTGACGGAGTTTGACTGGCCCAAGAACATCATGCCGTCTGGATTCGCCATGAAAGTACAGATTCCTGCTGCAGATTGATGTTATTATTGTCATAAATCCAGAACTGATATTACTGACTGTTTGTGTTGATCCATCAGTGTCGAAAGCATCTGAAGTCCAGGAGATTGGTGCATGTGAAGCAGCTCGGTGTGGACAGGATCGTGGACATGCAGTTTGGATCCGACGAGGCGGCGTATCATCTGATCCTGGAGCTGTATGACCGCGTAAGAACTGCGTTAACGTTCATTCATTAACACTGAGATGTTCTGAATCTGCTCATGTTAGTGTAACTGTGTGTGTGTGTTCTCAGGGGAACATCATCCTGACGGACCATCAGTTCACTATCCTGAATCTGCTCCGCTTCCGTACGGCCGAGGCCGAGGATGTGGACGTGAAGATCGCGGTGAGAGAGAGATACCCTGTAGAGAACGCCAGACCTGTGGAGCCGCTCATCCGTCTGGACAGGTACACGTCACATGACACGAGTACATATATGGGCCATTCAAATTCAGAGTTGAAAAAAAATGTATTTTTCCAAAAATTTTGTATGTATGCAAATTGTATAATATCCAAGGTACACATTTCTAGTAATTATACAGTTAATTCTCATATTGTATTTTCAGAAAGTTTTGGAATATTTTTCCTCTCCCCAAATCTGTCACTACCGAAACACAATAATAAATAATTTAATAAGAAGGGTTACACTGACCTATTAAGATCTTGTTCACATCTACCTTGTAAATATATTTTTTGCTATTTTTAGAAACAGGTAAAGGTAAATTTACAGGTAAATCAATAACAATTACAATTTTAGCAATATTTCAAGTGTAATTTATGAGATTTGTTGAATTTAAATCCAATATTTCTTTGTAAAATTAATAAAGTTTATCACACTGATGTCAAAGTGAAGGATTCATTAGTCTGAATATTCACTGAACCAAACACTATAATATCTTAATTGATCATTCAATATACTGTATTTTTGACAAAACATCCCATGTTTCTCTCGTGACTGCACAGTTTCGGTAGTGACAGTAATGTGTTGGTAGTGACCACATCACATGACAGGATTTTAACTCGCATATTAAACACTAATGATTTGCATAACTGTACTAAAATTTTAACAATTTTACTTTACGGCAAAAATACTTTTGAGCCGCTCAAGATGCTAATCAGCACATGTTAGCTAGCACAGCTCTGAACAGTTGTACACATAAAAACTGCATTTTATGGAATAACACCCAAAAATGTTTGTTAATCGCAGAAAAAGGTGTTTGGTAGTGACGTTCCACACAGATTTTCAGACTTCTGAACACATTTAACTCAGAATGATGGATCTATCTGCTGTGAAAGAGAGGCTGTGAGAGGGAGGGACACAGGGATATTTCCTGATCGAACATGTAGAAGTGTGTTAAAATCAGTCTCAGATAATCGACTCAAACACACACTGTTTCGGTGGTGACATGAACATGAGGGACACTTTGTTTTACATGAAGTTTCATGATTTAAAAATAAAATATATAATAAATTTTTTTTTTTAACTTCACTTAAAAAAAAACAAAAAAAAAAACATCTTTTAAAAACAACAATGAAAAAAAATTGCAAAAATTATTTCAATATCATTTTCAGAAGACAGCCACTCCCAATTGAAAGTACCCAATACATTTTATATATATATTAATCTTACTGGTATTTTAAGTATTATTGTGGGATTCAACAGATAATAGAAGGATATTGTAAACATTTAAAATGTGAAGACTTAAATGCTTTTTAAAAGTGTTTTTTGGTTGTGGAACAGCAGTTTACACCAGTTCTGTAGAATGGACCGTAGAAACGTGTGTGTGTGTGTGTGTTTACGGTGTGTTTACGGTTTACACTGTATGAATGCGACTGACGCTCGTGTCGTTCTCTTCTCAGACTCACAGAGATCCTGTCTGAAGCTCAGAGTGGAGAACAAATCAAACGGGTTCTGAATCCTCATCTGCGTATGTCTAATGCATCATTATACAGCTGTCACATGTTTTCTTACACTTTACTCACACTGATGATGTTGTGTGTTTGTGCAGCGTACGGCGGATCGCTCATCGAACACTGTCTCATGGCCATCGGGCTGCCGGGCCTCTGTAAAGTCGACCAGTTTGATATTGCTCAGGGTAAATGATTCCTGCTAATCAATGTTATTATGGTCTCCTATGGAAAATTCCAGAAGGAATCAAAGCATCATTTTGTTTCTTTGCAGCAATTTTTAAAATCATGGAGGCCTTACAGATGGCTGAAGATTATATGGAGAAAACGGCCGACTTCAGTGGAAGGGTGAGCGAGAGTCAGCACATCTTCCTTCTCTGCGTCTCAATCATTTTCTGACCTTTCCTCTGTTTCTGTCTGTCCGCTTCAAGGGCTTCATCATCCAGAACAGTGAGAAGAAGCCGAGCATGTGTCCAGATCAAGCCGAGGAAGAGCTGCTGACGTATGATTCTCTGAGTTCATATGTCATCATGTTGTTGATAAATGCACAGAGCTTCACTGTCATATGCAGTTATTAACCGTTCTTTTGTTTCACAGGTATGAAGAATTTCATCCATTCCTCTTTTGTCAACATGCAAAAAGCCGCTATGTTGAGTTTGAGTCTTTTAACAAGGTTTGTAGCGGGTTTGATAAGTTGTTCATACGTTTGCAAGAGGTTTGTCATTAAAAATAAGAGGAATCATAAACATTGCATTTAGTTTTTTATTTAGTCCTGCCCTGATGAAGCTCTTTCACATGTTTACATCTCTTCCACAAGACTCAGTAATCACTGAACTGACACACATGAAGCTTCTGATGGCTGTCGCTGCGTCTGTTTCGAGTCTCTTGTTTGTCCTGAGAAGTGAAGTGGAAGATCTGAGCTCTTCCAACAGTGTCCGTATGATGCTGAGATCCATCAGGATGACTGAGGGACTCGAACACAGCTATTACAAAAGCAAACACGTTATTCAGAACCAGTAGGACGGAAATTGATGTAAATTGTTATTATTTTGTCTTTTGGAAGATATGCCAGTCTCTTGCGTATCTTCTGAAGGGCAAGTACTAAAAAAAATTAGATCTTTATCTTTTACACTTGTATTAATTTGTGTGGTGCTTATAAGTTTAGGCATACACAAATCAAATGTTTGGACATCTCTGTTCGGTCACAGGCCGTTGATGAGTTCTTCTCTAAGATGGAGAGTCAGAAGTTGGACATGAAAGCGCTGCAGCAGGAGAAACACGCGCTGAAGAAGCTGGAGAACGTCAGACGCGATCATGAGCAGCGGCTGGAGGCGCTTCATCAGGCACAGGTCATTCATTCTGTCTCAGAGATGCTTAGACACGTACTGGCACACTGCAAAAATTGTAAAAATCACACTGTAAACTCTTGCGTTACCAAGACAACAACTGACTCATTTGCATTACATTGCAAAGACCTCCGTTATCGCAGCACCACAGTAGAAAATGAAACCGTATCCATACTGGCCCGCTCGGCACGGAATGGAACGGTTAAACAAACAGCTTGGCCTGATGGGAAAGCGGCTCCACCAGTCTTGTACGTTCTATCATTCTGTATCGTCTTGGGAAACTCGAAGGCTTATACGTTTTCTAGAGACGAGAATACTTTTTGTGCGCAAAAACAAACAAAAATAACGACTTTATTCAACAATCTCTTCTCTCTTCTGTGTCATTCTCATACGCTGTTTACGTCCAGCGCTTCCAGGTTCTGCGTCAGAACGCCGACTCATTATTGGCCGGCTCCTGCGTCAGCGTCACACGCATGCGTCGTGCTGATCACGTGATCAGCTTTGGCCAATACTGAGCCGGCGTTCGGACGAAAATGCGGAAGCCTTCACTGTGTTGCTGCGTCACCTGCGTAAGATAATGACAGGGAAGAGATTGTTGAATAAAGTGGTTATTTTTGTTTGTTTTGGCGCACAAAAAGTATTCTCGTCTCTTCATAACATTAAGGTTGAACCACTGCAGTCACATGACTCTTTTAACGATGTCTTTAGTACCTTTCTGGACCTTGAAAGTGTTGATTATATTGCGGTCTATGGACGAGTCATAAACCTCTCGGATTTCTTCAAAAACATCTTAATTTGTGTTCTGAAGATGAACGAAGGTCTTACGGGTGTGGAACGACATGAGGGCGAGTGATTAATGACAGAAAATGTTGGGGTGAACTAACCCTTTAAAATAGTTAATATCACATGAATAGTGCTATTTTTTTCCTCCAAATATTACACATATGATTTCGATTTCATACAACAGTTCAGTAAACAATAAGATAATATTAAGTGACTTAAAGTTTAAAAACTTTTTGCTCTATTTCGCCAAAGAAAATGAATCCGCGTTCGACATTTCATGTTTAAAACATCAAAACATTATTTATGTATTTGTAACTGCAGGTTAAACTCATTTGTGTCCTTCTGAGCTGCATTAAACAGTCTGTGTAAATACATATAAATGCTTCTGTTTCCTCTGCAATGAAAAGATTAATTTAGTTAATACTGATTTCATTTGATTGATATCAGCTCTATTGTGTCTTGATATTGTAATTGAATTTATTGATTAGACATACTGCTGTATGAAAGTCAGTTTGTCATGAACGTGTGGCGTGTCGTGCTGCAGGAGGTGGACCGGCTGAAGGGAGAGTTGGTGGAGATGAACCTGCAGACAGTGGAGAGAGCGCTGCAGGTGGTACGCAGTGCGCTGGCCAATCAGGTGGACTGGGCCGAGATCGCTCAGATCGTGAAGGAAGCTCAAGCAGCCGGCGACCCCGTGGCCTGCGCCATTAAAGAGCTCAAGCTGCAGAGCAATCACATGACCATGCTGCTCAAGTGAGATGCGTGTGCAATACTTGATCGCATCACACTTCTTCATGTTGTTCAACGATCCTCGTTTGCCTTTCAGAAACCCATATGTTGGTTCAGAGGATGGAGAGGCCGAAGACACGGATGCCAAAAAGGCTGCAGAGGGATCAGAAGCGCAAAAGGGGAAGAAGAGTAAGAGCAAAGATAAAGGACAGAAAGGAAAACTGGAGAAGGACAAACCTGTTCTAGTGGACGTGGATCTGAATCTCTCGGCTTACGCCAATGCAAAGAAGTGAGTTGTGGGAGTGAATACTGTGAGCAGATGCTGAATAACATTTACGGGAATATGAATCTCTCGACAGGTATTACGACAGCAAGAGAAGCGCGGCCAAAAAAGAGCAGAAAACCGTGGAAGCGGCACAGAAGGTAAGCAGAGATGTGACTTGTGTTCATTACTGGCTGTAGGTTTGTTGAATGTCTGCGTTGTTTCTGTCTCGATTCAAGGCCTTCAAATCTGCTGAGAAAAAGACCAAACAGACACTAAAAGAGGTGCAGACAGTGACCAGCATCCAGAAAGCCAGGAAGGTCTACTGGTAAAGCCAAACATCCGTCTGTCTAAACATCCTTTTACAAGCAAACGTGTGTATTTCTCTAATCCAGCACCATTCTGGGCAGGTTTGAGAAGTTCTTGTGGTTCGTCAGCTCCGAGAACTATCTGATCATCGCCGGACGAGACCAGCAGCAGAATGAGATGATCGTCAAGCGCTACCTGAGAGCAGGTCAGACCGTCCTTCTATGGCTCTGAGCGGTGCAGGGTTTCCCATGATGCTCGGTTTCTCTGATGCGTTGTGTTTTCTCAGGGGACGTTTACGTTCACGCGGATCTGCACGGAGCCACGAGCTGTGTGATCAAGAACCCGTCTGGTGAGGAACCCAACGCCGCGATTGTGTTGAGTAACATCCATCTGATGTTTCAGAGAGTGAACCTGTCCTGAAGTAAACAAAAACAAACAAAAAAATGTAGCTTTGAGCAGCAATTATCAGGGTTCAAGCACTTTAAGGCTTTTAAGCATATGCATTAAAAGGTATTATGATTTAATTAGCAAGCCTGTAACCATCTCAATCATAGATGGAAAAGACCATTTGCAGCAAATACAGGCAATTTATCATAGGAAATGTATGGTTTATAAAGTGTTTTAACAGTTATCGAGGTTGAGCCAAAAACCTAGGACTAGTTTGGCAAAGTTGGTTTTTGATCTTCAGTATTTAACAAACAATTCGTTGGACAGCGGGTCCTAGAGGCAAAGTTGCTCAGAATGAGGAGTTCTACCATGTGGTATGAATGTCGTAGGCGTGTGCGAAAAATCTCATGATACACGATTCTTTGCACAAGTGAAAAACGTGAAGGCGCACCCTAGAGCCGTGAGTCAAACAGGCCCAGCGAGTTACGTTCCAACTGGCCCCCAGTCTACTAACGGTGAAGTAGTTATAGCCATTTTCATATCTTTTTTCCTGTTATAGCGCCACCAAGTGGCCAGTCACTGCATTCTTTTTCACGCGACCACAGAATGAGCTCTTACATAGGTGTGCTGAGTTTGGTGCAAATATCTCAGTCTGTTCACAAGTTATAGCCATTTTAGTAAAAGTGTCTCCGCCCACTTCAAACGTTTTGGTGGCCCTTAGGGACTTTTTTTGATAATTATTGACAATCAGACTCCGGAGAATCTCGCTGCACTGTTTTGGTTCCGATCAGGCCAAAAACCTAAGACTAGTTCGCAAAAGTAGGTTTTTCAAAAAAACCAAAATAGCTAAAAATTGTTACGACAACCGAATCCAAGGATTCCAGCGATATAAGACACTTGAGTCTACACCTAACGGTTTAAGAGTTATGTGCGATTTTATACTTTTGACCACTTTAGCGCCCCCATCAGGCAGATCGGGGCGAGCCTTGGTGACGTTGTAGATGGTGTGAGTACTCAGAGTTTCAAGTTTCTACGACTTAAGGTTTGGTCTGCCCGATCACTTTTAGGGGAGAATACTGATCCTTGGAAATTTTAACAATTACAATAGAGTTTCAGCAGTACGAGCTTGAACCCCTAAAAACATCTGCAGACGTTGTAATTCATCAGGTACAAAAAGTGATTGGAAAGAAAAGCACAAAACTGTCAAAAAATAGCAAATTTATCCTAGTAAACATAGGCGGTTATGTGTTAAGTGAAGGTAAAGAGTTGAGAAAGTAAAAGCATGTGTTTCAGTATATTAGATCAGTGCGTTGGCTCTTAAAGTGACAGCAGCCTGATATTCCTGCTGCTGTTTTTAATGTTAATCAAACAACAAACGACAATGAAAAAATCACTCACTGCTCTTGACTGAATAACTTTTGTAACTTTAATAAGGAATAATTAATAAGGATATTTAATTTATATAGTGAAGTCTATGCAGTTATTTTACATTTGATTACTTTCTGTATCTGAAAAAACACTTTATTTAATTTGTATCTTTGTTATATTGTATTTATTTGTGCTTTTGCTTGTCATTTAATTATTCTTATTTTAATTCTCACTGTTTACTTGTCTTCAATAATGTTTTAAATATATTAGTTAGGCTAGTAGTTTTAGCTGTGGGATCGAAATTGGAATAGATAATTATGTTATCTGAAAATTTTGCAAATACAGTTTCATGGCGGTACATTTTCTAAAGTCACCGGCCATTTGCAGGTGTGTCAAAAAGTGAGTTTTAGGCCCATGCGTGTGTCTGAACGAGCTTTGCTCCTCAGGTGAGCCGGTTCCTCCCCGCACACTGACTGAGGCCGGGACGATGGCCGTGTGCTACAGCGCGGCGTGGGACGCTAAGGTCATCACCAGCGCCTGGTGGGTCCACCATCATCAGGTGAGCACCGCAGCTCCATACGGACAGGCAGGTGAGGTTTAAATCTGACGCTCACGTTCTTTATTCCCTACAGGTGTCCAAAACGGCTCCGACCGGAGAATATCTGACCACTGGCAGCTTCATGATCAGAGGTCAGTGTTACATCTGCAGACGAGGTCAGTGTCAGTATATGGAGAAGATTTAGATAAATGTGTTGTACGGCTTTTCCACAGGGAAGAAAAACTTTTTGCCTCCATCATATCTGATCATGGGCTTTGGGTTCCTGTTCAAGGTAAAGACGCTGTGACATCACATCAGATCTGTGAGTTATCAGAGGTCACATGATCATAATCAGGACTCTTTTCATCTGTGACTGTAGGTCGATGATGAGAGTGTTTTTAGGCATCGTGGAGAAAGGAAGATGAAAACCCTGGATGAGGAAGAGGACGTGGCGTCCAGCACCGCAGACCTTCTGGAGGAAGGAGACGAACTCTTAGGTGTTGTTCATGAACATCATCATCATTCATCTCTCCTCATTCTCAAACCTGTTCAAACACGGTGTGTTGTGGTCGATTGTGTCTCAGGTGAAGACAGCGGGAGTGAGGGTGAGGAGGAGGAGGAGGAAGAGTCCAGCCGGCCGGCGGCAGAGGAGGAAGAGCAGCTGCCATGTGGAAACATCAAAAACGAAGATAAAACCGAAGACGGCGAACAAACGTGCAGCGCGCAGGATGAACCGCCGGCCGAGGATGATCAGAGCACAGAGAATGAGATCAGCTTTCCAGACACGACCATCTCGCTGTCACACCTGCAGCCCAACAGGTGACGGAGGTTTGTCTGTGTTAGAGCGCCATGTGACGGGACGATCGCTTGAGTCTGTCTGTCTCTCTCTCCGCAGGACTCTTCAAAGTGACGCCTTCAAGCAGGACGATTCACATCAGGTGTGTGACCAACACATCACATGACACCATCTCAATTAAATGTGGTGGATGGTTAAATTTTGGTCTGTCCTGCAGGTGAACGCAGACGCTCAAGGCAAAAAGCACCTGACGGCCAAACAGCGCAGGTGAGACGGTACAAACATTTTCGGTTAGATCAGCATGACTAGATAAACTAAAGCCTGTCGCTGTCTTTAGAGACATGAAGAAGAAGCAGAAGCAGGAGAACACGGACGATCCGGAGGAAAACGACACCAAAGAGCCGGAGACTCCCAGCGCGACGGAGCGCAAGAACGGAGTGGCCAATCTGCCGCTGAAGAGAGGGCAGAAGGTGATGAACCTGCCATCAAGATACAGTCACGTGAAATGAGTCAGCTGATGTGTGTCATGTCTGCTTTCACTGTCTCTCAGAACAAACTGAAGAAGATGAAGGACAAATACAAAGACCAGGATGAAGAGGACCGAGAGATGATGATGAAGTTATTGGGGGTCAGTACTTTCACATATAACATCATGAACCGGCAGTAAAGTGAGAGGAAGTACAGAGAAATATCAGAGCTTGTTTCTGTCCGGGTCATTCACACATGATGAAAACAGTCCGCAGGATCCAGTAAGGAGGAGAAAGTAAAGAAGGGCAAGAAAGGGAAAATGAAAGAAGAGCCGGTCAAGAAACCTCAGCCTCATCAGAAAGCTGCCGTGAAGCCCAGAGCCGAAAACAGCAGCCGGACGAACGAAGACGCTGACGCTGTTGAAGATCCAGATGCTAAGGTCCGACAGATTCGTCCACCGTATAATATCAGACACATGAAATATTACACGTGTCTCTCTGTGATATTTTGTTTTCGAGTTACTGAGTTGTGATCATGTGTTGCAGGAGACGGAGGACGTGGACAATCCTGCCGCTGAGGTGAGTGAAGGAAGTAGGGCTGCTTGATTAATCAAAATTAAACCGATTTGGCTTAGTGCGATTATGAAATCTCAAAGATTGTCATTGAAGCACGGCTCTGTGGTCAGTAGTACCGCTCCATCTGAAAGCACTGCGAGTTTGAGTCGCTTATAATGTTCAACACGCGTCAAACATGAGAAGCATTTATGAAGCCAGACTCACTTCATAACATCAGCTGAGTGTTTAAAAACATCCTTCTGTGCGATGATGTGGCTTCTTATACAGAATAAGGCATTATTTCACAGTAAGGTGACCAGATATCTAAAAATGGAAACTGGGGACATTACTTATTTGAGTGGTCGAAATATCACCAAAATCTCATTCGTTATTATCTATTAATTTAAAACCGGGGACAATAGATTTTTGAATGTTTTTGTTTTTAATTGTTGTGGTTACATTAAAAATTACTATGATTTAGTTTGATTATTAAGATTTTCGTCTAATAAAATTCACCAAATAAATGATTACACTATTAATAGTAACCATTGTAAAAGCAGTTCAAAACAATATGCCTGTTATGTTGATTTTACAGAAAGCACATTAGAAAAATAAAACATAAATATAAGAAGATAAGATAAATAAAACGGCATTTAACAAATATTTTTTAACATTTGTCATTGAAATTAATATTTTCGTTTTCACAAGCTGTTTTTACTTTATACAGAATTTAATTTTTTTTTTTTAACTTTTACCTATTTTTAACTGTTATTTTGCATTTTAGACTCATTTTAAGCACAAAGTAAGTTGGAAGTGTATTATTTATTTTATTATGTTTATTCATGTACCTTCACCATGTGATATAGTTTAGATGTGTGTGTGGAAACTGCTGCGTTGTCACTGCAAAATTGTGCAAAACAATCCTGCACCGTGTTAAGGCCCGGTTATAAAACACATACTAACAGGATTAGTTTAATTTAACATGAATAGTTTGTATGTTACTACCTTGAAACAGATGTTTATTTTGATATTTGACAATAATGGCGCTCTGCTCTGGTCCAGGTTACATTCTTCATGAAGTAGCGGCACTGCCCCCTCTGTTGGTGAACATAAACACCACACCATTACTCCGATAACCAACAGGGTGCTGTATGCTGGTCGGGCTTTTTTGCAATGTACAGGTGCATCTCAATAAATTAGAATATCATGAAAAAAAAAAATTCTGTAATTTAATTCAAAGAGTAAAACTTAATTATATTCTAGATTTATTAGACATAAAGTAAAATATTTCCAGACTTTTTTGTTTTCATTTTGATGATTACAGCTTGCTGCTTATCAAAATAAAAAAATCAGTATCTCAAATTATTAGAATATTTAATTTCAAGTTCTATTAAATTACCATTCTCAGGGTTTAAATACTGGGTTTAGGTCAGTAATACCAACAGCAGTCATGGGGAAATCTGCTGACTTGACAGTTGTCCAGAAGACGATCATCAAGACCTTCTACAATGAGGGTAAGCTACAGAGGGTCACTGCTGAAAGAGCTGGCTGTTCGCAGAGTGCCAAAGCATATTCATGGAGAGTTGACTAGAAGGAAAAAGTGTGGTAGGAAAAGGTGTACAAGTGAAAGGAATGACCGCAGGCTTGAGAAGATTGTCAGGCGAAGCCGATTTAAGAACTTAGGAGAGCTTCAAAAGGAGTGGACTGAAGCTGGAGTCAGTGCATCAAGACGTCTTCAGGAAATGGGCTACAACTGTCACATTCCACATACCAAGCAACTTCTGAACCAAAGACAACGTCAGAAGCGTCTTACCTGGGCTAAGGAGAAGAAGAACTGGACTGTTGCTCAGTGGTCCAAAGTCCTCTTTTCAGATGAAAGTAAATTTTGCATTTCATTTGGAGATCAAGGTCCCAGAGTCTGGAGGAAGAGAGGAGAGGCACAGAAACCATGTTGCTTGAAGTCCAGTGTGAAGTTTCCACAGTCAGTGATGATTTGGGCTGCATGTCATCTGCTGGTGTTGGTCCACTGTGTTTTCTGAAGTCCACAGTCAACGCAGCCGTCTACCAGGACATTTTAGAGCACTTCATGCTTCCTTCTGCTGACCAACTTTATGGAGATGCAGATTTCATTTTCCAGCAGGATTTGGCACCTGCCCACACTGCCAAAGGTACCAAAAGCTGGTTCAATGGTTTTTGTTAAATGTGAGCCAAAATCATCACAATTAAAAGAACCAAAGACTTCAAGTACTTCAGTCTGTGTGCATTGAATTTATTTAATACACGAGTTCCACAATTTGAGTTGAATTACTGAAATAAATGAACTTTTCCACGACATTCTAATTTATTGAGATGCACCTGAATCTGCGGGTTGTTTTGAATGAGCTGTAAAACGGGGACTTTGTTGATTAGCATTTAAGTATAAATAGTCTATACTTAAATACCCAGACAATCCATATATTGTCGCAGACGTGTGTTTATTAGTCATGTTTACTCAATCAAAGTGTTTCAATCTTCTGTTTATTCAGCTACAGCGATAGTGTGATGCCCATAGGGATTTCCTGGAACAATGTGTGTTATATCGTACTTCTGCGGGGAATATCTGGAGTTTCTGCGCGAGAGCGCCCTCTGGCTTTCAGATGGAGCAGCATTTACTGCTGATCACAGAGCCGTGCTTCACTGAGAAGCTGCGCATAAAATAATCGCAGCCTTAGCCAAATCACGTGCGGTTTAATTTCAATTAATCGTGCAGCCCTAAAAGGTAGACAACAAACAGGAAGGAGAATTCCGACTTCCTGCAGCTGCTCTCAGTTCATTTGAGCAGATCGATCTGAGCACGATCACTCTCTCATGAATTATGACATATAACTTAGCTTTATCTATGGATATTTGTGTTCAATCAGCCTTGTTGTTTCTATACAGTGTTAAGTGATTTTCATTGTGTTGTTGTGGATCAGGACGGTTCTATTCTGGACTCGCTGACCGGTCTGCCCCATCCGGATGATGTGTTGATGTTTGCCGTTCCCGTTTGCGCTCCATACATGGCGCTCTCAAACTACAAGTGTGTTCAGGGTTCAGTATTTAACAGTGATTCCGAGAATAAATAATCAGATTCATCTTAACAACCTGGCCTATTTTGACTGCAGGTACAAAGTGAAATTAACACCAGGGACTCAGAAAAAGGGGAAAGGTAAAGACTGTGTTTATGTAGAACTTTAATGCTGTAAGTGTGTGTAGATGTAATGAGTGTGGTGTGTGTCTGCAGCTGCCCGTACGGCTGTGTTGAGCTTCATGCGAGGGAAAGACGCCAGCGCGCGAGAGAAAGACTTGTTCCGAAGCGTGAAGGTATTTGAAGCTTATGTTTCATGCCTCTGATCACTGGACACAATCAGTCAGGTGACGTAACGCCGCTGCTGTTTTACAGGACACGGATCTGTCCAGGAACATGCCTGGGAAAGTCAAGGTGTCTGCGCCGAACCTCTTAGCAGCCAAGAAGAAGTGAAGCGGGAGGAGCGCATCCCAGAATCGCCTTGTGAAAGACTGTATTTTATGACTGAGCTTTAGGTTTTTTAAAAGCAAATAATTTCCCCTCATCAACTCACTGCATTTAATAATAAATAAATAAAAATTACAGTATAAATGTGAACACAGCTCCATTTATTTTCCATGTTGGAAAAAACAACAACAAAAACACATCAATACAACATTTTGGCTTTTTGTACAAATCTGCATCAGAAAATCTTGAGTTGTGATGAATCATGGGAATTTGTCAAAGAATTTCAGTAAATGTGCTTTTTTTTTTTGTTTTTTTTGCACACAAAGTGTTGATTGTATGCTTACAACTGGGAAATTTTGTTAGAAATTGTGATGACCAATAAAGACCATTGACCAGTATTTGATGGTGACATGTTTTTAATGTAGATGTGGCGTTAATAATAAATGTATCTGAAAACGTTGAAATCAATTCGGGCGTCGACGGTGTATTGTTTGGCGGAATAAATCATTTTTCTGCTACATGAGATTCAAGTCTCACTTTCCCAATCCATTATGAGATGCAATAATGAGCCCGTAAAAGTCTCTGCGGCATAGTTTTCATGTGATTGTCCTCTAGGAATCTCCCATGGTTCTCTGCTGGAGCCGATGGAGCAGGGCTTTGGGCAGGACGTCCCACATGTGCTCCAGCTGTTTCCGGTGCTGGACGGCCACATCTGTACAGAGCCTGAACATCCACACGGAACAATCAACACGCGGACATAACGGAAGCAGGTAAGTGTGACGCTCTGGGAAATTGACTCACCTAACCAACGATTTGGGCTGAACCGTGAAAACCAATAATTCGTTGCTATGAGCCTGTAAAAACAATTGAAAGAAACAAGTATTTAGACTCAGATTAAATATAGCAGCGAGACTGAGACTGATTTTAAGTGATTCATCCTAAATCTGTAAATTGTTCTACACTGAGATGGCCTTGTGTTTCGGTCTGTCCCAAGCTACAGCTAAACGTTTGTTTTCTCCTCATTGGCTCTGGAGTTGGCAAACCCAGCCTGGTTTAAATCAGGTTCAGCAGCTCACAGCACTCGCTATAAACACTGTCAACGCAGATCTAGAGTTTGCTCAAACTAATCTGAAACTCGCCTGGTCAGGAACTGAAACCGGCTTCATGCAACAGGTCTCATCAAGCCATGCATTAGTAGCATTTTTCTAATTATATTGATATTTTGCTCACCGCTTGTTGTTGAGAGAGAAGATTATTTGCACATCCTCCGAACACAAACACTTCCCCGTCAGCACCTAAACACGCCGTGTGCCACAGTCTGAGGGAAACAGGAAGAGCGAGGCTAAATGTGAGGATCATCAGTGACCGGTGTTAGGGAAAGTTACTTTTAAAAGTAATGCGTTACAATATTGCGTTACTCCCTAAAAAGTAACTCTTACTTAGTTACTTTTTATGGAAAGTAATGCGTTACATTACTTGTGTTACTTTTTCTCACCTGGGTTGGGCTTGCTTGTTTGTTTGTTTTTAATAACAACAAAAAAGTTATATTTTTGGCAAATGTTAAAGCCCTTTCACACCAAAAGTGAAATGAATAAGCCTCAGGCTGATCACAAATATGTTTATCTAAAGTCATTTTGCTAATTAGTATGGTTGATTTGGATCATCCAAGGTCAGCAGCAAAGACACTGGTTTATAAAGTGAGATAAAATACATAAAGTATATTTGTTTAATTTAATACATTTAATTATTGCAGGTTTGTGCAATATTCTGAGGTTGCATTTCACCGTTTTTATTTATGAGGAATACTGACTCTGTGTGCAAGTGAGAAGAGTAAATGCTCACATTTAGTCTAGAACTACAATAATCGTCATTTTCACACACAACACCTCTGCACTTACGATTCTCTCAACATGAGGACATTAGAGCTGTCAGTCAATACATGGGAAAAAAGTAACTCAGATCATATCAAAGTAATGCATTACTTTACTAGTTGAAAAGAGTAATTTGATTACGTAACTCAATGCGTTACCCCAACAATGTCAGTGACACACAACACAGAAGATGAAGGAGTGTCACCTGGGTCGATCCGTGTGCTCGTGATCAAACGGCCTCCACTCGTTCGTGCTGACGCAGTAAAGCCAGGCGTCACCTGCAAAACACACACCGATGAAGCCTGTGTTCAGTGACAGATGAACGTGTGTCTGCGTCACTCACTCAGTGTTTCTCTGTCAGTCGTGAAGCCACCGAACAGAAAGAGATGATCAGGTGACACCGGGGTGAGCGAGTGCCAGGACCGGCCGACGGGACCGTGTTGAGGAACACACCTGAAACCAGCACAAGTTTTAGATCACCGTCACAGCTGAGCAAAAGACTATTTTATCAGATGTCAGTGATTAAACACACATCTCACTCCATTCCCACGTGTCCAGATTGATGCAGTGCAGGTCATTCAGACGATGATCCTGTGAGCAAAACATTGAGCTTTAGAACACAAAACAAGTCATGCCTATGACAAACAGACAGATCTTCATTGGTGTAAGTGATGTACACACACCATGTAACGGCCTCCAAAGACGAAGCCTCTGTTCCCGATGGTGGCGCAGGCGTGAGCGGCCCGCGGCGTCGGAGCGGTTCCCTGTACGGACACACACAGCTATTGAGCACATCGCACAGCTTCTGCCGCAACACCATCATACATTACAGGTTTAGCACCTTTGTGATTGGCTGGCTCCACGACGACGTGTCCAGATCCAGAATGTGTATGTGATTGTTCCAGCCTCGCCCTGCGTGGTTGCCCTGAAAAACATTACATACTGAGTGTCTCATCCATGTCACGAATGACATCTGCTGATGAACACGGACTCACCACGAACGAGTTCTCATCTAGCTCAAACGTTCCTCTGTGGCCGGGCTGTGCGATGTAGCCGTATCCACCAAAATACACCAGCCTGTGGAAACAGAGACAGAACTGATGAGATCAACTCGTCGTCTGACTGGAATGTGAAGCGGCTGATGAACACACACCTGTTTCTGTGAACCCAACAGCCAAGCTTGTCTTTGCAGGTCGGCGCCAGGCCCGTCAGACCTCTCATCTTCTCCCAGCGGAGCACAGTCGCTCTCAGTGGCAGACGATAGACCTGCAGGAGTCAACAGAGCAGAAATCAACATCTGTAGCTTGTGTTGTAGCTCATTGTAAGATCATTAGAAAGCCTCACTGTGTTAGTGTTTCCTCGGGCCTGGTGTCCGCCAAACACGTACAGAACGCCGTCCACGCTGGAGCCGCAGCTGCCCGACATCGAGTTCGGCACCTCACCCTCCGAACGCTTCATTCGCCTGCAGACATAAATAACGTTAGCAGCAGAAGCGCTCGTGCTTCAACCCGGGTGACACTCAAAAGGAACTTACCATCTTCCTGTCTCCATGTTGTAGATCCAGATTTCATTCTTCGGCAAGTACAAGTCAGTAAGTTCAATAGCTTCAGCCTCTGCATTCTGATAAAATGATAAAGATATCTGTACAAAGTAACCTTCACAGCAGTATAAATGTCTTGTGTGACGGATGACGGACCTTGTATCCTCCCCAGACGAACATGCAGCAGCCGTCTGTGACGGCGATGTGACCGCTACGCTCCGCTGGACTCGCTCTGGACGCAAACGCCTCCTCCTGCTCCTCCTGCAGCCAGTCGAAGTCTGCGTCCTCCTCATCTCCTGCATCCCACTCAAAGACCCTCTCATCCTCATCTTCATCATCCTCATCCTCCATGTTCTGTACAAGATCATCTTCCATGTCAGACAGTCACTAGAATGAAACAATAAAGCATCTACTTAATGTCCATTCATCTGCAGGCTCTCACACACTATATTAGTGAGGACATCTCATAGACTTCCATTGATTTTGTTAAACCCAACCCCTAAACCTACCAATCACCAAAACATGTGCAAAACACTAGATTTATCTACTGAGGACCAGTAAAATATCCTCACTAGTCGGTTGTCTTGTCACTGTTTAAGCAAGATAATTTGGCCCTCACAAGTACAAGTACGGTTAAATAAGTACACTCTGTGTTATTACGATCCCATAAGAACAGAAAGATCACGTCAAATATGTTTCCTGTATTTACAACATAGATAAACGCCCCTATGGAGCTTCATATGTTCTGTCAGTATGACCACATATTAAATAATAAGTTTCATTGATAATATTCAGTTGTATTATTAATCAAATCGAGTGAATTATCTTCACTAATCATTCACGCGCGCTCATGCCGTCGTGTTGTTTTGATGGAGCAGCTGATGCGCGCTCACAGCTACAGTGTAATGACAGAAAACTACTCACACGAACTGAAACTAGTAATGCTGTCACTTCTGTGTGATACACGAATGGAGAGTCATGGAGGGTAGATTGTTGTCATGAGTAACGCTGCTCGTATGTATTAAAACTACTTTAATGCAGAAAAAGGCCTCACCGGAAATATCCTCTGGTAAAATTACTCCGCCATATTAGTGAGGTCAGCCAGTGTTCACTGCGCATGTGCGACGCTCGGAAGCGCGCGTTGCGTAACAGATGAAACATGAAACATCTTTTAAGTGAGCTGTTTTAAACGCGATTTAGTGCTCCAGGATTGGTTATTTTAATCAATCGTTGTGAGTTTTGGCTGAAGTTGAGCTATGGATCTGCTGGTTTGCTAATTAGCCGATTTTGAACGAAAGAAGCGCGAGCGCCTCAGAACTTCAGGTTGGTTTTATTTTCAGTTTGAGTTTATTTACCAAACACATACTGTAGCAACCAGTTAGTCTACGTGATCAGCGCAGAATTCACACACGGTGTTGTTGATATTTAATGGATAAATATCATTTTTAAAGCGAAATACTGAATAATATACGATACATATTATGATCGTGAGAGACTAACTAACCATAACTCTGTTGAAGGATGAAGCTGCAGTGTGATGTGGAGGTTGTTAATCGGATGTTACCGACATTCGGTCTGAAGAATAAAGGCAAATCCAGCCGCGCGGTTTTATCCATCGGGAAGCACGTGGACAGAAGCTCCCAGAGCAGCAGTTTGTATTTACTGATCTGCACTGCTAAAGACAGGAGTGGCTCCAAATACAAGGCGAGACGTTCTTCTGACAGGTCTGTTCTTTCATCATAAACCCTCTTTCCATGTATTGAATCCGTGTTTGTTTTCTCTGCAGCTGAAGGAGAACATTGAGAAGTTCTTCACCTGGTTTGTGGAAGAAGGCAAAGCCACGGTTCGACTGAAGGAACCTGCAATCGACATCTGTCTGAGTAAAGTAAAGATGTGCTTTGAAATCTTGAGCTGTCATCATTGTAATGATATGACAGTGTTTTTAAAGGGTTAGTTCACACAAAAATGAAATTTCTGTCATTAATTACTCACCCTCATGTCGTTCCACACCCGTAAGACCTTTTTTATGAACCACACATAGGCAGCAACATCATTCTTCAATGGGTTGAAGGTCCAAATGTCAGTTTCAGCTTCAAAGAGCTTTACACGATCCCAGACGAGGAATAAGAGTCTTATCTAGAGAAACCATCGGCCATTTTCTAAAAAAGAAAAAAAAGAAAAATTGTGTACTTTTTAACCACAAATGCTCGTCTTGCACTGCTCTGTGATGCGCCACGCATTACGTAATCACGTTGGAAAGATCACGCATGATGTAGACGGAAGTACTGATCCAGTGTTTACAAAGCGAACATACAAAGACTAAGTCAAACGGCCTTTACAAAAAAAAAGGTAAAACGACGATGTTGGACGATTTTGAAGTGGGAGGATAAAATGAGATGAGTTTTTTGCCCTACCGCAGTACTTCCGCCTACGTCATGCGTGACCTTTACAACGTGATTACATAATGCATTTTTTAGAAAATGTCAGATGGTTTCTCTAGATAAGACTCTTACTCCTCGTCTGGGATCGTGTAGAGCTCTTTGAAGCTGAAACTGACATTTGGACCCGTTGAACCCCAGTGAAGTCCACTATATGGAGAACAATCCTGGAATGTTTTCCTCAAAAACCTTTATTTCTTTTCCACTGAAGAAAGAAAGACATGAACATCTTGGATGACATGGAGGTGAGTGAATTATCAGGACATTTTAATTCTGGAGTGAACTAATCCTTCAATGTGAGAAATTCCATTTATGGGTGAATTAACCCTTTAAATAAATGTCGACACCTGAAGAGCTTCTGCATCATACAGTCAATCCAAAGTGGAGTTGATGACTCTAAACCATGTAAAGGGTTTTGATCTGGCTTTTTGTGAATCTATATTTCTTCTCTGACTGTCTTTGAATCAGATACTTTGATATACAATAAGGGAATTTCCATTTATAATGTTCCATTAATTGCATCAACCAGCATCTGTGGCAAAGCTTGAAACAGACTGAGTTTCTGTGAAAATAATGCTCAGAGACTCCTTTTTATTACTAGTTTATCATCTAATCATATGGTGTCATGAAGTTTAAACTCAGTCGACTGTGATTGGCAGTAATCTGACCTGATTCACAGAAGCTGAATATTCCCTCGGCGGCGTAGCTCTAGTTCCTACAGACCTGCTTCTGCACAAATAGAATACTGATGCTAAAGATATGAACGTCTTCCACAATTGATTTTTGTGTGTGTCACACAGGCCGACACCAGCAGCTTGAAGAACTTCCTCTCGGCCGCCCGACTGGCACACAGAGGAAGTGATACGGACTCCCTCCCGCTGTCCGCCCTCGGCCCGGCCCGTGCCCGCGACGTGGAGAAACCCAAGAAGAAGCTCAGCATTCTTTCTAAGAAGGACTATCCGCTCACAGCTAACTTCCCTTATTCCCTGGAGCAACTGCAGGTGTCGTACTGCAGACTGTCACGGGTGGACATGCGCATGCTGACGCTGCGGTCGCTGCGCCGGCTGGACCTCAGCAACAACCACATCAAGAAGCTGCCATCCACCATCGGGGACTTGAGCTGCCTTGCCGAGCTCATCCTTCACAACAACCACCTGGAGAGCTTCAGTGACGCCCTGTGTGCGTCCACTCTTCAGACATCACTACAGCATCTGGACCTGAGCCAGAACCAGCTGACGGTCCTGCCCGCTCGCTTCTGCCAGCTGCGGCACCTGGTCAACCTCAAACTGGATGATAACAAATTGACGCGGCTCCCGTTTCACATCGGCCGGCTCTTGAAGCTGCGCTTCCTGTCTGCCGCTCATAACCAGCTCTCCGTACTTCCTGCTGGCTTCAGAAATCTGTGCCTGGAGAACTTGGACCTGTTTGGTAACCCGTTTACTCAAGCCAACGCTCTGGAGCACACGATCCGGCTCACGTTCCCGCTGACGCTGCAGGAGCTGACGTCACGTGCCGTGGTCGACCTCAGGTGAGCGTCCGGACAGATATGGGTCTGCTGATGTCACACACTGTTGCTAATATGTGTTTGTGTTCTTCCTGGCAGAATCCCGCACGGCCCTCACCTCGTGCCCTACCAGGTGTGTGACGAGCTGGACTTCTGTAAAGCGTGCGACTGCGGCCGATCGTGTGTGAACTCCTTCATCCAGACGGCGGTCAGCATGAACCTGCACCTGGTGTCTCACACCGTGGTTCTGGTGGACAACATGGGCGGCACCGAGGCTCCGGTGCAGAAGCACTTCTGCTCCCTCATGTGTTACTGCGAGTTCATGGACAGCTGTGTGCAGCGCGACCTGAGATGACCGGCATCTGCTTGTTGTATGAGATATAGCTTCACGGATGCAGGTCACAGTGAGCGCTGCTTCGTGTTTTCAGTGTTTGTGTGTTTATTCTCTTTTACTTTTTTTTTTTTTCATATGAGTTTTGTCAAAAAGAACTTTGAATTCCTGCAAATGCTTTGTGAAACAAATAAAATTTATCAAAACAAAGAAACACGATTCAAATGATTTCACATGACAGGCTTCTATATTTCTTCATATTTGTAACTCTTTTTTTTTAATCTCAATCAAGGTAAAGGGTTCGTTCACCCAAAAATGAAATTTGTCATTAATTGACCGTTCGCAAAGACCCACCTTTAGTTACTGTTGCTACGTCTGACAAGCCATGCTGCTCTCATGCCACACATCATGTTCTCATGCAGTGAAAAATACATCGCAGAGGACACTGAAAACACGTCGACAGTTACTTTTGATATCAAACAAAGTCTCAAATTTTGTCATTTTCAAAGAAATTTAAACAATAAATACCATTTTGTGGCTCTTTAATGTGTCGTGACAGATCGCCGTAGCGCCTCAGTTCAAGCGGCTCGTGAACCGATCATCTCTTCCTACTAGTTCATTTATAGCATCAAATAAACATGAATGAACATCAGAAGGAATGTTGTTTCAAACACAGAAAGACGTCAGTGTGCACCATTTTTCAAGTTCAAGTCCACTAACGTTAATCTACTAAAATCCCCTTACTGCTTTGTCGGACAAAATGGCAGCTTTGACATTATGATTGGTTAGATCGTCTGTCACTCAAACTCCCGGCAAAGGGTCAATTACTCGCCCTCATGTCGTTCCAAAGACCTTTATTTATCTTCCTAACACAAATTAAGATATATTTGATGAAATTAATGAACTTTCAAGGTCCAGAAAGGTAGTAAATACATCATTAAAATAGTCCATGTGACTACATTGGTTCAACCTTAAAGGGTTAGTTCACTTCAGAATTAAAAGTTCCTAATAATTTACTCACCTCCATGTCTTTCTTTCTTCAGTGGAAAAGAAATGGTTTCTGAGGAAAACATTCCAGGATGTTTCTCCATATAGTGGACTTCACTGGGGTTCAACGGGTCCAAATGTCAGTTTCAGCTTCAAAGAGCTCTACACGATCCCAGACGAGGAATAAGAATCTTATCTAGAGAAACCATTTTCTAAAAAAAATTATGCTCGTCTTGCACTGCTCTGTGATGCGCCACACATTACGTAATCACGTTGGAAAGATCACACATGACGTAGGAGGAAGTACCGATCCAGTGTTTACAAAGCGGATGTCAAAGACTAAGTCAAACGCCCTTTACAAAAAAAGGTAAAACAACAATGTCGGACGATTTTGAAGTTAGAGGAGAAAATGAGATGGAGTTTTTCACCCTACTGCGGTACTTCCTCCTACGTTACGCGTGACCTTTCCAACGTGATTACGTAATGTGTGGAGCATCACAGAGCAGTGCAGGACGAGCATTTGTGGTTAAGAAAGTATATAAATGTAAATGTTTCTCTAGATAAGACTCTTATTCCTCGTCTGGGATCGTGTAGAGCTCTTTGAAGCTGAAACTGACATTTGGACCCGCTGAACCCCAGTGAAGTCCACTATATGGAGAAAAATCCTGGAATGTTTTCCTCAAAAACCTTCATTTCTTTTCCACTGAAGAAAGAAGGACATGAACATCTTGGATGACATGGAGGTGCGTAAATTATCAGGAAATTTTAATGTGAACTAATCCTTTAATGTTAAGAAGAGACGAGAATACTTTTTGTGCGCAAAAACAAACAAAAATAACGACTTTATTCAACAATCTCTTCTCTCTTCTGTGTCATTCTCATACGTTGTTTACGTCCAGCGCTTCCAGGTTCTGCGTCAGAACGCCGACTCATTATTGGCCGGCTCCTGCATCAGCGTCACACGCATGCGTCGTGCTGATCACGTGATCAGCTTTGGCCAATACTGAGCCGGCGTTCGGACGTAAATGCGGAAGCCTTCACTGTGTTGCTGCGTCACCTGCGTAAGATAATGACAGGGAAGAGAAGAGATTGTTGAAAAAAAGTCCTTATTTTTTTGTTTTTGCGCACAAAAAGTATTCTCGTCTCTTCATAACATTAAGGTTGAACCACTGCAGTCACATGACTGTTTTAACGATGTCTTTAGTACCTTTCTGGACCTTGAAAGTGTTGATTATATTGCTGTCTATGGACGAGTCATAAACCTCTCGGATTTCATCAAAAACATCTTAATTTGTGTTCTGAAGATGAACGAAGGTGTTACGGGTGTGGAACAACATGAGGGCGAGTAATTAATGACAGAAATTTCATTTTTGGGTGAATTAACAAGTTTGAACATTTTTAGTGGTTTTTGAACAAAACCAAACAAAGATTTCTATTTTACTCCAAATTTAAACTTTATTCAGCATCTCTGAACTACAATGAAAACTAAATAAATGACTTTCCAAGAACATAAACCATAAACTAATTTGATGTTTAGTCCAGATCAAACCGCAGAGAGTTCTGGAAGCACAGGGTGACCGAGGTCATGTGACTGCCATCTGGGTCGGTCTCTCTCAAAACTGCTGGTTCCTCTGACCGTATCCCAGCGTCCTCCATTAGTCGCTCAATCACGTCGCTCTCAAAGTCTTCTGAGGAGCGTTTCGGCTTTTCAGCTTCCTGAGAAGAGTTCATCAGTGGTTTCAGCTGCTGGTTTGCTAGCGTCTCTGTCACTGAGCTGCTGGTTTGCTGATGAATCAGTGTGTTATTATCTGTCTGAAGTAACGCAGTAGCGTCGCTCTCTGGGTTTGCCTTCTTTTCATCTGGACCGTGGAGACTGATAGATTCACTGACAGAGCTCTGCAAAAAAAAAGAGCAACAACTGCGCATCAACATCACTAATATCTACTGTGATTCAGGCTGGAAATCCAATGAATGTTTTTGATCAATTGATAATATATGCACGTATATAAGTGTATTATATAAAAGTTAGCCACGTACTGTATCTGATGAGGAGTCAACTGCTCGATTGAGGTTCATTTCATCTTCATTGTTTGGGACCACTTCTACAGACCGATCTGCTTCTGGTTCCTGAGGTTCTGTCCAGTTCTCCGTTAGGTTGATTAGATCGTTGCTCATCTCGTGTGTCTGTGTTTCTGTCGTTAAATTGATTAATTGAGGCTCGGATGCTAAAGGAAACCTCATGTCCAGTGAACGCTGTAATGCGGCAGTATCGCACGCCTCCTGATACCGCTTCGGTTCTGTGTGATCCGGCTCCAGAACTGCTTCTTGATTGGCTTCATCACTGGTGTTACTCTTCGTCTCGTCGCAGCTGATCTGCGGGGTTTTCACAGGCCGAACGGGAAGAGTGATTGTCAACTGTTTCTTAGTTTTGTTGAACTTTGCATCTCCTTTATCTTCATCCACCGGATACGCGAGTGGAAGCTCTAGTCTGTACGCTGGTTCTGGAGCCTCCAGGACGAGGCGTCGCTCCGTCACACTGAGGTCAGCTTCCTGTGCTGATCTCAGCAGTGGTACGTCGACGGTGATGACGATCTCTCGTGGTCGGGCCCCGGGCCCCGAATCTCTGGAGCACCGGTAATCTTGCAAATCGACGACTGATCGGTATTTTAAGGTGTACTGAGGTTTGATGGGCTGTTTGTCTTCTGGATTAGGAGGACTTTGGTTTGAGGAGGATTGGGGTTCTGGTGTGGTTTGATTTTCATCTGGATATGGAAATGACATCATGTCCTCCTCATAGGTGCTCCGGTTCTTCTGATCGTGTCCAGGAATAGGCGTACGGATCACAGCTGGATGCGCAACACCTTTATACCTCATCTTCAGCTGCTTTATCTTATCGTTGTCTAGCTTGATGTGGAAAGAGTCTTCAATCCCATCGAGAGCCGTCCTGTGGATGAGTTTCATAAATCGCGCGTTTTTTGCCGCCATGTAAAGCGTGTCTGGATGGAAAACTACATCGTAAATCACACAGCTGTTTCCGCCGGCATCTCTGTCCCTTCTGCCTGGTGTCAGACTAAACGGTAAACGCCAGTTTTGACCCGGTTTTCCGTCTCGGTTTCTCGCTGCTTCACACGACGGTTTGTCGATCAGCTGACTAGAGCAGACGTTGATAAAGATTTTCCCGCCCGCGCTGCGTGTTTTCAGCACGTGATGTCCTTCAGGGTGAATAAACTGCACGTTCATGCCTCTGTCCTTCTCCAGCTGTGTGATTTCTTCCTCGTATCTTCTCTTGTTCTCGGGATCTGAGATCTCTGCGGCATATTCGTTCAGTAACTCGCGGAACTTATTGTCTTTCAGCGCTTCACCTAACCGATTTATTTCATCGCGTGTCAAATTCAGTTCTTCGAGTTTGCTGCCAAAATCCATTATAGAGTGTTAACTTTAAGTAACGAACAAGCTGTATTAATAACTTGTGAACTTTTTCAAACAAAAGTGACTGGAAAAACTCTGTGGAGTTAATGGAGATCTCGGTAACCATAGAAACCTTCTACCAACAGAGCGCGCGTCCGCCGTCGAGACGCTCTTTGCGTGAGCGCGCCGGTCTCTTCAGGTCAGTATATCTCTTCTTATTTGCAGTAATCATACTAATTTGAATGTTTTTTTCTTCTTCCTAGAGACACATTCACCCGTCAATAACCAGCCTGGAGCAATTGAAAGTGAGTCATTTAATATTTAATTCATATTTAAATAGTTCCCAAAAAAAAACATTAGGTTATAAATAACCCTAACCCTAACTTTTTCAACACTTATACATTAGACAGTAAAATAAATATTGTTTAATAATCCTAATTATGGATTTTAACTATTAATTGTGAAAAAGCTGAAGTAAAAAAAAATTTGATGTACAGTAGTTTATTTTAAAACCAATCATTCCAAGGTTTTGAATATATTCTTTGATTTTCTGTTTTTCCTGAAGAAAGTTGTCCGTTTCTGCACTGCGCGTCTCAGTTTTGGTGGTAAACAGAGAATCTGGAACTGAAACATTCTGGCATGGCTTGCAATGAAGTCCTCGCACAATCTGTGGGAATAAATCACATTAGTTCTCTATTCTCCATTAACTTTATATTTCTGTTGGATCCAGTGATCAGTACCGTATCAGCGGGTACGGCTGAGTCTGGAAAACAAGCGCATCGTTGCAGTGGCCCTACAAAACAAATCATTTTGACTGAGACACAGATTTCATCGGCAGATGTTTGCTGAATTATTCTGTATGTCGAGGAGATCTTCAGACTTACTTTATCCACCAGAAGAATATAATCATGACTTCCTCCAAACACAATTACATCCGAGTCTCTTCCTTGACAAGCGCTGTGCCAAAGCCTGAGTACATCGAAATAGAAAAAAGCTTCTATAGAAATCTGTAGAAATATAGATTCTTTAAATACAGTCATCTTTCATCTGCATGTCTCCATGTTTTCTCATACCGTGGTTTGTCCTTGTATTGATGCTCCATCCTCGTCCATCCTTTTGTCTCCAGATTAAATATCCAACCCTCACCTGAAGAGAATGAACACGCTTTATACTTTGGCTTGTTTGAGTTATATTTTTGTCTGAAGTGTTGTTTCTGCGTCATACTCAAGGGTCTGCAGTCCACACTGAGTCCACCGAACATGAAGAGAGAGGAATCTGACACTGACGTGAGTGTGTGCCACGAGCGACCTGACGGAGCGGCGCTGGAGGAGACGCTGAGAAACACACGACACCAGCTTCAGGTACATCACACACACACACACACACACACACACACACACACAAACTGTAGCAATAAATAGTGTGTAATTGTGTTATGAAAGATATCTTACATTTCTGACCACGTCCATGAATTTAAATCCAGACAAAACACATCACTGGTTCTAGTTTCCTGTGCATAAAACAAACAAACACAAACATGACAGAGTAGAGAAATCACATTACAATAGTAAGAGTAAGAGCTTTAAACATTCAGACAGCTGCTATAACAGTGTGAGAGGAATTATATCAAGGCAGCAGCAGATTCTCTCACCTTTATTCTTCCTCCACACACATAACCTTTACTACCGATCGTGGCACTAGCGTGAGCGGCTCGCGGCGCGGGAGAACGGCCCTGTCGACGACAATCATGATTTAAAGACATATTCATAGTCATTTATCATAAATGCTTTTTGATGTCTGAATGTCTTACAGAGGTCTGTGGTTCAGTCCAGCTGCTTCTGTCCGGATCAAATTCATAAGTTTCATTGTTCCATCCCCAGAAAATATCCTCGGCCTAAAAAAAGGAAAGTGACACTGACATGAATCTGTTTTAAATCACATTTGTGAGGAGTTTCCTATCAAACACAAACTACCCATGATGCTTCATCCACAGTGAAGCTCTTCGGATCGTTGATTTCACTCAGCAGTTTGTGACCATATCCACCAAAGTAGATCATTCTGTCAGGAGATCAAAACTCAGTACAAATATGACTATATTAATATTATACTGAATGAGATCAGAAGCGCTGACCTTCCTTTATGAACCCAACAGGACAGTTTATCTCGTGGCGACGGCGGAGATCCTGACCGATGATTGACCTTCCTCCAGGTAAACGTCCCATCATGGAGATTGACTGAGTAGTGCTGAAGAAAGACAAATATTCTGAAGTTTGAGGCTTTTACTGATGCGAAAGAACAAAGTCAGTACTGAATAAAGCTTTACTTCATTAGTCTGTCCATCATCACAGCAACCTCCAAATATATACAGGTGTCCATTCACAATGCAGCCGCACGTCCCAGACATGGATGGGGGAATCGACCCACCCATGCCATGCCTTTCCCTTCAAATGAAGAATAACAACATTTAATCTGAACATGTATTCATGTATTTTAAGTCTTATTAAAGGGACAGTTCACCCAAAAATCCCATGATTTACTCACCCTCAAGCCATCCTAGGTGTATCTTCTTTCAGACCGACACAATCGGAGATATATTTAAAAATATCCTTAGTTATAATAGTTGTGAAGGGAGGGCCGCATTTTGAAGCAAAAAACAATGCATCCATCCATCATAAAAGTAATCCATACGGCTCCAGGGGGTTAATAAAGGCCTTCTGAAGTGAAGTGATTTAAATATGGAAAAATATCCATATTTAAAACTTTATTAACTATAATAACTTTATTTACTATAATAACTAGCTTTTGGCAGACGACCGTACTCATGGATTTGCGGAAGAGTGACGTCTGACCCGACGCATGACGTAATGACAAACGCGGAGGCGTAGAGGATAGAGCAAAACAAAATACCGGTCACTAATTAGAAGTCTGAAATGATAATTTGTCTGAGGATAAGAGGAGCTTCAGTTTGTTGCACAGCCCTATTTGTTATACCGTTAGAGGCGTCTAAGCTCACGATACCCCTGTGTCATACATCGCGTCACGGGTTACTTGCGCAGTATGTGTACAGCCGTCTGCCAGAAGCTAGTTATTTGAATTTATAATAAATATGGATATTTTTCTTACAAAAATGCATCACTTTGCTTCAGAAAGCCTTTATTAACCCCCTGGAGCCTTATGGAGTACATCTCAGATTGTGTTGGTCTGAAAGAAGATATTCATATACACCTAGGATGGCTTGAAGGTGAGTAAATCATGGCGTAATTTTCATTTTGGGTGAACTGTCCCTTTAAGGTTAAAAGATACCAAGCCACGCGCGCGCGCAAGCACACGGGCACACAAACAGCTGCTTGTTCACAGTCATAAATCATTCTTACCATAACCCAGTTTCTAAGTCATACAACCA
Organism: Elopichthys bambusa; assembly: GCA_037101425.1. Lineage (NCBI taxonomy): Eukaryota > Metazoa > Chordata > Actinopteri > Cypriniformes > Xenocyprididae > Elopichthys > Elopichthys bambusa. Next base: position 48,986 of record CM074442.1, on the reverse strand, counting down.
AAGCTCGTCATTTGGAAGAAAAACTTCATGTTCCGCCACCGACTGAAGCAAAAAACAATCACTTTTATTTATTCAGTGATTACAACACTGTTAATGAAATTAAGCGTTATTAAACATGAACTGTTAAACGCTAAACACTGTCCATATTTAAGCAGAAATATGTGAACCACTTATATTACCACATAACCACCCCAGACATATAAATACTGTCCGTCCGACGCCGCGGTGTGTCCGCTTCTCTCTCGAGCCACTATTTCACTCATCAAGATTATTAACGTTATTAACCGTGCCGATAATAGAACTGTTACGAGCTGACAGAGAACAGCAGCTCGTGTCACGCGCATAGCCGCGGAGAAATACGGGGGCGCGCGTGTGGTAAAGAGCTTCTCTTTCTCTTTATTGTTCTGTCATCGCCTTATTCTTGTACAAACAAATGGTATTATATGAAACCAAACTGCTACAAACAAAACAAACAAGGAGAAATTTAACTGTAGCCGAGGAACTAAACACGTCTTTTATTTTGAAAAGTGTGAGATGTTTACGGAAGCTGATAGCGCTGAAGCGTCACTTCGGCGGGAGCAGATGAAGATGGACGCGCGGAGAGTGAAGCTGAAAGTGAGCGCGGGATTTAAAATGCGCGGATTAATCCTGCGACCGTACGTGAGATTCGTTTAATCAAACATCAGTTATGTTTATTCACGACGTGTTTACTAGGTTTGATGATTTCCCACATGTTTTGTGTTGTCCTCGCAGTGAGTCCAGCCGCTTTCTGCTGCAGGTTCTGGAGTCCGTCAGTGAAGCGGATCTGGATGAAGTTCTGGAGCGGATCTTAGATGCTGTTGAAAAGCAACCTCGTATGTGTGTTTTTTTTTTTTTTTTTTTTTTTTTTTTTTTAACCACACTGCTGTGATGATGATTGTTATGATTATGATAATGATTATGATTGTTATGATGAGTTCTGTCTGTTGTCAGTGTCCTCCAGCATGATTGAACTGTCTGTGGCAGAAGCGGCTGTCCAGGACTGCAGTCAGTCATGTGACGAGACCATGTAAGAGTGTCAGACATCTGAACTAACACACACACACACACACACACACACACACACACACACACACACACACACACACACTCTCTCGCTCTCTCTCTCTCTCTCTCTCTCTCTCTCACACACACACAAACTCACTCTCTCACACACACAAACTCACTCTCTCACACACACAAACTCACTCTCTCTCACACACACACACTCTCTCGCTCTCTCTCTCTCTCTCTCTCTCTCTCTCTCTCTCTCTCTCTCACACACACACAAACTCACTCTCACACACACACTCTCTCTCGCTCTCTCTCTCTCTCTCACTGTCACACACTCTGTCACACACATTTAACACTCACTCTCTCACTGTCACTCACACTCTGTCACACACACACACTCTTTCTCTCTCTCTCTCACTGTCATACACACTCTGTCTCACACACATTTAACACTCAAACTCACGCGCGCACTCTCTCTCTCTCTCTCTCTCTCTCTCTCTCTCTCTCTCTCTCTCTCTCTCTCTCTCTCTCTCTCTCTCACTCTCACACACTCACTCACTGTCATACTCACACACACACACACACATTTAACTCTATAGTGTGTTTACTTCCAGTCACGTTCATGTTCTTTGGTTACAGTGACAATGTTTTCAACATTATCGGAGCGTTTGATGTTCCTCGATTCATCTTCAGCACAGAAAGAAAGAAATTTGTACAGTAAGGAATAATTAATAATGAAATAATATAATAATGCTAATCAAGTGCATGTGGTTTGTTTTTGAGTGTAAACCAGTGTCATTTTAGTATTATTTATGTAGTAATAATTTGAATTTATATAGCTTTTATTTATTTTCAGTTTTAATTGTATTTAAACTTTTACAAATATTATCTGCTTTTGACATTATTATTTCTATAATTTATTTTAATTTCAGTTTTGGTAATTTAATACTTCAACTTAAATATATTTGTTTTCCATGGCAATATTTAAAAAAAAAAAAAAAAAAGTTTTATTTTTATAACTGAAAACAAACAAGTTTTATTTAACAATATCAACAATATGTTTAACAATATCCATGAAAACCATGTAATCTGTAGGCAATGTGTATCATCTGCTGTGTTCATGCACTGCAAAAAATGCTGGCTTGGGTTTTAACTCAACTATTGTTTGAAAATTACTGTATTGCTTGCTTAAAATGAACCCAAAATATGTTGGAAATGAACATTTATTAATATGTTTTATAAATGAACATTTATTAATATGTTTTATAAATGAACATTTATTAATATGTTTTATAAATGAACATTTATTAATATGTTTTATAAATGAACATTTATTAATATGTTTTATAAATGAACATTTATTAATATGTTTTATAAATGAACATTTATTAATAATATTAATACACAATAAACATTTATTAAACTGCTTATTAATAAATGTTCACCTTTTGATTATTATTGTTGCCTCTAGTAATTATGTGTCTGATTTTTAATTTCCAACATATTTTGGGATCAATTTAAGCCAGTCATATAGTCATTTTTAAACAATAGTTGAGTAAAATAAATCTGCCCAGCATTTTGGCCAAACATTTAACCCAACCACTGGGTTTGTCCATGTTCAACCCAACATTTTTTAGAGTGTGTCGTGTGTGAATGAAGGTGTTTTCCATCTGTTGATCATTTTATTACTCTTTTAGTATCAGCATGACGAATCATCCGACTCCTAAACTCTGTGGTCAGTCCCGAGATAAAGCCGAGCTCTTCAGAGACAGATACACCGTCCTACAACAGGCAAGGCACTTTATATCTGCTTATATAATTTTTGTTCCTGAATCATAGCGTGTGCAGATTAACATCCGTCTCAGGTGATCTGATCACAAGTGTTAGAAGGAATCATGTATACGGAGGTATTCAGGAAGACATGTGACCTTTGTGATTGTAATGCATTGTGAATGACTGAACACTAAATCAATAAAGCGCTGCATTGAAACAATGCTTTATATGTATAGCACCTTCACAATACACATCGTTTCAAAGCAGCTTCACAGAAATTCATAAAGTTTATAATATCTTCATGAATAATAGTCACGCTGAGCAGTTTAGATAACAAGGGTTTTCATCAGATCATTTGCAGTGAATTAATGAAGCTAAATGAAGTCGATCATGTGAAGCACATCTGGAGTGGCATTAATAAAGCTGCAGGATCAGTGATGTTAGTGGTGAAATCACATGAGACGCATGTTAATCTTCATCATTATCTGTACGACAGCGAACACACAGGCATGAGCTCTTCACTCCTCCGGTTATCGGTTCAACTTCAGATGAAGGGAGAAACAAATTCCAGGTAAAACTGAGCAAACCTCACTGTTGAGACTGTTGCAGATTCGTTTTCAGTCGCTGCTTCGTAAACTGTGAGTGAATCATCTGTTTATATTGCAGCTGAAGACGGTGGAAGCTCTTCTGGGCAGCACAGCTAAAGTCGGAGAGGTGATCGTTCTCGGGATGATCTCTCAGCTTAAAGAGGTATTCCTTTACTTCTCCTGGTCATGCTGATTCTCTTCAGCTGTCAGGACTCGATGTTCATGGTTAGTTAAATGCTTTCAGACGAGTTGTGTCTTCAGTCAGATGGAGGCCGACAGAGTTATAGCTATTGACTTTAAGATTTTTAGCCTATATTGACTTCAGCTAATGAATTCTGTAATTAAAGGTAGCTAATGATGGCAAGGAGGAAGTTTAACAAACTTAACTTTAACTTTACTCTGTCCATAGAGCAGTCGTCAACATCTCCGCACATACACATAATGCTCACATAAAGGCTGCAAATCAGACTGTCTCTTAATGACACTGTACATCACGTTATTTTTATGTTAAAAATGACTTTGACCAATGTTGGTTCTGAAAGAAAACGTTCCTGGGACCCTGCTGTTGATATAGTGAGAGCAAAGAGGACACTGACAACACATCGACAGACAAGACAGAGCAGGTTACTTTTGATATGAAACGGACTCAAATTTCAAATTTGTAATTTTTAAAGAAATTTTTAATAATAAATACTGTTTTGTGGCTCTTTAATATGTCGTGACAGATCGGTGGAAAGCAGCCTCGCAAACCGCTACTAGTTAATTTATAGCATCAAATAAACATGAATGAACATCAGAAGGAATGTTGTTTCAACTGCGGAAAGACATCAGTACACACCACTGTTCAAGTCCACCAACGTTAATCTACTAAATCCCCTGACTGCGTTATGATTGGTTAGATCGCCTGTCAATCAAACTCTCTGCGAAGGGTCAATTCTCTGCTATAAACCACAGATATCAGATCAAACAGCAGAAACACTGTGCCACGAACAAGTTAAGGCTCTCCAGTCCACAAATCACCATGGATTTAATGTAGTAACGCTTGCTGAAACTATGGTATTGTGGCAGAAATACTCAAATGCTTTTTGAATGCTTAATTTTAGGGTTCATATAAAATTTTAGGAGTGAAATTCAAGCACTTTTCAAGGACTTTTTAAAGTGCTTCACACTTTTTCCAGCCCTAAAAAGCTCTAAATATTATCCTATTGTAATGTTATTTTTAATGTGATGATTTGTAAACTAAAAGTTTAAAGATTAAGGAAAACTAACACATCTAAGCAAACAAAACTTTTTATTTTTATTTTAAAAAGACATGAAATTACCACTAGATGGCGGCAGAGGAGCACTTATTGACTCCCTAATATATGGAAATGTAGGAAAAGTCACATGGAAAAACAAGAACTTCTTCAAATTGTGACTGAATTACTCACAAAGCAAGTAAATAGCGCTCCTTTTATAATCACACATCAGTATAGATTCTTACGCCCTTGACTGAAACATTAGCCTGTTGATGAGTTGATAGAGCGACTGATCTTTGAGCGAGAGAAAACACAAAACACTTGCTTCCTGCTTCCAGGTTTTTTATGTTGATATATTCTCTTGTACTTTCAGGGCAAGTTCTACCTGGAGGACCTCAGTGGCACAGTGCAGCTGAATCTATCAAAGGCAATATCCTTCCTGTGTTTATCATGAAGCAGATGTGCTGCTGTCTTAGAGAATGTCTTGAGTGTGTTCCTTAACGCTCATCATACCAGTTTCACAGCGGCCTTTACACCGAGTCCTGCTTCGTTCTGGCTGAGGGTGCGTCTCTTTCTTTCCCTCTGCCGTCTGAAACTCCTGACCCTGATCTGGATCTCTATAATCACATGCTCTGTCTGCGTTCACAGGATGGTACGAGGATTCTGTCTTCCATGTCAACGCTTTTGGTTTCCCGCCCACAGAACCCTCTTCGTTCACCAGGTGTTGTTTAGCTGTTGTTCATTGTGACATGGACTGTGCAGCTGACATCGCTCTACATCCTCATGGTGTTTTCTTGTCTACATACAGGGCGTATTATGGCAATATAAACTTCTTTGGTGGGCCGTCCACCACTGCGGTCAAAGCGTCAGCCAAACTCAAGCAGCTGGAGGAGGAGAATGAAGACGCCATGTTTGTGATGGTGTCGGACGTGTGGCTGGACAGTGTGGAGGTCCTGGAGAAGATCCACACCATGTTCTCAGGTTCAGATTCTCTCGGATCACCCTCCAAACTTAGTTGCAAATGTTACTGTGAAATGTTTTATCATTTTTAGTATAATCACAGTGTCTAAATTCACTGCTGTAAAATCCCTTCATGAATGTGCATGTGCACTGACTGAGATAAATCATTGCAGGCTACTCTGCCATGCCACCCACCTGCTTCATATTTTGTGGGAATTTCTCCTCTGCTCCTTACGGCAGGAACCAGCTCCGAACACTTAAAGGTTTGCCATCTTTTCAGAGCTTTTGCTGTTGCACAATTATGTTTTAAAGGAAAACAAATTGTTCACAGTGTAACGATGTTGTTTTCAGATTCTTTTAAAGCACTTGCTGATCTGATTTGTGAATTTCCCAGCATTCACAGCAGGTAAGACATTTTAATTAAACCTGAAACTGTAACACATGAAAGCTTGATGATGTACTGAAGCTCCTGCTTGACACACCGTGTGAAACATTAGTCCGACTGCGTAATGGACTTCACTGACTCCCTCTGAATGTGTTTTTGCAGCAGTCGTTTTGTGTTTGTTCCCGGACCAGAAGACCCCGGGCCCGGGACGGTCTTACCCAGGTATAATGTTAGGACCAGTGTTTCTATCATCATCACATGTTGAACCTTCTTCATTTGTGTTTGAATCAATCACCTTCCTTGACTGGATGAATAAGCAGTCGAAGTGTAAATCTCTTTCCGCTGACAGACCTCCGTTGGCTGAGCACATCACAGAGGAGTTCAGACAGCGCGTGCCGTTCTCCGTCTTCACCACCAACCCCTGCAGGTATACGACGGCTCTCTGAATCATGACTGATGTGTGCATTAATCACTGGTACTTTTCATACGTATTATTCAATAATTATGTATCAGGATACAGTACTGCAGTCAAGAGATGGTGGTGATTCGAGAAGACCTCGTCAACAAGATGTGCCGAAACTGTGTTCGACTCCCCAGCAGCAACCTGGATATCCCTTCCCATGTGAGCCAGAGCTTTATATGTGTATCCGTGCAATGCCTAAATTAAATCTGTTGAAGCGATGGAGTCTCTTCAGAAAATTTGGCTAAACCACTTGATTCATTAGTTTCTCATTATGAACTTTTTGAAACGTCTGAGTCTCAGATTTCATCAAATATATCTTTCATTAATCTTTGGAACAAATATAATAGTCTTATGGGTTTGGAATGACATAAATGATGACAGGATTTTCATTTTTGGATCATTCAAGTTTCATTTAAACTAACCCTTTAACCCTTAAAGCCCTAGAGCATTTTGGGGGCACCTGACTCGCCTGCACTTTTCTCTGGTTTTCTAACCCATTCTAGCAGTCAGCATCAAGTGCCATATATCATTTTAAACAGGACAACTTGAAGTTTCAGTTTAGCTCATTTAAAGTGCCAATTTTACTCTTTAGTCTGAGAATGGATAAAATTCCCAGAATTAAAAAAAAAAAAGCCAACAAAATTCTAGTGTTTTCACTGTAAACTCACACAAAACCTCTTGAAGTTTTTTTTTTTTTTTCTTTTAAAAAGTTATATTTGGATGTTAGGGTTAGGGTTTAAACATTCAGATGAAATTTTGTCTAAATTTAACAATCTCTAAGCAAGTTATAGTCATTTGTTACAATATTACTCTAGATAAAACTACAATATTACTCTTTAGGGATAAACAGATGTACTTTATTTATTGATAATGTGTGTCCAAAAAAGACTAGGGAGTAAAATAAATACAAAAAAAATTGTATACAACAGAACACTAAAGCAAGTGTGACTTATTAGAGAAATATATTTTCAATCTGAACATGAATAAAAACAATAGTGTTAAATATCGTGGTTCAAATGACCAAAACCTATGTTTATTGGTTGAGATGATGATAGTTTGAACCAATCTGGGCATAGGAGGCAGAACTAGGCATCAACAATCGTTCCTGTTTGGCCTAGAGCAACAAACCAAATGCATTGCTTTGACGAATCAATGCTGCAGATTTTGATGATGTGACCAGTCTCACCACAGAGCCTCTGAATGTCAAAATGAGATAAATGCGATATTACAGTACATTTGAAAGCATACAGATTGGATTAGCGGTTCAAAAGTTTTGGCCACCGGCAGCCATGTCAGTTTTTGAGGGTTAAGTTATTAAGCTTTCCTAAAGATTGTACTCTAAATTACCTGCCGACATGCAGAAAGTTACACCTGTTTGGTTAATTTTGCATTTGTTCAACAGTTTGTGAAAACCATCCTGTCACAAGGTCACCTGACGCCGCTCCCGCTCTACGTGTGTCCAGTGTACTGGCCGTATGATTATGCCTTACGTGTTTATCCTGTGCCTGATGTCATTGTCTTCGCTGACAAATATGATCCTTTCAACGTATCCAACACAGACTGCCTGTGCATCAACCCGGTACTCGCACCACCACTGACATATGAAAAATGAGGCATTCTGAGTGCGTGAGAGTGTGCGTGAGTGTGCGTGAGTGTGTGAGTGTGCGTGAGTGTGTGAGTGCGTGAGTGCGCGTGTGAGTGCGCGTGTGAGTGCGCGTGTGAGTGCGCGTGCGAGTAAGTGAGCGTGCGAGTAAGTGAGCGTGCGAGTAAGTGAGCGTGCGAGTAAGTGAGCGCGCGAGTGAGTGCGCGAGTGAGTGCGCGAGTGTGTGAGCGAGTGTGTGAGCGAGTGAGTGAGCGAGTGAGTGAGCGAGTGAGTGAGCGAGTGAGTGTGTGAGTGTGAGAGAGCGAGAGATGTTTGTTGTGGCTGGACTGACGCTGACTGATCATCGATTCAGTGGGTTAGATGTGAAAACTGTTGCTGTCTTACTTTTTCAGGGTTCTTTTCCAAAAAGTGGATTCTCCTTTAAAGTTTACTATCCATCCAACAGAACAGTGGAGGACAGGTATGATTATTGATGCCATCAACACCCTCTCCATTAACATTTACACATTTAAAGATGCTGTGCTTTGAAAATAAACCCTCATATTTCTCATTGTTCCCTTTACAGCAAATTACAAGGACTTTAAACCAGAAGAAACCGTGGAAAGTCAGACAGATGTGCTTCATGTTTTTAATTTTGTTGTTGTGTAGTCTTTAAAATGTAGATTTCTTTTACATCAATTTCATATGGTTATTGTTTGATTTGATTATGTTGATGCACTTTTAAAGTAAAATAAATATAGACAAAATGTGGTTGTTGTGGGATTTATTACAGTATCTTTAACATAGATATAGATTAGATCTGTACAGATGTTCATAAAGTCTTAGTTTGTTCATAATCACATATACAGTATCTAGTCTTGGCGGCATTTAAATGTGAATCATGGAGGAAAGAATCTGTCCTATTTAATATGAAATATGTGCTTCTTATGCATACACTGAAAATACAAACTCCTGCACACTAGAAAAAAACATTATTTTTCCCACAAATTTCTTTCAGAGAGAAGGATTTTTTTCTTCTTCTATTTTTACCCAGAATAGGATGGCGTGAGCATTAAACACGTCCATTTCATACTGGATGCCAGAGGGCGCCCTTTAGCAGAAATTCCAAATATGCCTCATAGAAGTAATATAACGCATGCTGTTCCAGAAAATCCCCAACCACCAGGTCGCGACCAGGTACTGGGCCGTTGAAGAGTTGCTACCAGGTCCCAAAATCGTTCTGGGGAAAAAATGTCTAGGCTATATGTATTATTGCCACTGTATAATTTATTGTGCATTTTTCCTTTAGAGCCACTATCCAAATTTACATAGGGCGCGATTTCAGAAAACGTTGGTTCCACACGTTTTGTTAGTGTTTTGCTGAGTTGTAATGTTTTGTTTTAGTTTGTTGTATGCTAGAGATGTGCAGAGGACTGTTTCATTAAAGATGCTAAGAAAAGTGAGGATTAAACTCAAACCTGACTTGAATTAACCTAACAAATGAGTTTGTGCTAAAGCAGTTTCATAAAAGGTAATTGAAGTTCACGCAGTCCCGCTAATTTGATCCAGGTTTACCTAGTCAAGATAATTGCGCGTGCACGCTTCCCTTAAGCAGCCCTAGAGGTCGATCATGGATCAAATCAATCCACCATAGGAGCATACATTTTGTGCTGTTTTATGCATTTGAGACTCGGTGCATGACTTACTTTTCACAAGTTTATTCTCCATCTATAAATGTTAGAAAGTCATGCAAAATTTCCATTTTGCTGCTAAACTTTACAGTGAAGGAGTGCTGCTGTGCGCATGCGCGCTAAACAGACAGGACATAATAGAAGCGCAATTCTAAAATATACATTTTGCTAAAATATTTGATGTTGGACATTAAATGTGTCTTCTGTACAATTTTAAACCTACAAGTAAGTGTATTTTTTATGATAGTAACTGTAAATGGACTATTGTAATGGGGTAAAATTGTTAGACTGCATAAATTAGGTCAGCTAGAACCGGAAACACTTCCCATAACACCTGATGTACTCACTACATCAAAAGAAGAATGGCGTCTACGTTAATATTAGTCTCTCTGTTTATTCCGAGGTTTACCGTACTCTGCCAGATCCAGGCCGTATCCAGATGAGATGAAGGACCTGCACCTAGAGACACAACAAAACAGCCCTGAAGTGTCAACTAAACTATCCCCTGTGATGGCCTCCTTCCCTTTCCTTTCCCTATGTATAGATAAAACTTTATCAAAATGATTCCGGTTCACATGGATCCGTGGACACAACTAATTTGTCTGTATTATGTGGGACAGACAAGTGATTTGGTGATGTCACTTTGTAAAGAAAGGCTAGTCTGCGCACACACATTCAAACATGCATACAAGAACGTGTTAAAAGTCTTCTGTTTTCAGTAGGAAAGGTGTCATTATATGGCCCCTAAGTTAATAATTAATGATTTTTACAATGGAAGTGATTCAAATAAAAACTTATTTTAGCTCGATAATAACTTTTTCTTAAAGCTGCTCAAACCAATCTATGTCCATTAATTTCCCTATTATCACTGTGAAGCTGCTTTGAAACAATCTGTATTGTGAACAGCGCTGTTTACCCTAACCCTAACCCCCCGTCTATTAATGCATTGTGTTTCCTTCTGGAGCATCAGTGAATGTTTGAACCTTTTTTAATAGTTGTGTTTGAGTCCCTCAGTTGTCCTCAGTGTGAAAAGACGGATCTCAGAATCATTCAGTCACTGCTGGAAAGGGTTCAAATATGCAGAAGATGCTGGAAAACTGAAGAATCTGGAGGATTTTTCTGAAGAACAGAGCTCAGTTTAACTGCTCAGGACAAACAAGAGACTCATGAACAACCATCACACAACACACAAACAGTCGTAGATCATCAGGTAACCACACACAGTGTTAAGAATCAGTGGTTCACAAACTTTTGAACTTTAATAAATTCAGATGTTTCTTTTGTCTTATGGATTATATGTAAACATCTTTTATTTAAAATATCTTACTCAGGACAGTACTAAATAAAAAATTAACATGCATTTTGTATGATCTCTCTTATTTTGTTAAAATTTTGCACATTTTCACAGATTCTGCAAGTGGTTCACATACTTTTTCTTGCAACTGTAAATGAAGATGACTTGGCATGTGTTGCTTTTTTAACTGCACTTCATAAATGACTCGCAGTGCTTTCAGATGGACCGATTCTACTGATCACAAAGCCGCTCTTCACTAACATGCTGTCTACATATTTATATAATTAAACAGTTCAATTACGATTAATTGTGCAGCCCTTTGTCATTTATAGAACAGTTAGTTCCTGTTAGTTCCTGACTGCTTCACCCAACGGTTCTGTGTATCACTACACAACACCCTTAGCAACGTAAACTGTATGTTCTCAATTGATATTGTTCATTGAAGCTTACTGTATTATGTAGAAGAGTATTGTGAGAAAGAGATCAAGTGAGCGAAATTATTACCTGCATTCAAATTTAGCATTTTCCTTCAGGTCAGTGCTATGTTCATAATAAAACATCTCTTTAAATGTCCGATGCATTATCTTGTCCTTTTGACAGTTAAGGGAGTTTTAAGGGACTTTTCCCATGACTGACAGCGCTAGTCAAGTCACCTTTATTTATATAGCGCTTTTTACAATGTAGATTGTGTCAAAGCAGCTTTACAGTGATAACTGGTACATTATTTTGGCTGCACAGCAGCTCTTAAGGAATAGTGTCAATGCAGGCAGATCAAAGCACTGTTGAATATCAAATGTCAATTGTCAAGTGTCCCCAACTAAGCAAGCCAAAGGCGACAGAGGCAAGGAACCCAAACTCCAACAGGTGACATCAGGTGGCAAACAGGTGTTAAAATGGAGAAAAAAACCTTGGGAGAAACCAGGCTTAGTCGGGGGGCCAGTTCTCCTCTGGAAAACAGTGCTTTGTTACGACTCAGGTTGCTATCATAAGTCAGATATGATCGCAACATTCAAAGTGTTTAATTCAGTTTCATCCAGCTGAGGATCGTATTCATCACACCGGTATGGACGGTTGTTGAGGAGATGTGCCACTGGTTGTCATGTTGATGAGGCCTTCACAGTGGATGATCTAGTTGACTCAATCTCTGCTGATACTTCAGGGCTGCGTTGTGGTCGTGTCATGGCGCAGGTCCTCAATCTCACCTGGATACGGCCCGGATCCGGTTGACTACAGTAAACCTGGGAATAAACAAAATATTAGCATAGATGCCATTCTTCTTCTGATGTAGCGAGTACATCTGGTGTTATTGGAAGTGTTCCCGGTTCCGGCTGACCTAATTTATGCAGCCTAATAATCCTTTACCGGATTTGAAAAAATAAATTGATAATGTGTTATGTGTATGCCAGGTTAAAGAGATGCGTTTTTAGTCTAGATTTAAACTGACAGAGTGTGTCTGCTTCCCGAACAATGCTAGGAAGATTGTTCCAGAGTTTAGGTGCCAAATAGGAGAAGGATCTACCACCTGCAGTTGATTTTGATATTCTAGGTATTATTAGCTGGCCTGAATTCTGAGATCGTAATAGACGCGAAGGACTATAATGCATTAAGAGCTCGCTCAGGTACTGGGGAGCTAAACCATTTAGTGCTTTGTAGGTAATTAGCAAGATTTTAAAATCTATACGATGTTTAACAGGAAGCCAATGCAGTGTTGACAGAACCGGGCTAATGTGGTCATACTTCCTAGTTCTAGTAAGAACTCTAGCTGCTGCATTTTGTACGAGCTGTAGTTTATTTATCAGGCGAGCAGAACAACCACCCAGTAGAGCGTTACAGTAATCTAGCCTTGAGGTCATGAACGCATGAACTAACTGTTCCGCATTTGTCATTGAGAGCATATGTTGTAGTTTAGATATATGTTTAAGATGGAAGAATGCGGTTTTACAGATGCTAGAAACATAGTCTTCAAATGAAAGATTGGTATCAAAGAGCACACCCAGGTTCCTAACTGACGACGAAGACTTAACAGAGCAGCCATCAAGTGTTAGACAATATTCTAGGTTATTACGTGAGGAAGTTTTTGGTCCAAAAATTAGAATATCTGTTTTTTCTGAATTTAGTAGTAGGAAATTACTGGTCATCCAATTTTTTATATCAGCTATGCATTCCGTTAATTTTGTGAATTGGTAAGTTTCATCAGGGCGTATAGAAATATAGAGCTGAGTATCATCAGCGTAACAGTGAAAACTAACGCCATGATTCCTAATGATATCTCCCAAGGGTAGCATGTACAGATTGAAAAGCAATGGTCCTAGTACCGAGCCTTGCGGTACTCCATATTCAACTTGTGATCGATATGACCTCTCTTCATTTACTTCTACAAACTGATAACAGTCAGATAAGTATGATTTGAACCATGACAATGTAAGAGATACAACCACGATCTGATGATAAGAGCAAATCATTAGTAACTCTAATGAGAGCAGTTTCAGTACTATGGTACGGTCTAAATCCTGACTGGAAATCCTCACAGATACTATTTCTTTCTAAAAAGGAACATAGTTGTGATGATACAGCCTTTTCAAGTATTTTTGACAGAAAAGTGAGATTTGAGATTGGCCTGTAATTGACTAATTCTCTAGGATCAAGTTGTGGTTTTTTTTAATAAGAAGTTTAATAATAGCCAGCTTTAAAGTTTCTGGTACGTATCCTAGTGATAAAGATGAATTAATGATATTAAGAAGTGGATCTATGACCTCTGGAAGCATCTCTTTTAGTAGCTTAGCTAACACTAATGCCAACATAATTTGTGTGTGTGTGTGTGCGCTCAGAACCCCCCGTTTGTTTGTTTTTCTTTTTGCTGTCTGATTAAATTAAAAAAACCGATTAAATCAATCATTGCGTTCGACTGTCTCTTTCTTGTTCCCCACTTAGAAAATCTGATGAACCTAACTGCACTCTGATGTGCTTGTTTAGATAGATGCTTCGTGACTTTTTTGTTTTGTTTTACGTTATCTCTGAGCGGCTTTGTCCCGAAATGTGCGTATTAAGCGAAATAAGCCTCACATTGTTTTCAGTCACGTGAATGCTTCACTTTGCTTGTCAGAATGTTTGAACCCAGACCACTACTATATGGAAGTTGAAGTCCATTTAATAAACATATAAGCCTGTAGCCTATATTACATCATCATATGTTCTGTCATATAAACAGTATAAAAACAATAAAATAACAGCACAATTTACTTGCCTCAAACAACTCAGTAGGTATTATTAGTATTATTATAATTATTGTTTTTGTTGACCCATTTTATTTATTGCCAAACTTTAATATGTGAATTATATTATCTGAAAACTAAACACATTTAGCGTCATCAGGCTTTTATTTGTGCTTAATAATAAAGCAATGGAACTGCGCATTCAGGTTTATGGCTGCTGTACATTTTACCTGCCACAAGATGGCGCTGTTTTCAACAATCTTGATGCTCTGAAACTTTCCCCGAAACATTAGAGAAAAGCTTCAAAGATTTAAGAGGCTTCATTTCTCTATCCCTACTCAATAGTTTTAGGCCTTTTGTAAATATTTAAATCAAATTTAGCTGATTTAGCAAATTTAGATCTTTTTTCCCCCCTCGTCTCAAGAAATATCTACTGAAACCGCTAAACAGACTCAAAACGATATAGTATACATGCCAGACCAGTATGTGGAGCTGTAATTTTGCCACAGAGATACACTTAAAACAGAGAATAAGACTTGGAGCATGCGCATAAACCTTGCGCGCTGTATACAAACTTTAGTAAAACTTAGAAATAACGCTTTATTTTGGCTCAGTAGCTTCTGCAGCAGGAACACAAGCATCTAGAGTCTGCTACTATTGTTGTTGTTGTTGCTGTTTTGTGCTGTTAGCGGTGTCTGACTAGGGTCGACACGTGGGGTCAGTGTACGATTTCCTGGTCTATATATCCCTCCCTCTGCAGAATTATTTTTCCCGGTGGGCACGTATTTTCGAAATGTCACCAAGTACTAACTGTTAATATCAGTGTGAAAAATACAGCTAGCAAAAAGAAAAAAAAATTGAGAAATGAAAAGGATTCAGAGCAGCATATTGGCGTATTTTACAGGACCATCACTAAAAAAAATCCTAGAAATTCTGAGAATGAGACTACAAGAGCTACTGTTTTAATCCATGAAGGGAACTCCCAGGCTGAGGGGAACTCCCATGATGACGCTAATGTGACGAACAAGCCAGGCTTACGGGCTAATGAATTGTCTTCTGAGGCTGTTTGGGGGCTGCAGTGATCCGGGGCGGTTTGTAAAATGGAAAGAGGGTCGAGAGTGGAGCGAATAAACCATAATAATGAGTGTTTAAGTAATATAGGCTATATAGCACTCAAGTGCACGCATAAAGCTTGCCATAAAGAACCAGCAAAAGTAATGATCATCTCCACATAGTGGACAGGCCTATAGAGAGAGATGCACATTTCATTCGAATTACATAATCAGAGAGTAGCCTATTTCTTTTAGTTTTGAATTATAGACATTTCAAGCTTTCTATAGATATATTTCTCACGTTTCTTTGAATGTTGCGATCCTATCTGACTTATGATAGCAACCTGAGTCGTAACAAAGCACTATTCGCCAGAGGAGAACTGGCCCCTCCGACTAAGCCTGGTTTCTCCCAAGGTTTTTTTCTCCATTTTAACACCTGTTTGCCACCTGATGTCACCTGTTGGAGTTTGGGTTCCTTGCCGCTGTCGCCTTTGGCTTAGTTGGGGACACTTGACAATTGACATTTGATATTCAACAGTGCTTTGATCTGCCTGCATTGACACTATTCTTTAAGAGCTGCTGTGCAGCCAAAATAATGTACCAGTTATCACTGTAAAGCTGCTTTGACACAATCTGCATTGTAAAAAGCGCTATATAAATAAAGGTGACTTGACTTGACTTGACGTCTGCAAGGCAAGCAGCCCATACACTGAGTTTCAGTTCATTTTAGCCTACAAGAGGCGCTGCAGTTCACGTGCAAATGAATCGCGCCGGCGCCTCCATGTCATATTGTCTGCTATATTTCCTTCTTATTTATTAAATCCAGGCAAATGGTTGATGAAACATTGATTAAAATTAAGATACATTTTTTACAAAACGAAATTTACTTTAAAGAGAAAGGCTTTCTACAAAACAAAACTTAATGAAGTGGTCAAAATCATATCTGACCCACTCCATGTCTCCCGATATATTGCACATCTTGTATCCTACTCATGCTGTTCACTTTTCATAATCAAATAGATGAAATTAAAAAATAACATTATAATAGCCTATTTAAACACAAATATGAAACTAAATATGTTTTCTTTAATGGCTACCAGCACATATAGTACAGATTAATTTCATATTGTGAGCAAGAGGAATCATGAGTCAAGTCAGCTCAAGCAGAATTTATTTTTAGACTTATTTGTTGGTAAGTTGTTGTCTGTGCAATAAATACTAAAAGTTCTAAACCATCTGTTCTGTTTTATTGTTCCACAATAGTTATGATAATATTTACAAAAATGTGATAGGTATCTCTCACATTGTCCCACATGCAGCAACATTAAAATAGTGTAGATTACTACGATGTTTTATAATAATAATTTATTCTATTTAGTGTCCATTTTATTCATTTAACATATTTAATATTGGGGCATCAAAGTTATTTGACATTTTAAAAAATTATTTAAAGTAACGCAATAGTTATTTGGTAATTAGTTACTTTTATAATGATGTGACTCAGTTACTAACTTAGTTACTATTTATGAGAAGTAACTAGAAACTATAACTAATTACTTTCTTAAAGTAAAAAAAAAAAAAGATTTATCCACTCTGGAACCCGGTTTCAGAAAATATGGGATTCACCTTCTGAAAACAGCAGATTCATCTGGACAAAACGCCTCTCTGATAGAAATTTTTTGCATATACACCTAAACGCGTCTCCGTGTGGACGGGGCCTTAGAGAGCGTTTACTCATTTTGAGCCTGTTTTTAGCATTAACTATCTGTGATGTCATTTTTCATGTATGGAATAAGCGACAAAACTAAACTAGCCAATCAGATTTCTTTTCACCCATATCCCCCATGCACGCACATACATACATTTGACTTTACAACACACAAAGGCACACCTTTATTTATTCTCATTCTCTCTTGCTCTCTTAATATATCATGAGTGTACGCAGATAGATTTTAGTAATCAATTTTAAAATTATGAAAAAAATAAAAACGGCATTAATTAGCTCCCTGTCATGGTATGCACAATGCATGCGCCACCGTGTGCGTGCGTGTGTGTGAGTGAGTGTGTGTGTGTGAGTGAGTGTGAGTGTGTGTGTGTGTGTGTGAGTGAGTGTGTGTGTGAGTGAGTGTGTGTGTGTGTGTGTGTGAGAGTGTGTGTGTGTGTGTGTGTGTGTGTGTGTGTGTGTGAGTGTATGTGTGTGTGTGTGAGAGTGTGTGTGAGTGAGTGTGAGTGTGTGTGTGTGTGTGTGTGTGTGTGAGTGAGTGAGTGTGTGTTCATGAGGGCGTGTCTGCTCTTATAAACTCGGACACTCCGGCGATTCACTCACTGCTGGAAAAAGTGAAGACCTGTTTTACATCATGTGAGTAACTCTAAATGATTCAGATCAGCAATTAAGCACCACATTTTGATAATTGTTAAAGAATACGAGCCTCTTAAGCTTTAATCAGAAGAACACGCTGAAATACTAAGATACGTCATCTAAACGTTTACGACCCTAACGTTGAACTTCTGTCTTTGTTAACGATAATCTTAAACATGTGAAGGCACTTTTCCAGCAGAAGCGCGGCGTTTCTTATTGCCTATATAAACAGCGTTGTGGCGTAACTGTGTTTTAAAAAGTGAGTGGGACAGGAAAATGTATTGACATAGACCTCATGTTTAGTATGATATTTTCGTCCTTACATCTACTATAATACAGCATATAGTTAGTTTCGAAAGTATTTACATTAGCCAATAAATACTTTGAACCGCATCAAATAGTATCTTATGGACTTATGATGAACTAGGGGTAGAGTTTTTGTTCCGTGTGCCAGAGGTTCTGGGTCCTAATCCTCCCTTCTGCTGTGTTGTTTTATTTTTTTTCTCATTAAAACCAAATATGTTCATCAGTGATTGTATATCAAGAGCAGGAACACGTTTATGTGCATTTTGTTTGTGATTTCACCGGAACGAATAGAGTCTCCGGCCGCAACAGCGATAGATTGAAGCGCTCGTCCGTGTGAAGACTGCGCAGCGTGCACGAGCGCCAAGAGAACTCAACATGATTTCAAAAATTGTATATATATATATATACACACACTATCATTTGTGATGGTAGTTCGTCAATGGGCGCAGAGAACGAACTGTGAAAGTTGAAATATAACATATGTGTGTTTAATATTCAAAGTGTCCTCATTCTTTATCCGTATTCAAGAAGTAGTTAATACAAAGGTCTGTAAATATACAGATGTTGTGTCTGTGTTCAGTGTGTGAGAATGGAGCATCTGTCAGCAGCGCAGACGCGGTTTGCCCTCAATCTGTTCCAGAAAATCAGTGAGGGAAACGCGTCAGGAAACGTCTTTTATTCTCCTCTCAGCATCTCGGCTGCTCTTTCTATGCTGTCGCTCGGAGCAGGAGGAAACACGGCGTCTCAGATGACCCGGGTGAGTCTGATCTCATCAACATAACAACAGAAGAACTAAACAATACTTACAAAAGCATAAAGAAAGCAAAGACAAACATGTTTTTAAATGTGGTGTATTCATGAGCGCAAGTGTTGAGTCAAACTGATAAATCACTTCACATGCCGATCACGTGATGCTGTGTTTGCTCATGGAGTGGCTGGTTTTGTCTCAGTCTGTATCTTGACACAATATGATGATCTGTGAGTAAAGATGTGTGTGTCATCATTACCACTGAAAGGCAGTAAATTGTAATGAAATGGTCTGTTAGTAAGTGTAAGTCAAGTTATAAAGCGACTTCTACTGTCAGTTTTTTTAGATGAATTTATTGACAAATTGACAAATCTGAATGGACAGAATTACAGTCGAAACAATGAATTCATTAAAAGGTTAAATGATTTTGATTAAGTAATACTGATCACGTTTTCAGCAAAAACGGATCAAAGCACCATCTGTGAACTGACAAAACCATATTTATGCTTCCATATCATCTGATTGTGATTGCCAAGAGACAAACCCCTTTTCTCAAGTGTTTTTTACAGAATAGCACAGTTGGTTAAACATTGTAATTTTCATGAGCCGTATGGAGGTAAAGTTGAATGTAACTATTTCTAATGAAGACTTTTGTAATTTTTAACCCATTATTTTATGGCATTTGATAAGGGGGTTAGTGTTTAGTTCAGATGTTTACTCACAGAAGTTGTCACTATCTGCAGCTTCTGCGTGAAGGAAACTGTTATTGCCTGTTTGTCTCCAGACTTTACAATTTCCTGAAGCAGAGGGTGAAATCCACACTGGCTTCACCAAGCTCCTGAGCGAGATGAACAAAGCAGGAGCTCCGTACGTGCTGAGTCTCGCCAATCGCCTCTACGGAGAGCAGTCCTACCGATTTGTTGAGGTGAGCTCAGTTCATTCACACATAGAGAGAACATGTGATGCTCGAATGGCTGTTCACCTGCTGTACCCTTGTGTGCCGATATAAAAAAGCTACTCTGAGGTCCTTAGGACAGAAATGTCTGTCGAAAACTGTCATAAACATTTGAAGTTTTGGAGCACAGACTTAAGTTTGATCTCATTTTTAAGAAGACCTTTGGCAGATTATTGTTGAAGTGAAAGTTTTTATTATTTTTTTTTATTATTATTATTTTTTAAATATAAAGTTAAACAAAAAGTTTTACCGGTTTTAGTTTATGTAAATGATTTATGAACGTTTTTAAAATCTAAAATACGTATTTTATAAATTTAAATCTAAATAAACTGTTCCAAATTTGAGGTTATCATCTCAAAAAGTTAGCTTTAGTTAGGATTTTGTACCAAACATGGCAGTACCAAGCTTTTCCAATAGATGCCAGCAGAGGTTCACAGCGCTGGGATTCGTGATCTTTAGTACAATTGTTGTTCCCGACCTTTTTTACTTAAAGGCTCCGTCTCCAAATCAACACTGCAAAAGCCCCTGAGATGCTTGACATTTCCCATACTGTACGTCTGCAGCAAAGAGAAAAGTGTCGGTTTTAAAACCATTTATTAACAAAAACATTTGTTTGCTAGGGTTATTACTCTTCTAAAATTATTCAAGACAGATGTAAACCTTCAATATTCTTTTTGCAAACATATTTTGTGAATTAAAGCTCTGCTTTATAACTTCGTAAAATAACTCACTCTGTTTTATACGTTTTTAAACAATATATAAGACAGATTCAAAGCTCCTGAGTTCTTCTTTGCAACTTAAAAGTATTAAATTACTCTTAAATAAGTCAAACAGGACCACAGGGAGACGCTTTTGACCTGACTGCATATATAGCTACTATACGCATCCATTCAGAATTACTAAACACAGCGAAATACAAGTAAAATAAAAACAAACATTCTGAATGTGTAGAAACGCATCGATCAGAAGGCGGGTAGACATCATCAGTGAACAGTTCCTCCGTCAGAGCAAGTGTTCGTGTCTGTGTTTGGAGTGTCTGACACCCTTATACACATAAACCTCACCGACCCTCACAAACTGTCTTCGGCGAGCATCCTCGCAGGATGGGATGTTGAAAATGTGAATATATTGAAATGTGTGCATGCAAAACTATGATGGCTTGGGCTGATCCGAAACAATCGATCACAGAACATGAGTGTAACGATGTATGCATGAGGTCCCAAGAAGGCAGAGGAAACAGGTTTTCATAAACTCAAAGACTTTAATCAAACTCAAAAGGCAGGAAAACGAATGGCGCAAACACATCTAAAGACAACAGAGACTGGACAAGGAGTACAGGAAAGAGTGAAGGTTAAATAATGAACAGAAATGAGATGATTAATGATTAACAGCTGAAACAACTAAACTAATGATGGTAACCATACAAACAAACAAGTGGCGGGAAACTGTTTGACTGGGAGACATGTGACAAATGAAAATGCAAACAGAAAGTCCAAACACGTGATGTTGAGAGAGGTCACGTTTTGTTATTTTTCAACTTAACTTAAAAATGAATTTCTATAATTCATTAATTTTATTATTAAAGCGTTATCTCTTTAGCCGCCCGATTAAGAACCACTGCAGTACAGTATAATGTCTCTCTCTCAAACAATACATGCAAACAAACAAACCACACTGACATCCACACCATTACAGCTGCATGACTGATCCTATCAGCTCTAGAATACAGCAGAAGCAGAAAACAGGAAAAAGGGAGTGTTTGCTTTATAGGCGAAACCTGAGAAAATGGCTAAAAAAATTGTAAAATTTTACATTTTAACAAAACCTACTCAATTTTTATTACTGAGCAAACAATGATTGTGTCTTTATTTTTCTTCTGTGTTGTTACAGAAATTTCTTAGTGACACAAAGAGCCTGTATCAGGCTGAACTGGAGACGGTGGACTTCATCGGTCAGGCGGACGCGGCGCGGGTCGACATCAACAGCTGGGTGGAGAAACAGACACAAGGTGGAGAAGCAGCTCGAACCTCTTCTGAAATTAACGCAATGTTAGGAAGAAAAAGCACAACGATGTGTCTGCTGTCACTAATGTGACATCACTTCATCAATTAAGTGCTGTATCACTAAAGTCAAGTCATCTTCATTTATACAGTGCTTTTTACAATACAGATTGTTTCAAAGCAGCTTCACAGTGATAATAGGAAAATGAATGGACAGATTGTTTTGGCTTTACAGCAGCTCTAAGATAAAGTTATCGAGCTAAAGTAGGTTTTTGATTGAATCACTTCCGTTGTAAAAATAGTTAATTATTGACTTAGGGGCCTATTTAACTGAAATAGGTTTGTGCGTTTGAATGTGTATGTGCGCAGATGCTTAGTCTTTTTTACAAAGTGACATCGCCAAATCACTTGTCTGGCCCGCATAATACAGAAAAATTAGTCGTTTTCGCGGATCCATGCGAACTGAAATCATTTTGATAACATTTTATCTATACATAGGGAAAGAAAAGGGAAGGAGGCCTGTAGCAACCCATAATGTAATAACTGCACGTAAAGTAATAAGTATTACATTATTATTGTAATCAAATGTTCATAATGTAATAATTTCTCAAAACGTAATAAAATCTTGAGCTCATAATGTAATAATTTTTACATTGAGAAATTTATTACATTATGAACTCACCAAAAACATGTCATATTTTCATAATTGTAATAGCTTTTAAAAAAACCCATAAAAATAGTATTCCCTTACAGTATATTTTTAAAAATCTAAATCCAGACACACACACACACACACACCTTGCTCGATACTGTGAGGTTTATTTTACAACATTTTTACACAGTGTTGGTATTTAACACTGTTTGTAATTTAACAGTATGTAAACCATATGTATACAAGAAGTAGAAGTAGTAGTAGTTGCAGGTAGTTTAAGACTGTATTAAGATTTTTTTAAATGTACTGTAAGGGAATACTATTGTTAAAAAAAGCTATTACAATTATGAAAATGAGTGAGTTCATAATGTAATAAATTTCTCATAATGTAAAAGTCATTACATTATGAGCTCAAGATTTCATTACATTTGGAGAAAATGATTATGTTATGAACATTGTATTACAATAATAATGTAATACTTATTACATTATGTGCAGTTATTACATTATGAGTTGCTACAAGGTTATCACAGGGGATAGTTTAGTTGACACTTCAGGTCCGTGTTGTCATTGTGTCTAGGTGCAAGTCCTTCATCTCATCTGGATACGGCCTGGACCTGGCAGAGTATGGTAAACCTTGGAATAAACAGAGATACTAATATTAACGTAGACGCCATTCTTCTTATGATGTAGTGAGTACATCAGGTGTTATGGGAAGTGTTCCCGGTTCTAACTGACATAATTTATGCAGCCTAATAATTTACTTGATTTGAATTATAGAAGTACATAATGTGTTATGTGTATGCATGTTTAAACAGATGTGTTTTTAATCTAGATTTAAACTGACAGAGTGTGTCTAGATTGTTCCAAAGTTTAGGTGCCAAATAGGTGAAGGATCTACCGCCTGCAGTTGATTTTGATATTCTAGGTATTATCAACTGGCCTGAATTCTGAGATCACAATAGACGTGAAGGACTATAATGCATTAAGAGCTCGCTCAGGTACTGGGGAGCTAAACCATTTAGTGCTTTGTAAGTAATTAGCAAGATTTTAAAATCTATACGATGTTTAACAGAAAGCCAATGCAGTGTTGACAGAACCGGGCTAATATGGTCATACTTCCTAGTTCTAGTAAGAACTCTAGCTGCTGCATTTTGTACGAGCTGTAGTTTATTTATCAGGCGAGCAGAACAACCACCCAGTAGAGCGTTACAGTAATCTAGCCTTGAGGTCATGAACGCATGAACTAACTGTTGCGCATATTTCATCGAGAGCATATTTTGTAATTTAGATATATTTTTAACAAATGCTAAAACTGTGGCTTTCAAATTAAAGATTGGTATCAAAGAGCACACCCAGGTTCCTAACTGACGACGAAGACTTAACAGAGCAGCCATCAAGTGTTAGACAGTATTCTAAATTATTACGTGAAGAAGTTTTTGGTCCAATAATTAGAATCTGTTTTTTCTGAATTTAGTAGTAGGAAATTACAATTTTTTCCAATTTTTTTATATCAGCTATGCATTCCAATTTTGTGAATTGGTAAGTTTCATCAGGGCGTATAGAAATATAGAGCTGAGTATCATCAGCGTAACAGTGAAAACTAACACCATGCTTCCTAATGATATCTCCCAAGGGTAGCATGTACAGAGTGAAAACAGTACTACTAATAAAATTGCTTGATTTGAGAAATTCCTGCTGTGTCAGTTTTATTGTCAATTTATATTTGTAGAGAAGATCAAGGACCTGTTGGCAAAAGGGGATGTGGATTCACTGACTAGACTGGTGCTGGTGAACGCCATCTACTTCAAGGGCAACTGGGAGAGGAAGTTCAGAGAGAAACAGACCCGAGACAAGCAGTTCAAGCTGAACAAGGTAAGAGTCGCTCTTAAGCACTACTCTGCATTATTATTTTAATCACCCATTTTTAAATGAAAACTTTCCTACATGGTTTGACCTGTATGTCTATTTATCTTTTTTCTTTAATTTGCATATTAATTACCATTGTGTGTGGAACTTGTGTACCATTGTGTTTTGATTCAATAATTGTGTAAAGTCCATCAATTATGAAAAGAGTTCGATTCACCTATAAAGCAGCTCAGCAGAAAACAGTGATGTCATCATCCAGCTTGTGAAACATTCAATATGGTAAAAGTGTGCAGCAGTTCTCAAATACTTCAATAAAAATAGGTAGATATAATTGAGTTTGGCATATTGAACTGGGTGAGACATACACAAATGTTTAGTGGGAAGAATCGGTTCATTTTTATCTGTTTTAGTTCTCGTTGTCAACAATCTCTTTCCTGATGAGACACTGAAGATGCCGTTTGCTGGATGTGATGTGATTATTTGGATGATCTCTTTTGAAATGTGTATCTTGGATGGAGGGCAGACTGATCCGTGTTGTGTATTCTTCATTTCTTCACTGATTATGTTTAATATTCCTGTTGTTTCCTCCTTGATGATTTGTGCAGCTAGTCATGTGATATTCTAACCAGTTAGAGTGACTGCGATACGTTTTCATTGATGGTTTACAGAATGAATCGAAGCCAGTGCGGATGATGTTCCAGAAGGCCAAGTTTCCTCTGGCCTTCATTCCTGACGTGAACTGTCAGATTCTCGAGCTGCCGTATGTTGGGAAAGAGCTCAGTATGCTGATCATGCTTCCCAACGGCATGGAGGATGACACCACTGGCCTTCAGAAGGTGAGACAGCAGGCGTTTCATCACTGGATCTGGTGTGTTGTCTAACTCCGTGTGATAGTAAAGACTTTAACACGACTCTCTTGTCCAGCTGGAGAGTGCGCTGACCTACGAGAACTTCATGGAGTGGACCCGACCTGACATGATGGATCTACTGGAAGTTGAAGTGTCTCTGCCCAGATTCAGGATGGAGGAAACCTATAACATGAATGATCTTCTGATCAGCCTGGGAATGGTGGATGCGTTTGACTTGCAGAAAGCCGATTTTTCAGCAATGTCCCCCAACAACGATCTGGTGCTGTCTAAGGTGGTGCATAAGTCTTTTGTTGAAGTGAATGAAGAGGGGACAGAGGCGGCTGCAGCCACGGGTGCTGTCGTGGCGAACAGCCCACCGAATTGCTTTTGTGCCAATCACCCTTTCCTCTTCTTCATACGCCACAATCCCTCCAAGAGCATTCTATTCTACGGACGTGTCTGCTCTCCTTGAGATCCCGACACAGATGTGACAACTTGCTGATGGGTTTGATCGGTTTAGAATGAATCATAATACTGGTAGATGAGGGATCAGGGTTCTGGTCTGTGCACTACGTGTTGAAATATCCTTTTGCCTTAATTCCAGAGTGCCTGTGTTGTTTCTTCTATTGAATACTCTAGAGTAAAATTGTCTACAGGTGCGTGCGAAATTATGAATAAACAACTTGTGATTTTTCAAAAAATAAAATGAAACCTTTGTTTTGCTTAATCCTTTACTGTATTTTAATAGATGCAGTAGTTTTGCAGTGAAGGTTTATTGATCATGGCACATCTCAATTCTCACAAAGATACGTTCTGTGTCCTTTCAAGTTCGTTCTTCTAAAGTAACCGGGCAAAACCACTCTTCAGTTTTTTTAATGTTTTATTTAGTGACAACTCCCACAACAAATATATAAAAAATAATAACGATAAGTCAAGTCACCTTTATTTACAATGATTACAAATTGTGTCCAAGCAGCTTTACAGTGAAAGAAGGAATATAATCTTGGCTGTACAGCAGCTTTAGAAGAAAATATTGTTGTTGTCCAGCTTAAGTAAGTTCAGTATTGATTCATTCCATTGTAAAAATCAATAGTTATTAATTTAGTTAATTTATATATATATATCAGCTCTGGAGAAAACAGTGATGTCATCATCCAGCTCAGTTCAGTTCGCATACAATGGTGTCAATGCAGGCAGATGTACAGTGTCCCCAACTAAGCAAGCCAAAGGCGACAGCAGCAAGGAACCCAAACTCCAACAGGTGACATCAGGTGACAAACAGGTGATAAAGATGGAGAAAAAAACCTTGGGAGAAACCAGGCTCAGTTGGGGGTTAGTCGACCTCTGGCCAACAGCGAACAGTGCATGATTATGATTCAGGCAGCGTTACAGGTCATAAGTTCGACTGGGATCGCAACAGTCAAGATATTTTATCCAGTTCCATCTAGTTGAAGATTGTAGTCATCGCGCCAGTATGGAAACGGTTTTGTTGGTGAGGCCTTCACAGGGGATGGTCTAGTTGTCACAATCTTTGCTGACACTTCAGATATGTGTTGTAGTCGTGTCTAGACGCAGGTCCTCAATCTCACCTGGATACGGCCTGGATCCGGCTGACTACGGTAAACCTTGGGATAAACAGAGAGACTAATATTAGCATAGATGCCATTCTTATTTTTCATAGCTGGCCACACATCACACTGGCCGTTGCAAGCCACCGGTTACACTAAAAAAAGAATAACCCAATCCTAACCACCCTGCTCCGAGTCGGCCTGATTACTGCTGGCAGGTGAGACGAGTGCACTAACAATGACCCCAAACACTGCATACTCTAGCGGTTGTCAGTTTGCAGTGGTTTACCTGCACAACTTTCACTAGCTGGCCTCTGTTACACACGCAATGCGAGTGTGGATGTCTGTTTATCACAGCTGACAACAAAATAATGCTTCACGAAAAAATAAAGCGCAGATGATGAACGAATGACAAGGAAGCACAAAAAATGAACGTACAGTACACAAAAGTAAATACAAACAAGAGTTTGTTGTTAGTTGCCAACAGGGCAGCAGCTCCAAACAATCATGATACACAAACCCAGTGTTACTCACATGTGAAGCGGAATCAAAGCAGCCTCCGCATCTGTTTTCAGGCCTTCCCACTTAGCTCTCTCCTAAGCTCCTAAAGCTTTTCTAATATTAACACGGGTCCTAAAGATCTTGCCCAGTCATAAACCTTCATTCCAGTGATATTCTTTTGAGCTCTTTTGTATTGTGTCTCATCTCTCTTTCTGCAGTCTTTCTTCAAATCTCCCTCTTGCTCATTCTATCTCCTCGATTGTCATACACCCCCTAATGCTGATTGGTTACACGTTTGTTGTTGGTGTTTTTGAAATATGGCTTACTCCACCTTTAATGGGTCAAGTGTTGCCGAAAAAGATGTCTTCAGCCGTTTCTTGAAAATGAGTTAGTTGAGTTAGGCAGGTCAATCAACCAGCAGGGAACAGTCCAGGTAAAGGTCAGTGAGAGTGATTTTGTGCCTCCTTGAGATTTCTGTAAATCCAATCAACATGTCCAGTGGACCTGAAGACAGTTATGCACTGTCCATCTGTTCAACTGACCGCTTTGAAAGAGTGTGGGATCAGGGAGGGTCCCATCACAGACCCACCCATGCTCTATATATGTTTTTATATTTTATATAAATGTATTTATGTATTTATTGACCTCACTTGTAGTCATTTACAACTTCAGCACTCACCTAGGTAAGCCTTCAGAATTAAGCTCTTCTACCCTCATTTGCTTTTTGAACTTTCTTTGGGAAGAGAGAATTTTATTTGTGTTTTTATATATATGTATATATATATAAACACAAATAATATATATATATATATATATATATATATATATATATAAATCTTTGAATTTGAATCCAGGTATCAATTTGTTCCTACTCATCTCTTTATTGGGTTGAGCCATGTTCCATAACAGTTTTGGAGAATATGGCTATTCTGCAATGCAGCCTCTGACCAGCCAATGTTAGGTTAGGTTAAACTTGGTTATAAGCAAATTTGGCAGCAAAGATGTATTTTTAACAATACAAAAAGTTTGAGGGAAGGTCGACCATTTGTGCGTTTAGCTATTAAACCAATGATAACAAGCTGTTAATAGTTTGTTTGCTTGCATGTTTGCAAAGGCTCTCCACATTTCTGAAGTGCTACTTTTGTTGTTGTTGTTGTTTTGTATTATGCCTTTGTATTAATAAACATTTTATTTGAATATCCATTTAGCTTTTATGGTCTATTTTCTATTTGAGGCTTTGTCAAATTTATCCCTCTGTATTCCTTTTGGCTTTGGGTTTATGTCCTTTTGCATTTGTCAGAGTTCTAGTATTTATTTATACTATGTGCCCTATTGCAATGTTTAAATTTGTATTTTTACTTGATTGACCAGCTGATTGCCAGTCGATTGCTCCTGTCTGCCTCTCCGATTGCTCCTTTCTGCCTCGCTGCTTAGAGTGGTTTGCGTCTGTAACCCCGTATAGCTTCGTTTTGAATCTCTTACTTTTATTCATTGTTGCTTATATTATTAGTACCTTATATTTAATATTGCCTACCACATTAATCTGACGTCGCTAGCTTGGAATCTTTGAATCTAAATCGCTGTTACAACGCGTTTGCATCTCGCTAGCTTGTTAACTTGTCATCAGTCTCTCACACGCTCCTTTTTCAACGCGTTCATCAAACAGCTGTGGTA
The DNA here is from genome assembly GCA_037101425.1 of Elopichthys bambusa. Taxonomy (NCBI): domain Eukaryota; kingdom Metazoa; phylum Chordata; class Actinopteri; order Cypriniformes; family Xenocyprididae; genus Elopichthys; species Elopichthys bambusa. The sequence continues at coordinate 20,237 of CM074442.1, read as the reverse complement.
AGTCAGATCAGTCTTCAAACACAGTAAGTCATGTCATCCTCTCCTAGCATTGTTACCTGTTCCATTTGCCACATGTTCAGCATAGCTTTCTCTGTCAGAGACGAGGGATTTACATGTCATAAATGTAGGGAAATAGTCAGGCTGACAGAGAGAATATCAGAATCAGAGACACGCATCCAAACTTTAATCGAGGATAGTAAGAACGCAAGGGCTTCAGATACAGTTTTGGATGCGATTAGCTTAGTGAAGTACATTGTTCGGTTCCGGCTGTAGAGCCCGTGCAGCAGGGCACTTGGGTAACGGTGAGGCGGCCTAGCCGCGGAAAACACCACTCTTCCGTTCCAATAAGAACATCAAACAGGTTCTCCCCACTCAGTGACGCACCCACTGAGAATCCTGTTGAAAGTGCCCTAGTTATTGGCGATTCTATTACAAGGAACGTGAAAATAGAGACACCAGCCACCATAGTCACATGTTTGCCGGGAGCCAGAGCACCTGACATCAAAGCAAATTTAAAAGTGCTGGCTAATGCTAATCGTAAATACTTTAAAATTATTATTCACGTCGGCACTAATGATGTTCGACTTCGCCAGTCGGAGATCACTAAAATTAACATTAAAGAGGTGTGTGAACTCGCAAGTACAATGTCAGGAGAAGTAATTTGCTCTGGTCCCCCTCCTGTTCGTCGGAGTGATGAGATAGTTAGCAGATTGTCATCACTCAATGGCTGGCTGTCTAAGTGGTGTCCGCAAAATAATATAGGTTTCATAGACAATTGGAAAAGTTTTTGGGGCAGACCTGACCTGTTGAAAAGAGATGGTATTCATCCCTCTCGGGATGGTGCTGCTCTTCTCTCTAGTAATATGGCACTTAGTCTTAGAGCTGAAACATGACAAACTGGGGCCCAGGTCAGGAAGCAGACAGACCGGCTAAACCGACCGTCTGCTAGCTGCCTCACGTTACAGAAGTCAGATAAATCCCAACACATAGAAACTCTTACACCTAGATATTATCACATAGAGACTGTGTCTGTACCCCGAATTAGTAAAAACAAAAAACTTCCAAACCCATTTAATGGTAAAAATTTAATTGATGTTGAACAATAAAAAATAGAGATAATAATGATAAACAAATGATAAAGCTTGGGTTGTTAAATATTAGATCCCTTTCTTCAAAATCACTTATTGTAAATGATATTATCACAGACAATAATCTAGATGTGCTGTGTTTGACAGAAACTTGGCTAAAACCGGACGATTACATTACTTTAAATGAGTCTAGCCCTCAAGGTTATGATTATCGACACAATCCTCGTCAGAAAGGCAAAGGGGGAGGTGTTGCTGTAATTTACAGTAATATTTACAGTATTAGTCAAAAGTCTCTCAAATATAATTCCTTCGAAGTGATGGTACTTTACGTAACATTATGTAAGTTGACATTTGTGTTGGCTACTGTATACAGGCCACCAGGACACCATACAGACTTTATCAAAGAATTTGCTGATTTTCTATCGGAGTTAGTACTATCTGCAGATAAAGTCCTTGTTGTTGGTGACTTTACCATGTAGATAATGAAAAAGACTCATTGGGATTGGCATTTGCAGACATTCTAAACTCTATTGGTGTTAGACAACATATGTCAGGACCCACTCATTGTCGTAACCATACCTTAGATCTAATATTGTCACATGGAATTGATATTGATGCCGTTGAAATTCTGCAGCAGAGTGACGACATCTCAGATCATTATCTAGTCTCGTGTATACTACATTTAGTCAAAACAGCTAAACTGCCTCCCTGCCATAAATTTGGTAGAACCATTACTTCTACCACTAAAGAACGCTTTATAAATAATCATCCTGATCAGTTTCATCGCCTTAGCACATGCTACCCTTGGGAGATATCATTAGGAATCATGGCGTTAGTTTTCACTGTTACGCTGATGATACTCAGCTCTATATTTCTTCGCGCCCTGACGAAACTTACCAATTCACAAAATTAACGGAATGCATAGCTGATATAAAAAATTGGATGACCAGTAATTTCCTACTACTAAATTCAGAAAAAACAGATATTCTAATTTTTGGACCAAAAACTTCTTCACGTAATAACCTAGAATATTGTCTAACACTTGATGGCTGCTCTGTTAAGTCTTCGTCATCAGTTAGGAACCTGGGTGTGCTCTTTGATACCAATCTTTCATTTGAAGGCCGTGTTTCTAGCATCTGTAAAACCGCATTCTTCCATCTTAAAAATATATCTAAATTACGACATATGCTCTCGATGACAAATGCGGAACAGTTAGTTCATGCGTTCATGACCTCAAGGCTAGATTACTGTAACGCTTTACTGGGTAGTTGTTCTGCTCGCCTGATAAATAAACTACAGCTTGTACAAAATGCAGCAGCTAGAGTTCTTACTAGAACTAGGAAGTATGACCACATTAGCCTAGTTCTGTCAACACTGCATTGGCTTCCTGTTAAACATCGTATAGATTTTAAAATCTTGCTAATTACTTACAAAGTACTAAATGGTTTAGCTCCCCAGTACCTGAGCGAGCTCTTAATGCATTATAGTCCTTCGCGTCTATTGCGATCTCAGAATTTAGGCCAGTTGATAATACCTAGAATATCAAAATCGGCTGCAGGTAGATCCTTCTCCTATTTGGCACCTAAACAATCTTCCTAGCATTGTTCGGGAAGCAGACACACTCTGTCAGTTTAAATCTAAACTAAAAACGCATCTCTTTAACCTGGCATACACATAACACATTATCAATTTATTTTTTCAAATCCGTTAAAGGATTATTAGGCTGCATAAATTAGGTCAGCCGGAACTGGGAACACTTCCTATAACACCAGATGTACTCGTTACATCAGAAGAAGAATGGCATCTACGCTAATATTAGTCTTTCTGTTTATCCCGAGGTTTACCGTAGTCAACCGGATCCGGGCCGCATCCAGGTGAGACCAAGGACCTGCGCCTTGACACGACCACAACGCAGCCCTGAAGTATCAGCAGAGATTGAGTCAACTAGATCATCCACTGTGAAGGCCTCATCAACATGACAACCAGTGGCGTATCTCCTCAACAACCGTCCATACCGGTGTGATGAATGCGATCCTCAGCTGGATGGAACTGAATTAAATACTCTGAATGTTGCGATCCTATCTGACTTATGATAGCAACCTGAGTCGTAACAAAGCACTGTTTTCCAGAGGAGAACTGGCCCCCCGACTAAGCCTGGTTTCTCCCAAGGTTTTTTTCTCCATTTTAACACCTGTTTGCCACCTGTTTGCCACCTGATATCACCTGTTGGAGTTTGGGTTCCTTGCCGCTGTCGCCTTTGGCTTGCTTAGTTGGGGACACTTGACAATTGACATTTGATATTCAACAGTGCTTTGATCTGCCTGCATTGACACTATTCTTTAAGAGCTGCTGTGCAGCCAAAATAATGTACCAGTTATCAATGTAGCTATATAGCGCTATATAAATAAAGGTGACTTGACTTGACTTGATTATTTTGCATGTTTTATGGTGCTTTTTTTTTTTTAATTATGCAAAGCCTTTATGTTCAGTCATTAAGCCCTTTTACACTTAATTTATTCAAACCAGTTTTAAGTCACTATAAATGTAACTGAACTGTTATGCATGTTTTTGATGGCCCTTTCTATTGTTTTATTGTAAAACTACTTTTCTAACTTAATTATAATTGATTTGAGAATATGTGCTTTGCTTTTTTTGTATTTGCATTTATGTATCCCTTTGTCTTGTGCATTCCCTTTTAATGCCTCTCTGTATTTTAAACTGTTTGTCCCTTGTATTTGTGCACTTGTCTTTACTCCTTTATTTTGTGCTATTTGTATTATACCACTTTTGTTTACCTTTTTTATGCTTTTGCTTGTGTATTTGTTTGCTTGTGTATCTTTTTGTCTTTTTATTCCCCTTTGTATTACACCTGTGGTGTTTTAGTCCTCTTTTATATTGACTGGCCTTCCACCCAGTGTAACTAAGACAATGAGGGTGATCCTTGAAGTTAGAAGCACATGTTTTACAATCAGCTAAAGTAACAACTCAACCTATCACCTTCTGATGTTATTCCACTGGCTCAGTTATTAACAAATTTAAAGGCTTTGACACTGGCTTTCAGGACAACCACTGGAACAGCACCCTCTATCTCCGTACAGTTGTTCAGATGTAACAGAGGGAACGTGTACTTGTACAAGTGTGCCACATTCCTTCTCTTCAATGAAGTCACTACTGTCACAATCTCCATTCACCATGCCTGTCACCACAACGCACTACATTTCCCATAATCCTCCCTGGCCATCACCTGCACACATTCACACCTGTTTACCATCAACCTCATCAGTTTCCTAATATAAGCAAGCGCAAAACACTAATTCATTGTTTGGTCTTATCGCTACTAGGACTGTTATATTATCTTTGCCCAAGAATTGCTTACCTACATTGTTTCATACAGAAGGACTTGCCCATCTACTCACCTTTGAAATGAATCTGTGTCATGCCTGTCTTCAGCCTGTCCTTCAGTCATGACAGCCTTTCTCATTAAGTTAAGTTCTATGTTATATGAATTGCCTACTCACTTGCTTGTATCTCAGCTGTCTTGAACTGCTTATAAGTAAAGACTGTGTCTTTTGCATTATCATTGCATTATCCTCTTCTGTTATTGTGACAACTACAAACTTTGACAACCCCAATGCTTTTTTTTATTTATACTTAAATGCTCTATAAGTAAATTGCTTTGTATAACACTGTACTCATGAAATTGGTTTGACTTTTTTTGCTGCTTTCGTATTGATACTTTCACCTCTTGTTCCCCTTCAAGACTTGTTTGTGTTTGTCTTAATGGCCATTTGCATTTATGCATTAGTTTCTTTATTCCCATTTTTGTCTGACTGTCCTTTTAATTTTTTTTTTCTTCCATTTAAGCCTTAACTTTTCCCATTTGTTTTTATGGTTTAATGTCTCGTGTATTTATCCACCTTTCAGTTGTACTTCTGAAGAAAATGTTTACGTTTTTATGCTGTTTTATGGCCCTGTTCCCATAGACTCAATGATTTTATGCCTCTTCCTATTTTTATTGTAAAGCTGTTATTGTAATTTGTATTGTATTGTACTGTATAATGTAACTGAATACCAGACTCAGAGACAGGATTATCCTCAAACCCAAACAGGAATTTATTGAACCGATGGAATGCACTGAAACAGGCGAGC
>CM074441.1:34423723-34436776 GCA_037101425.1 Elopichthys bambusa | reverse complement strand
AACCCTAACCCTAACCCTAACCCTAACCCTAACCTAACCCTAACCCCTAACCCTAACCCTAACCCTAACCCCTAACCCTAACCCTAACCCTAACCCTAACCCTAACCCTAACCCTAACCCTACCCTAACCCTAACCCTAACCCTAACCCTAACCCTAACCTAACCCTAACCCTAACCCTAACCCTAACCCTAACCTAACCCTAACCCTAACCCTAACCCTAACCCTAACCCCTAACCCTAACCCTAACCCTAACCCTAACCCTAACCCTAACCCTAACCCTAACTCTAACCCTAACCCTAACCCTAACCCTAACCCTAACCCTAACCCTAACCCTAACCCTAACCCTAAACCCTAACCCTAACCCTAACCCTAACCCTAACCCTAACCCTAACCCTAACCCTAACCCTAACCCTAACCCTAACCCTAACCCTAACCCTAACCCTAACCCTAACTCTAACCCTAACCCTAACCCTAACCCTAACCCTAACCCTAACCCTAACCCTAACCCTAACCCTAACCCTAACCCTAACCCTAACCCTAACCCTAACCCTAAGACCTAACCCTTCTTACCTGGAAAAATAGCCCTACCAGGGCGAACCCGCTCTCGCCTAACCCTAACCCTAACCTAACCCTAACCCTAACCCTAACCCTAACCCTAACCTAATCCTAACCCTAACCCTAACCCTAACCTAACCCTAACCCTAACCCTAACCCTAACCCTAACCCTAACCCTAACCTTACCCTAACCCTAACCCTAACCCTAACCTAACCCTAAGCGGGAGGATTGTTTACCCTGTAAAGGCGAACCCGCCACCCCCCGCCGAACCCTAACCTACACACTCCCCAGCCCTAAAACCTAACCTTTGGTACCCTATCTCTTAACCCACCCCCCCTTTTATTTTAACCCTACCGAAAATAGCCCGATCATTAAATACCCCTACACATAATAGCCCGGATCACAATTACCCCAACATGACTGGCTTTAAAAATACAGAAATATTAATAATGTAATAAATACGCTATACATACATTGAATTAATTATAAGGGAAAAAAAAACACTAAAGAAAGTTTTATTGAAGTGGGTCATACATGCACACACAATGGTGACGGTAATTACACTTTATTTAAAAACCATTTTCTACTTTTTTATTACTGATGCACATTTATTAGGGCTGAGATTATGCACATATAACACCCTCGCTTTATTAATAAAATTTTATTTTACCCTTCTTACCCAAATTTTCAAAAATAAGGGTTTTATACACACAGAGACAAACATTTAGGAGTAAAACAGGGGGGTCAGTGATGCCGCGCTTTCGGATCCCCAGCTTCATATGTGTGGAACGGCCAGTTGTGTGAAAGGACAGCGCACAACCACCTTCGGTTTCTTTGGAAATCGTTGGTTGGATTTGCAGTTCCCCTAATACAGCCAGTGCCTTCATACTCTGGACCGCATGTATTGGCGGGGATTGGATCGTGCCTCATCACTGGCCTCCCTTCTCTCCTTTTCCAGTTACAATATAATTATATTATGATATTATTTTATTTTATATATTTTTTATAATATTTTATTTATATAAAAATCGGGGTTATAAAGTGCTAAACCCTTTGCACACTATATAGGGCATGTTTCCAGGTTCTATTTTCTTTTTTAATAAAACCCTTTTTGTAAAAAAATAATAATAACAGTTGTAAATTATTAAAACATAATGAATCATGATTATTTTCATGCATACACCGCTACAAAGCTTATATACATATATATATATATATATATATATATATGATAAAACACACACATATTCGTGTTAATTAAATCCACATGATTACATACATAAACACATTCATACATTTGATTTATACTCATTTTCGATTTAAATATGATTTTTTATCAAGCTTGTTACTCATCTTTGGCTTCTGCTGCTTTGTTTTCATCCGTTTCACTCGATGCTCATCTGGATACAACTAGCAGAGTGTCGCGATGCACGTGAACGAGCGTGACGTCATCCAGACGGGACGATCAATGCAAGTTGGATTTTCGGTAAAAAAATATATATATACAGAATAATAAATATATATTTCAGATTAAAAATAATCTGAACACTAAAATAAATTTATTTTATATCCCCTGAGGCAGTTCATTTAGTTCCAGGATTTTTATAGTAAGTGTACAGCTTATTTATCGATATCTGGGTCTCACCGTTATTGAAACCTATATTGCAGGAGAGCCCAAGCTTATCATAATTCACTTACTTGCTTTTACATGGAACGAATGACTGCTTAGACTGCCTTTATTTCCAAACTTCAAAGAAATATATATAACTTTTTGTGCACATCTTTTTGAATTTTTTTTGGTTCGAGCCTTGCCTGATGAAGACACAGTTTGTGTCGAAACGTTGCGAGAACGGCTTGAACCCTATTCTTTTTTCCTAAAAAACAAAAAAAAAAAAAAAAACTAAAAAAAAAAAAAAAAAAAAAAAAAAAAAAAAAAAAAAAAAAAAAAAAAAAAAAAAAAAAAAAAAAAAAAAAAAAAAAAAAAAAAAAAAAAAAAACATAAAACAATATAAAAAAAACCACAAAAAAATAATTCAAGTTCATTTTATTTCATTGCTTTTTTTATTTTTATTCCTATTTTTATTTTTTATTCTCTTATTCTTTCTTCACATACTCTCAATCTCTCACTCCCTTTGGCTATTTTGATCATGGAGTACTCGAGGGGACGTACGAAACAAAGATATTTTACTCCCGATAACAGAGTCACACGGAATGATCGCTTTTCCTCCCGTTCAGAGGATAGATACGTGCCAAATCAGGGATATACGAGGGGACTGAGATCTCACTCACACAACACAAAAAATTACACACACCACACACATCCAAACAATTATAGTTTGACACACTATAACCACTTAGACGACCCATATTACGGGACTCACAACAATTCCTCCTCCTTTCTGGATCCTCCACCTAAACATCCTGTTGGGCGCTACAAGAAGCGCTATAACCGCAAAAACAAAACTTATAGATCCAGAGACGGTTTCACTCACAACACGGCCACTGAGTTTCAGGACGAACAGGAGATGGAATTTCAGGTGGAGCAAGATCCTTCCTACATGCGGTCGGTTTCTGCGGATGCAGAACCGAATAGAGGGTTTCCCGGACGGGGCCCTCGTCTCACAGCTCCGATTAACCGCAGTAGTCATGTACTCTCATTCTCAAATCATGGGGGAAGATTTGGGGGAGTAAATATGAGCATAAGAAATAATACACAAAGATCAAAAAGGGATAGATACACTCGCTATTTCCCTCGGAAAAAAAGTGAGGGAGAGCAGAATCGCACAATGCGCAAACAACAACATAAGGAATTTATCCCAGCTCCCCCCAGGCTCAAAAAAGCGATTCAACTCATGTATAGGCTCATTAGATTGACACATCACATGAGTAGAGTTACCACCAAAATAGAGGGCAACCAACCCATCACTTTTAAAAGGCTCACCAGTCTTTTAACGAACACCATTAGACCAGCCTTCCCCGATGACCGAGTCAACCAGATGATTAGGGGAAGTGCACAGAACTGGTCGTACACAACCCAATTAATCCTTGAGCAACATTACGAGGATCAGATTGAAAACACAATACAAGAAATCAGGGAGGAAACAGAGCGCAAGGACTGGGCCCAAGCTTTTGAGATTGCCACCGGATGGGCCGATAAAAATTACGGGGTCCGAATTGACGCGGATACGGTTGAAAGAGCTGAGGCTTTAATCACCGCAGAGCTTTGTGAGACAGAAAGGTCCACCTTGCCACAAAGCGTGATAAACGAGACTACAGCTACAACATCTGGCGTTCGCACCTACGCTCAAGTGGCTGCCTCGCCCCCCTTACAATATCGGGGTCCCATCACTCTGATTCCTCCCCAGATTTCAACACGCCCCAAAGCAAATGTCCAACATGCCGAAATACAGACTTCGCCGGGGCTTCTTACACTGGGGACATCAATAAATAAGCCACAAAATAGGGGAGACTGGTCATTTGATGATGAGGGCGAAGATGACAATCCGCTAGATCCAAAAGAGATCCTTCGACCTATACAGGTCGCTTCTCCCCTCCCAAAATCGCAAAGAGTTGCCCGTCCCAAAAAAGTCCAAATCATTCTCCCTGAAGAGATCCCTGTGCAACACGAACAAACATCTACAGGTGTTGCTAAAGACGGGGGCCCCTCTAAGAGAACAGAATTGTTAGAACAGCTAGATTTTTCAGAGGAGGAAGGGGAAATCAATGAGGAGAATTCACCACCTAACAGACCGTTCACACAAGCGGAGTTCAGAGGATCGGACCATTCTTCCCCCCTTAGCGTAAATTTATTTCCCGATTTCGAGGAAGAGCCGGCTAGGGACCTCTCGCCGCTTAGCAAATTTTTGTGTGAAACGTATGATTCTCCACAAAATCTCCCTCCCCCGCAGAAAGAGCATAGGGAGGAGGAACAGGGACAAAATGAGGTCCCCATTTTGGAACAGAGGCCCATACAGGCCGACACTGGTGTTATTACTACCGTAAATACGGTGACAGGGCCCATACAGGCCGAAAATGGTGTTACTGATACCGAAAAAACGGTTGCAAGGCCCATACAGGCCTTACCGGAGACAATTCCGCTTAGCAAACACACCATGACAAATACAGCTCTGTGTATACAAGAAAAGGACAGAGAAATTCCTCTTGAGAAAGAGCCTACAAGAGGGAAGCACACCAGTAAGAGGAAGCACATAGAATTTTTGGAGGTGTCTCCAGTGCTCATATTGCCCCAGCACGACTCCGATAGTACGGAACAATCCCACGACATACAGCCCGCGGCACAAGATAGCTCAACAACACGACACAGCAACACGAGCAACAAATTACTGGATTGGAGTCTTACCTTAACCAAAAAATTTGTCATCATAGGGGACTCCAATGTTGCTCGGCTGCCACAACACAACTACCCCGAACTCCAAATAGATAGTTTCCCTGGAGCCAAGTGGCAGCATGCGGCCAATTTGTTGGAAAAAGCAACAATTGTGGTGGAGCCGCACAAAATTATTCTGTCATTCGGTTTTAATAACCGACAACAAAGGTACAGAATAACGGCGCTTACTGAGCTACAAAAAGCACGCAACGCTGCTGCTGCGAGGCTTCCCAATACGGAAATACTCATCCCATTAATCAATTTTGCACCCTCACTTCCGTTGAACGAACAAGCGATGATTGAACATCTCAATAATCACATTAGGAAGAGTGCGTGTTATATTCCAGCGTTGCCATCTGAACAGTTCCTAGTCGAAAGGGACGGGGTTCACTGGAAAGCACTCACGGCTGGGGCAATTTTTGACCACTGGAGATCACGGTTAAACTATTAGAGTCCCCGAGTCACACAAAAGAAAAAGATAAACTTATTGTTAACTTATCAAAGAAGTTTCAATTAACACAAACACAACGGGCGGTGCTTCTCAGAGGTCTTTCCTTCATCCCCACCCCGAGGGGTATAAAAACACAAAAAATTCAACTAATGAAGGATCTACAGACCTACCATCGCCGTGTGAAACTCGAAACTTACTTTGAAGGAAAGAAAGTGAAAAAACAAAAAATTCCCTTTACTGGCCCGTCAGAATGGACCCCTTCACTCGCATGTCTCCCCAAACAAGTCACACAACTCATAAGGGCAGACAATTACGCACTCACACACTTAAATTGGGGTTTAAGGGAGCCGGATAATTTTACAAGGGAAGAAAGGAAAGCGCTTTTGGAGTTACAAAGGAATAAAGAAATTATCATAAAACCGGCAGACAAGGGGAACGCCACTGTTATCCTAGACAAAGAACAATATATATGGGAAGGTGAAAGACAGTTGGCTGTTAAGGAGCATTATTGTACCCTCCAGGAACCTGTATATCCGCAGACCAGAGTCATGGTAGAGGAAATCTTAACAGAAATGGTAGAAAATAAAATCATTAGGGGGGCGCAGAGGGATTATTTATTGGGGGACAGCCATCCACGGCCTAGACGATTTTATTTACTCCCCAAGATCCATAAGGAACCGGAGAAATGGAGTAAACCGGGTGAAATCCCGCCGGGACGGCCTATTGTATCGGACTGTAATAGCGAAACTTATTATACAGCCGAATATATTGAATATTATTTAAATCCCATATCCACACGCCACCCCAGCTACCTAAAGGACACTTATGATTTTATAAATAAAATTAAGAAATTAATTATACCACCTAACGCTCTCCTCTTTACCATTGACATCGACAGCCTGTACACGAACATCGAGACTGAGGTCGGTTTAAAAGCTGTGGAAAGATGCATGCAAAAGTACCCAGATCCCGCCAGACCGGACCCATACATTTTGAAACTATTAGAGATTAATTTAACCAGAAACGATTTTGAATTCGACTCCAAATTTTACTTGCAGATAAAAGGCACTGCCATGGGTAAAAAATTCGCCCCTTCATACGCCAACATTTTCATGGCAGAGTGGGAACACGCAGCACTGACCACAGCTCCAAAACAGCCTCACGCGTACTACAGGTTCTTGGACGATATATGGGGGGTTTGGACGCACTCAATGGAGGACTTTATAAAATTTACTGACCATCTGAATCACCACCAACGGTCCATCAAGATCAAGTACACAGTTGACTTCCATGAGGTCAACTTCCTGGACGTGGTGTCGTTTAAAGGTCCGGAGTTTTTGAAAACGGGCCTACTGGACTTCAGGGTCTACTTTAAAGACACGGACACTCACTCTCTGTTGCACAAACACAGTTTTCACCCAAAACACACATTTCGAGGAATTATTAAATCACAGCTATTAAGATTTAAAAGAATATGCACACAAAACGCCTCCTTTCTTTCAGCTGTAAAAATTCTCTTTCAGGCCCTTAGACAGAGAGGTTATTCCCGTACCTTTTTGAGGAAAATTCTGAGAACCTTTGACCAACCCGGGGCCACTCAGGAGGTCGAAACCGTGCCCAGGAGCAAGATCTTACCGTTGGTGGCACATTTTTCCCTCCAGAGCCAGCAGCTGAACAAATGTCTGAAAGCTAATTTTCAAAAATTCCTTGAACCCTCGAATTTTCTTAAACGACACAAACCGATAGCGGCATATCGTAGAAACACCAATTTGTTAGACAGGTTGGTCCAAAGTAAAATTTATAAAAATCCTCCCAAGGGTAGAATTGGCCGCTGTAAATATTATAAGCCAACCCAGCTGGTGGTCAGTAGATTCTCCAGAATGGTGTTCCAACTCCCCAGAGCGTTATCCCATGAGACCTGTAATTGCGTGTATTTAGTGTACTGCACAAAGTGTAAAAAACAATATGTTGGACAAACAAAGAATGAGCTGAGAGTGCGAATATACCAACACGTACACAATATTACTCACAAAATCGAAAAGAGGAGACAGGTTGTACAGCACTTTTTATTACACGGTGTGCAGTCGTTACAGGCAACGGGATTACAGGCCAATCCAGCTTGGTCTTTAAAGGATCGTCTCAGAGCGGAAGCCATGTGGATCAAGAGACTGGATACACGATATCCCCGAGGTCTGAATGAGATCTGAGTGCTCTGAGGGTGCTAGAGCCCCTCCTTTTTCTCTCTCTCTCTTTTTTCTGATCCACTTTCCCTTACCCCACCCCAAGACCTAACCCTTCTTACCTGGAAAAATAGCCCTACCAGGGCGAACCCGCTCTCGCCTAACCCTAACCCTAACCTAACCCTAACCCTAACCCTAACCCTAACCCTAACCTAATCCTAACCCTAACCCTAACCCTAACCTAACCCTAACCCTAACCCTAACCCTAACCTAACCCTAACCCTAACCTTACCCTAACCCTAACCCTAACCCTAACCTAACCCTAAGCGGGAGGATTGTTTACCCTGTAAAGGCGAACCCGCCACCCCGCCGAACCCTAACCTACACACTCCCCAGCCCTAAAACCTAACCTTTGGTACCCTATCTCTTAACCCACCCCCCCTTTTATTTTAACCCTACCGAAAATAGCCCGATCATTAAATACCCCTACACATAATAGCCCGGATCACAATTACCCCAACATGACTGGCTTTAAAAATACAGAAATATTAATAATGTAATAAATACGCTATACATACATTGAATTAATTATAAAGGAAAAAAAACACTAAAGAAAGTTTTATTGAAGTGGGTCATACATGCACACACAATGGTGACGGTAATTACACTTTATTTAAAAACCATTTTCTACTTTTTTATTACTGATGCACATTTATTAGGGCTGAGATTATGCACATATAACACCCTCGCTTTATTAATAAAATTTTATTTTACCCTTCTTACCCAAATTTTCAAAAATAAGGGTTTTATACACACAGAGACAAACATTTAGGAGTAAAACAGGGGGGTCAGTGATGCCGCGCTTTCGGATCCCCAGCTTCATATGTGTGGAACGGCCAGTTGTGTGAAAGGACAGCGCACAACCACCTTCGGTTTCTTTGGAAATCGTTGGTTGGATTTGCAGTTCCCCTAATACAGCCAGTGCCTTCATACTCTGGACCGCATGTATTGGCGGGGATTGGATCGTGCCTCATCACTGGCCTCCCTTCTCTCCTTTTCCAGTTACAATATAATTATATTATGATATTATTTTATTTTATATATTTTTTATAATATTTATTTATATAAAAATCGGGGTTATAAAGTGCTAAACCCTTTGCACACTATATAGGGCATGTTTCCAGGTTCTATTTTCTTTTTTAATAAAACCCTTTTTGTAAAAAAATAATAATAACAGTTGTAAATTATTAAAACATAATGAATCATGATTATTTTCATGCATACACCGCTACAAAGCTTATATACATATATATATATATATATATATATATATGATAAAACACACACATATTCGTGTTAATTAAATCCACATGATTACATACATAAACACATTCATACATTTGATTTATACTCATTTTCGATTTAAATATGATTTTTTATCAAGCTTGTTACTCATCTTTGGCTTCTGCTGCTTTGTTTTCATCCGTTTCACTCGATGCTCATCTGGATACAACTAGCAGAGTGTCGCGATGCACGTGAACGAGCGTGACGTCATCCAGACGGGACGATCAATGCAAGTTGGATTTTCGGTAAAAAAATATATATATACAGAATAATAAATATATATTTCAGATTAAAAATAATCTGAACACTAAAATAAATTTATTTTATATCCCCTGAGGCAGTTCATTTAGTTCCAGGATTTTTATAGTAAGTGTACAGCTTATTTATCGATATCTGGGTCTCACCGTTATTGAAACCTATATTGCAGGAGAGCCCAAGCTTATCATAATTCACTTACTTGCTTTTACATGGAACGAATGACTGCTTAGACTGCCTTTATTTCCAAACTTCAAAGAAATATATATAACTTTTTGTGCACATCTTTTTGAATTTTTTTTGGTTCGAGCCTTGCCTGATGAAGACACAGTTTGTGTCGAAACGTTGCGAGAACGGCTTGAACCCTATTCTTTTTTCCTAAAAAACAAAAAAAAAAAAAAAAAAAAAAAAAAAAAAAAAAAAAAAAAAAAAAAAAAAAAAAACTAAAAAAAAAAAAAAAAAAAAAAACATAAAACAATATAAAAAAAACCACAAAAAAATAATTCAAGTTCATTTTATTTCATTGCTTTTTTTATTTTTATTCCTATTTTTATTTTTTATTCTCTTATTCTTTCTTCACATACTCTCAATCTCTCACTCCCTTTGGCTATTTTGATCATGGAGTACTCGAGGGGACGTACGAAACAAAGATATTTTACTCCCGATAACAGAGTCACACGGAATGATCGCTTTTCCTCCCGTTCAGAGGATAGATACGTGCCAAATCAGGGATATACGAGGGGACTGAGATCTCACTCACACAACACAAAAAATTACACACACCACACACATCCAAACAATTATAGTTTGACACACTATAACCACTTAGACGACCCATATTACGGGACTCACAACAATTCCTCCTCCTTTCTGGATCCTCCACCTAAACATCCTGTTGGGCGCTACAAGAAGCGCTATAACCGCAAAAACAAAACTTATAGATCCAGAGACGGTTTCACTCACAACACGGCCACTGAGTTTCAGGACGAACAGGAGATGGAATTTCAGGTGGAGCAAGATCCTTCCTACATGCGGTCGGTTTCTGCGGATGCAGAACCGAATAGAGGGTTTCCCGGACGGGGCCCTCGTCTCACAGCTCCGATTAACCGCAGTAGTCATGTACTCTCATTCTCAAATCATGGGGGAAGATTTGGGGGAGTAAATATGAGCATAAGAAATAATACACAAAGATCAAAAAGGGATAGATACACTCGCTATTTCCCTCGGAAAAAAAGTGAGGGAGAGCAGAATCGCACAATGCGCAAACAACAACATAAGGAATTTATCCCAGCTCCCCCCAGGCTCAAAAAAGCGATTCAACTCATGTATAGGCTCATTAGATTGACACATCACATGAGTAGAGTTACCACCAAAATAGAGGGCAACCAACCCATCACTTTTAAAAGGCTCACCAGTCTTTTAACGAACACCATTAGACCAGCCTTCCCCGATGACCGAGTCAACCAGATGATTAGGGGAAGTGCACAGAACTGGTCGTACACAACCCAATTAATCCTTGAGCAACATTACGAGGATCAGATTGAAAACACAATACAAGAAATCAGGGAGGAAACAGAGCGCAAGGACTGGGCCCAAGCTTTTGAGATTGCCACCGGATGGGCCGATAAAAATTACGGGGTCCGAATTGACGCGGATACGGTTGAAAGAGCTGAGGCTTTAATCACCGCAGAGCTTTGTGAGACAGAAAGGTCCACCTTGCCACAAAGCGTGATAAACGAGACTACAGCTACAACATCTGGCGTTCGCACCTACGCTCAAGTGGCTGCCTCGCCCCCCTTACAATATCGGGGTCCCATCACTCTGATTCCTCCCCAGATTTCAACACGCCCCAAAGCAAATGTCCAACATGCCGAAATACAGACTTCGCCGGGGCTTCTTACACTGGGGACATCAATAAATAAGCCACAAAATAGGGGAGACTGGTCATTTGATGATGAGGGCGAAGATGACAATCCGCTAGATCCAAAAGAGATCCTTCGACCTATACAGGTCGCTTCTCCCCTCCCAAAATCGCAAAGAGTTGCCCGTCCCAAAAAAGTCCAAATCATTCTCCCTGAAGAGATCCCTGTGCAACACGAACAAACATCTACAGGTGTTGCTAAAGACGGGGGCCCCTCTAAGAGAACAGAATTGTTAGAACAGCTAGATTTTTCAGAGGAGGAAGGGGAAATCAATGAGGAGAATTCACCACCTAACAGACCGTTCACACAAGCGGAGTTCAGAGGATCGGACCATTCTTCCCCCCTTAGCGTAAATTTATTTCCCGATTTCGAGGAAGAGCCGGCTAGGGACCTCTCGCCGCTTAGCAAATTTTTGTGTGAAACGTATGATTCTCCACAAAATCTCCCTCCCCCGCAGAAAGAGCATAGGGAGGAGGAACAGGGACAAAATGAGGTCCCCATTTTGGAACAGAGGCCCATACAGGCCGACACTGGTGTTATTACTACCGTAAATACGGTGACAGGGCCCATACAGGCCGAAAATGGTGTTACTGATACCGAAAAAACGGTTGCAAGGCCCATACAGGCCTTACCGGAGACAATTCCGCTTAGCAAACACACCATGACAAATACAGCTCTGTGTATACAAGAAAAGGACAGAGAAATTCCTCTTGAGAAAGAGCCTACAAGAGGGAAGCACACCAGTAAGAGGAAGCACATAGAATTTTTGGAGGTGTCTCCAGTGCTCATATTGCCCCAGCACGACTCCGATAGTACGGAACAATCCCACGACATACAGCCCGCGGCACAAGATAGCTCAACAACACGACACAGCAACACGAGCAACAAATTACTGGATTGGAGTCTTACCTTAACCAAAAAATTTGTCATCATAGGGGACTCCAATGTTGCTCGGCTGCCACAACACAACTACCCCGAACTCCAAATAGATAGTTTCCCTGGAGCCAAGTGGCAGCATGCGGCCAATTTGTTGGAAAAAGCAACAATTGTGGTGGAGCCGCACAAAATTATTCTGTCATTCGGTTTTAATAACCGACAACAAAGGTACAGAATAACGGCGCTTACTGAGCTACAAAAAGCACGCAACGCTGCTGCTGCGAGGCTTCCCAATACGGAAATACTCATCCCATTAATCAATTTTGCACCCTCACTTCCGTTGAACGAACAAGCGATGATTGAACATCTCAATAATCACATTAGGAAGAGTGCGTGTTATATTCCAGCGTTGCCATCTGAACAGTTCCTAGTCGAAAGGGACGGGGTTCACTGGAAAGCACTCACGGCTGGGGCAATTTTTGACCACTGGAGATCACGGTTAAACTATTAGAGTCCCCGAGTCACACAAAAGAAAAAGATAAACTTATTGTTAACTTATCAAAGAAGTTTCAATTAACACAAACACAACGGGCGGTGCTTCTCAGAGGTCTTTCCTTCATCCCCACCCCGAGGGGTATAAAAACACAAAAAATTCAACTAATGAAGGATCTACAGACCTACCATCGCCGTGTGAAACTCGAAACTTACTTTGAAGGAAAGAAAGTGAAAAAACAAAAAATTCCCTTTACTGGCCCGTCAGAATGGACCCCTTCACTCGCATGTCTCCCCAAACAAGTCACACAACTCATAAGGGCAGACAATTACGCACTCACACACTTAAATTGGGGTTTAAGGGAGCCGGATAATTTTACAAGGGAAGAAAGGAAAGCGCTTTTGGAGTTACAAAGGAATAAAGAAATTATCATAAAACCGGCAGACAAGGGGAACGCCACTGTTATCCTAGACAAAGAACAATATATATGGGAAGGTGAAAGACAGTTGGCTGTTAAGGAGCATTATTGTACCCTCCAGGAACCTGTATATCCGCAGACCAGAGTCATGGTAGAGGAAATCTTAACAG
>CM074441.1:34308723-34418723 GCA_037101425.1 Elopichthys bambusa | reverse complement strand
CGGCAACAGTTCAAAGAGGGAGTGTGCTGGATGTGAGGGGTCCAGAGTGATTTTCTTTGCCCTTTTGCTCACTCTGGATAAGTACAGTTCTTGGAGAGTGGGGAGGGTTGTACCAATGATTCACTCAGCAGACCGGACTACCCCCTGTAGTCTTCTGAGGTCAGATTTGTTAGCTGAGCTGAACCAGACAGATATAGAAGTGCAGAGAATGGATTAAATTATGGCAGAGTAAAACTGAAACAGTAGCTGAAACAGTTTTATTCTGTTGATATCACTGCCATTCATTTATTGACTGATGTCAGCGCACTAGCACATTAGTGTGCTGTGTAAGATTTGTCCCGAACAGTTGGGAACTGACAGCTGTACTGATACTCAAACTTTTAAACTGCTAGCTATTACACTTACACTGCTGACCATAGCAAAATGTTTGTTTTACTGCTCTCAGTATAAATAATGCAGCATTCTTTGATCAGGGAAATTCTGTTTGTAACAAAGACTTTACTGTTTGTAAAGGAGGGCCCTTTTTGCAAACCATGGTAAGTGATGTTAATTGTTTAGAAAAATGCATACTGTGGTCTTTCGTGATATTTCTCAGAAAATGCTGATGACCTCATTAAATAAAACCTTGTAAGTTTTAACAGTGAATTGAATGTCAGCATTATCCTCGGGTGGGATACACAACAGTGTAATTATTTGTGTTGATTATTAAAAAGGTATTGGAATAGTGATCTATGTCTGAGCAGCATTAAAAGCTTGTGATTTGACATCAAGAGCTTTTTTAGTTATGATGGCATAAGACAATGCAAATGATTATTCTTTTTTTATTTACACTACTTTAGGACAATCAAGCACATGAGCTCAAAATGAGATAGAGCACCTTACTATGTTCAGTGTTCATTACTCGTAAAGAACAACAAGGAGCACCTACTGGCATCGGATGCCTTATCAAAGGAGTAAAGGTTTTGAATGAATTGACTTCAGTTGCCTCTGCTTATAGCCTTGTTCTTGGTTTTGCATATGTACTCAAAGTACCTTATCCACAACCTATTTTATTTACCTTTGAAAATTATCCAGAAACTGCTCCTGGAGAATGAATAGCAAAAGATCTCCCAGAGTTCAGTAAAATACAAAGCTTGTACTAATGATGTTTGTATAATGTATGAATGTGTGCAGTTGTGTGAAAGAATATGTATAAATTGTGTGGATGTTTGTAAGGATGTGTAGTTATATTACTGAATAATGATTATCATTAATTACTTGAGAATGGAGCTTCTGTAGTGTAATGTGCATCTAATATCAATTTTTTTTTTTTTTTTTTTTTTTTTTTTTTTGGGAAAATGTATGCTCTTTTCCATTGTTAATGATTAATATTTGAAAATTCATTAATGGTGTTGAAAGGGAAGACACAGTACACAACCTGTTAAAAGTACATAGTGTTTAATTCAATGGTTAGTTCACCTAAAAATGATTCACACAAGAAAGTTCTATGGCTTTGGAACAACATGAAGGTGAATAAATGGTTACTGAATTCTCATATATAGGTGGAGAGTCACTTTCCAAATGACCTAAATTGTTTGGAGTTTTGTTTCAGTCAAATGTTAATTTTAATGTTACACTAAATGTTACACTTCGTGTACAATTACTTGCTATTACTGTAAAGCTGCTTTGAAGCAAACTGTATAAAGTGCTATATAGATAAAACTGACTAGTGCAGGGAAGACTGAATCACTTGCAAAGGTCAACAGTACAGTACCAATCTATAATTTGGGTTGTTTATTTAAATAAATTTACTATTGTCTAAATTTACATTCACTGTTAAGAGTTTGCTGTACAGTATGAGTGTTTCTGAACTTACAGCATTAGTACACTAAATAAAGTTGTTTAACTGACAGCAAATTTCTTATGAACTTAAGTGTATAAAGACTGAATAAAAATACATTTTATTGTCATAAACAAATGTGTTGTGAGCTTCATAAACCTTAATCAGGTTCTAAACCAATATCTTATGAAGATTATATGAGCGAACCTATCAGTAATAATCAAAATAACAACATAATTTAAAAAACAAACATTAACCACACAATGTCTGCCTTATTTTCTATGGTCCTCTCCCTTGCAACTTCCTTCAGTAGAGAAAATTAGAAATATGAAGCTTCATTCATAAAGCATATTATCTTTAAATGTTTAAATGCAATAACTAATGCTCTTACCTGTTTTCATCAGTTCTGTCTAAAACCTAATCTATTTGGCCCATTGATATGTGGTTTAATTCATAACCAACATCTTATTGGGATCATGAAGGGAAAAAAAACAACAAAAAAAACATTGAAAATTCTGTCAAGTCCCTACGGACATCTTGAGTGCATAGAAAGCTCCTGGGATGGCCAATACATGAGTCTTTCCTTGCAGTTATGACACAAAAGAGTAATTTTAAGAAAATGAACCTTTTCCCCCAAACATAACCCAAACTTCATCCACAAACTCTTTATAAACTCACACTTTCTTATGTGTGGATTCAGACCCACTGTTCAAACAAGTGAACAAAATAGTTCAGTGTGTCATGAACCACAAGGTGGAGCCAGATTGCTACAAACAAAAGGGTCTTTGGCAGCAATTACATATGGAAGCTGATATATATATCAGAAATAAGACTTTGTAGATAGCCTATTTCTTTAACATGAAAAGAAAAATATTAAGTTAAATATAAAAATTTCACCATGCACACTCACACAGTTCATTTATGCCTGACACATGCCACTAGCAAAATGCTGGTATGTTTCACAACAATGGCTAATTTTTTATTTTACACCTGCCTCAGATTTACTTTTTACATTAAATGCTGTAGTCTAAAATGAACATTGGAAAAAATAACGCACAAAAACAATTATTGTTTTGGGCAAAAATACTGTAATTAATAAATTGTAAAGTTTTATAACATTTAAAATGTAACAACTTTACCTGATGGGAGATTTGTGCAGTGATCAGTTCAACAGAAGTTCTGTTTTCCCTATCATTTGTATTTCATGTTCCTGACCCACGATCACAGTCATACTGATTTACTTGCTACATTCGAAACACACATTAATGGACTTCAGCTCATTTCCAGTTCCTTGGCACAGACAAGTGCATGTGAGACTGAGAATGCGGGTAGAGAAGGTTCTATGTTTTATGCCATATGTATACTGTGTCTTTTTGCTTTTATTCACATATACCATCTGTTGTTCATGTCCTGTAATCTGGGCTTATTTACAGGAATTTCAGTGAACCCAGTGTAAACTGTGCAAATGACAAATAAACAAAAACAACAGTGTATGTTGCTTTGGATAAAAAATGTCTGCGAAATAATCAAATGTTATAGTGAACAAGGTCACAGCACAGACCTGTAATGCAGTACTTGTCTGATGTCAGGTTTTTTTCTGCTAAGGAATACAGAACTTGTCAAAATGTTATGCTTGTCATTATGTGATTGTTAAACCACACATAGCTCAGAAAAGATCCAAAAATTATATTTCATTTGTTTCTCCCTGCTTAACTAGGTTTATGAATAAAAATATACATTTACTGATATTTTTAGATTGTTTATTAACGCAAACAAAAATGATGGAACACAAATAAATGACTGTGGGTTAGCATTAGATTGTCATAATCCTGAAAACCCTACTTATCACATCTCACCATACACTTTTGGTGGTACTGGGGGGCGGTTACAAAAGATTGTACATATAAAGCAAAGTTAAAAGTTAGAGGAATAAATGTCCACAGGTTTGTGTGTGTTTGTGGGAGTCTTCTCGCTCTACCATTGTAAGACTCATTTTGTTCAGCTCTGATTCACAAACAGCTGTATGAGCATCAGAAAGTCTTCATTTGCTGACCTCAGCCTAACCCTTCACTGGTACGATCCTTTGACTTTACTAATTCCCCATGCTCATTATAAAGCAACATCATGTTAAACTGATGCAAATGTATTACAAAACTGAATCTTCAGTCTTTAGAGCAACCTGTGTTTCAGCATTTACATGGACCCTGGTGTGTCCATGTGTGCAGTTTTACTCTTCTGTTGCTCAAGAATCTTTGGTCTCCACAAGAATAACAACTATAGCAATATAGCTGCAAGCAGCAATTAAGGGGCCAAGCACGACAGCAGGAGTTACAAGTCAATTTAATAGGATATGGCATTATTTAATGTAACAATTGTAAAAATGACTGAGACAGCAAGGATTCAGACTGAAATAACAGTAAGACAGATTTCACTGATTTCTTCAGATTTCACAACAAGAATAGAATGAGAACACAAAGCCAGTCCTGTCGAAATAATGCATTTCATCACAAAGAATTATGTAGCTAAGCCGCATGGTTGAATAGTTAAAGGCAAAAGAAAAGTCAGAATTTGAACTGTTTTGTGGTATAGAGTTTAAGTGACAGACCCCAAATGTGCTCTAGGGACATCACAGACTCCCACAACACGAGAAAAATACTAAGAAAATGAACAAACACTGCAGGTGCTTGGCCCCTAAAATAAAACATACATACAATAACTTACTCAACAAGAACACAACAGTCTCTTTAAAGAGCATATTGATTGAAATGGCAACACACTATCAACTTCACTAAATCTTTTGTAATAAAAACAAATCTGAACAGCAAGCAAACACAAATGTATTACCAGAAAACTGCCTGCAGCACATGCGAGTCCTGCACCTTCAAACAGCTCAGGCTTCTAAACACTCTCTCACCAGTACTTGGTAGTGCTCACTCGCTCGCTCTTTCTAACAGTCGTTCTCTAATCTGCTGTAGACTCTGTCATGCTGTATCAATGTTCTGTCCCAGTCTCATGCTGAGGAGAAATGTGTCCCCTCAATGGATAAGTGCAGAGAAGAAAAAAACACAACATGATTTTTATGTAGCTTTGGATAAAGAATGAGGGGCTTAACATACTGTATAACAGCACTGATTGTTTTTAAGGATCTCTAAAGGTGATTAAAATGATTTTGCATGTGCTTTCTTGTGTGTTGGCGAGCATCACTGTCTCTTCAGTCTTTTGCTTTGTCATTTCTTCAGTCATTTTAGGCATATGTCTTTCTGTCCTACTCTCAAAAAATCAATAAATATAAGTAAAGTTTCTCAGGTAGATATTACGGTAGAGATGAAAACATATCTTAACAATAAAAAGGTAAAAGACATCAGGGTTTATTATAAATATGATTGTCCTTCCAGTTGTGCTTGATTGTACAGTACAATGACCAGAGTGCTTATGAACCCAAATTGTTAAGAGTGAATCTTTGAGTATGTATATTTAGGAGAATATGGCTCTGTGTGTGTGTCCTACTCCTGACTGAGGGAGGTATTCATCGTAAGGTTACGGTGTAGATTTGGATTCTGACTGTGTCGGTTGCGGCTCCGAACAGAGGAGAATGTAGTGTCACACCCTGGAACTTTGCACTTGTGAAGGAGGCGAAGGTGCACTGTTTTGTAATGAGCCCTGAATGTGCCTTTGTTGCTGTAAACTTTCTGACAGAGATGGCAAGTAATGGGTGATAAGCTGTGGGACTGCTGGCTGAGGCAAGGTGGAGACGCGGCCCCTCCGACACTCAGCCCGTCGCAGCTCTCGTCGCTGTCCTCTAGAGGGAGCCCTTCCTCACTGCCCATATCTGAGTCCCAGGATGAGTGGGCGCTTCCTCTGGTGCTCAGGTCCAATACAGCTTCATTCTCTGCAGCACCCTCTACTGGCTCAGTTGCTCTCTCCAGTGATTTACTCATGGGGAAGACGAGGCCTGTACGGTGACTCCCTTTGAGGATGACAGACATCTGACTGAGGGGCTCTTTGTGAGGGAGATCTGGATGCTCTCTGCGGAGAGAAGATGTTCCTGAATGATCTTTGGTCAACAGCCTGTGGTGCAGATTCAGGTTTGCACTGTGTCTAGAGAATTAAAAGCAAAAACGTTTGAAGAGAAAACCAACATGCATTTTTTTTCTAACTTTTTTCATGTATAAAATCAATCTTCAGCTCTTAGCAGGCCCTGCTCTACAGGCCCACCCTGGCCCCATGCCAAATAATGACCAATTGCCAAATTGGTGCAATGTTCAATTCAGCTCCAGATTTTGAAGGAGATCATGCTTTTCGGCCGCTTGGTATAAAAATTTCACTTGTTATTTAGAAACTAGTAAGCAGTATTGAACGTGACCGCTGTGGACTTCATAAACATTCAAATGATTTTAAATCATTAAGTGTAAGAAGACGTGAAAGAAACTCAATAGCGCGTTGACTGAGACACAGCTCTGTTTTCTGTGCTCTTACACAGAGAGCTGTGCGCTCACAGAGAACTGCGTCTCAGTCAACGCGCCATTACTGAACTGAATTCTTTATTGCGTCTTATCGCACGTAAATGCAAGTTAATGAACGTAAACAGTTGGAAGAAAATCTGATGTGTGTCAGTAGCTTAATATACCTGCTGCTGTCTTGTATTATTAATGTTAATTAAAGAACAAAAGAAAATAATTATTAAAAAAAACTGTCCTAAATCTGCTCTTGATTGAATAACTTCTTTAGCATTAATAGGATTAATATATATTGGATTTATACATTATAGTATTTCGTACCTGAATACTGTTAGACCTTCCTGAAATCTGTTTATTTCACTTGTATCTTTGTTCTATTGTATTTATTTGTACTATTGCATGTAATTTGTTCACTTAGTTTATTACTGACTTGTCTATTAACATTATTTATTAAAATACAATGTTTTTTGGCAGGGCAGGTAACCAGTAACTTCCGTAGTGTTGAGCCCTGTGTGTTTATATGTAGAGTCCCTTTTAAGACCTGCCTCTTTTGTTGTAAAATAAAGTTGTAAAATTTGTTGTGAGAAAAAAAAAGAAAAAAGTATACACTCCAGCCCACCAGGAAAATCACTTGGCCACCTTCCTCAAAGTTGGAGCCGGACCTGACTCTTAGTCCTAATGTATCAACACAAAAACTGCCATGTGCTTTTAAATAACTGCCTGGTGTAATATATTACACACAAGCCTAACCATCTTACCGGTCTCTGCTGCGACGGGAAGGAAAAGCAGCATTGCAGCCATCCACAGTGCACATGTGCATCTCCTTTATGTGCACGTTTCGATAATGCATTTTGACACTGTAAGGGTTTTTAAATGTCTTGCTGCAGATCTCACACGGGTGCGACTGCTCTTCTTTATCATCTGGACATATGGTCTCTGGGTCACTGCAGTCGTCTGCACAGTTTTCACTGCTGTGTGTGAAATGGGCTGGTCGGTGGCTACAGGGCTGGTCTGGCCGTGAACTGCATGTTGGTTCTTCACATTTTAAGGACTCCCTTTCTTTCTCATCATTCTGTTTAGTGTGAAAGAAAGAAGGAGAAGACGGTGAGATGATACGACTATCCTCCTGAGTCATTTTGTCCCATTCTGTGTCCTGGGAGTTGGGGGTGGATCGTAGAAGAACATCACAGTCCACAGGTTCACGCCCCATGCTGCTGATGTCACACTTTTCTGTGTCTGTACAGGGGCTAAGGGGAGGAGTCTCCTCCTCGGACATGCCCTCTGCTGCCAGCTCATCCTTCTCGATTTTGATGGGCATGCTGGACTTCCGAGACTTCTTCTTGGGCACCGGCTCCGTGTCGGTTTGCATGTGACTGCCGCTGACGGGCACAGAGGAGGACAGAAGCGGGAGGGAGGGCAGGCTGCCCGGTGTATGAGCCAGCTCAGCTGGGGTCACCAGGCTTCGGTAAAAGGGAAGCACAGGCTGCACAGTCTTTAGATTGGGAAAGAGGATTCCACTCTGGCTCATGCTGGATAAAGAGCTGTGTAGTTTGGGCTCAGAGTTGCGGATGATGAAACTTGAGACAGTCCTGCTCTCTGGGATGGAGGCAAACTCTCTCTTCTCACCCTCGGCCTCGTCCTCCTGCCTTGGGCTCAGACCGCCCCGCAGGTCCTTGTCGCGATTATTGCGGTTCATTGGCATGTGCAGCCGTGGGTTCGGATTCGCACTGTGCCTGTTTCGACTGCGTAAAGAGCTGAACACCATGTTGCAGCCCTCAATGGTGCACTTGTGTTTGATCTTCAGATGAACGGCATTATAGTGTATCTTCAGCGTGCCCTTATCATAGAAGGTCTTCTCACAGGCACTGCAGAACACACGGCCCTTCTTCAAGGATCCGCTCTTCTCTGCACACCTCATCTTGTTCTCCGGTGACATGTGTGTGATTTCAGAAGTGATGGAGGACGTACAAGGCGTGGAGGGAGAAGAGTTTCCACTCACATTAAATTCTTCCGACTCCATCTTTGGAGACTGTGTGTCCAGCAGCACTTCTGCTCTCACAGGGCCAGTGTCGAACGGAGCAGTGCTGTCAAGACTTAGTTCTGATGTCTCATGTCTCGTTTGTGCCTCCTGGTGGCTAGACTCTGTACTGGAGCTCAGCAATGGTGGAACAGAATTCAACAGTTGCAGTGGCAGCATGAGGGCCATACTGTTCACTAGCGTCTCAAAATGGTGTCCATTACTACAACTGGGTGCTTCTGCTTTAGCGGGCGGCCGCACAGAGCGCTGTGTACTGCTTTCAATGAAGCTGCGGATGTCAGAATTGGTCCTAGGGGTCGGAACAACAACAGCCTGTCCCTCCTTATCCTGCAGGGCCATGAGCTCCACGATGGACTTGGTCTCTCCAAAGCGTAGGAATTGCTGCAACGTTACGATCTCCTCTTCAAAGGTCATTATGGCCCAGCGGTCCAAAACCTTACCGGCCACATCCTAGACACACAAGGAATATCATTTGCATTATGAATTCTAAACTAACAAATGTCCTGTACTGGGACCCTAAAATACTCCATAACTTCTGACAGATTGACAGAGTTACTAAATAACAAGTCGTCCATACATCTAATGCATGTGGACTTGAGAGGTCTAATTACTGCAGCAGAGTGATACATTCTGGAGCGTAATTTTTCTTCATTTAGATGATGCGGGTTTCCCTGTCGAAGTAGGAGGGGAGGGGAGAGATCAGAGGGGAGTCAGGCAAGTCTTTCAGTCCGCCTGTAATTACTCTTGAGTGCCAGCAGGCTTTGAAAGTCATGCAGCAGCTTCATGTTGTAACCAGAATAAATATTTTATCATACAGCATTCATCTGGAGGTCTGAAGAGGCTTTAACTTTACATTCTCCACTAGAGGAACTAGCATGAATTTAATTCAGCCACCTGAATACTTGATAAGCAAATAGAATGAAGAAATCTCGGTGGCTCACCACTGGATTTTTGAGGAAAAGTGTGACAAAACTGTAATTATACCTCTCAAATTGAAATATATTTTCAAGTGTGAGTCGAGTGAAAGGAGAAGATTGCCAGCAGCTCACCTGCAGGACATAACCACGGATGTAGTCCTGGAGAGTCCAGTCCAGTGCATTTAGGATCTGAATAACCTCCTCCTGCTTAAGGACGCTGAAGAGTCGGTCCAGCAGGATCTTGAGACGCACTGGAATTGCCTGCGTCCCATAAAGCATCAGACTACAGATATCAAACACCACATTGGAGTGAACAATCTCCACCTGGCTTCCTTGGTACATGTGATGAACCTTCAGCTTACTGAGAGCTGCAATTCAGCAAAACAGACACCAGTTTACATCCCATGTGCAGAAATCAGCAAAGCATCTCTACGTGTTTCATGGCAGCACTTCTGTCATTCACTTCTGAATGTGTGTATCGGGATTTTTTTTTTTTTTTTTAAGGTGTGGCTTTTAAGTGAGCATTTGTACAAATTTTAAAAGATATTTATCATAAACATGTTGCATATGTATTTAATAAAAGTGTGTTTGTATATATTTGCTTATGTGCATGACTAAGAAATTACAGACAATATTGTAAATGATTATCATCTACAAACAAAAACAATTACAACAAAAAATATCCTGGGATTCTAAACTGGCCATCAATTTGTCCATTTATGCCACATAGCGTTAATGTCAGAAAAGCAATATTAAGGTCTAAATTAATTTATAACGAACAAATTTCTTTCTTTCTTTCTTTCTTTCTTTCTTTCTTTCTTTCTTTCTGTTTATTAAAGGAATATTTAAGGTTCAACTATTTAAGCTCAAACATCAGCATTTGTATAATAAAATATTATTATTCTGATTGTGATGACCACCACAATATATTCTTTGAGGTTTTAAAACTAGAAATGTGAAGCTTATAATTTTATAAAATCACTTCAGTTAAAAGTTGCGTATTATTTGAGCTATACAGTTGCTAATTTCTTTTTTAAATTAATTTTTATGGTTGTTGTAGGTATCAAATTTTTATGGAAACCAATTTGTAAACTTGTATATAAATTTACCAAGAAAAGGATAGGAAGAATTTTCTTTCCTCAATAAAAATCATTTTGACATGCACATTGTTTACATCTTGTCGCTATACTTTTGAAACAGTATTTTAGCTTTTATAAATTGGCCCCATTCATTTCTTTTTTAAGTGTCTCACTGTAACAGAAACATAATTTTTTAAGACAATTTTTAAGACATGTTGAAATTATTTTAAGGTAATAAACATTTTTAGCTGATTGAGCTTAACTTGTATTGAACACAGAATATTCCTTTAAAGTGCTGTGGAAGATAGAAGAGACAGAAAGAGGCAGAAAGACAGAGAGAGATGACAGTGAAGAGTCTTAAAACCTGGTTTAAAGATGTGTGAAAAACATCTGTGTGAAATGTGTATATTCCATAGCATGTGAAACTCACCATGGGCAACCCAGCCGTGCCTACAGTGTTCACAGAGTCGCCGCCTCAGTTTACCAGGTTTGAAACTGTCACAGTTGCAGTTCACCACCGTGCAGCAAATAGCCTGTCCAAACACACACAATAATGATGATGTCACTGAGCTTAAATATATTCCACACATTAATTAATCACAAACACGCTGTTATGTTCTGTTTCATACTTTAACTTGTTAATGTTCACCTAAATCTGCATATATATATATATATATATATATATATATGTGTGTGTGTATATATATGTGTATATATATATATTGTAATAAAAGTGTGTTTGTATATACGTGTCTGTGTGTGTCTGTGTATACATACATGTGTGTATCCTTCTACATATATGCGTGTATCTCTATACATATATATTAGGATGCTCTTTGGAATATTGGAGATATCAATATATCAATATCAAGCTGGAGAACATGATCATTAGGTTTTGTTTACGTACAGTAGCTCCAGTCCTGCTGTCATTAAACCAAAAGAGAGACACGTGTTATTGAGACATTCTCAAATTCATGTCCATTTTTAATTCAACATTTATTCAGGTAATGCTGTAATAATACTTTTGTATTAAATAAACAATTAATTAAATAAAGGAGTACAATTAGAGCATTTTTCTCTAGTGGTCTCAGACTGGACCCCAGTGTATATACATACATAAAGTACTCCTCTAGGCACAAACACATACAGGGAGGTTGATAGAGATGTAATTTTATATTAATTATGGACATTTTAGCACAAATCCTGTATAGAGATAACAGAGGGCAACAGCCACAATAATCACATCAGTTATTTTTCCTCAAACCTTAAATAAACACACCGGCACTTACACACACAAAAAAGAGAGAGCGATGTTTGAAAATGCACATACATATATACATCACAAGAGTCAATGGAAAGCACAAGATACCTTTCAAAATAAAAATACTTGATGCATTATGTTATGCCAAACAGTTTTGAGTGTTCAATTTCTGAATGAATATTAAATGTTTACTTATGCTAGTTTATGTGCTGTTCATTTTCTATAGCTCTATCATTAATGTGTTCATAAAATTCCTCTTTATGAAATACATTTTCCCTAACAGTTAAATAATCCAGCTTTATGGCTGACTGCATTATAAAATACACTACAGCAGTGATACAGCATATTATTTTGAATTTGAATGATCAAAGAATAATTACATTTCTTAAAAATCATGACAACTGTAAAAAGCATTAATGTACTCTGTATTTATTGTTTTTAATAAAATTATTTTTACAATGTAAAATGTGTAAACTTCAACCCAAAGGTCACAATTAAAATACTGACTGATATGTTTTAATCCAGAATGTCACATAATATCAGACAAATATTATTTTGAGAAGCTGTACAAGTTAGTAGTTCTCCTATAGGACCACAAAAGTGTAGAATATCGATGTGCAGGTATATGAAGAGAGAAAAACAGCAGTGTGTGGTGAAAATGTATGCAGCGGTGGAGGAATCTCTAACGGAAAGAGTTTCACTGTCAGATCTCACAACACAGGCCTGTAGCAGCGAACAACAATGACAGATCAACATGAGCTTAATGAACACACACACACACACACACACAAAGCTTTCACGCCCCAAGGCCATTAACTGTGTTTGCCCGCCCAGTAACGGGGTCTTAGTCCCACTTTGGGACACTAACTCGTCACCATTAGCACAAAGACAGAGAGAGAGAGAGCAGTGAGAGGATCTCTTAAAACTGCCAGAAAGTGGAATTGAGAAAAAAAAGAATTGGACTCCTGTTGTTCCATTAAAAAAAAAAATTCGGTAAGTCTCTACAATGAATGTGTCTTTAACATGGTCTTTAGATTAAACAAGCGTTCCTCACACAAACATTCATGCAGCATTATGTCTGTGGCAGAGAATTACTCCTGTCTTGAATTACATTCCAGCGGACGACCAACAAACACTCACACACTTGTGAAGACATATCACACCCATCTGAACAGCACAATAAAGTTTCTCCTGAAAGATCTAGCTAGCAAATTGATCTATTCATGAAAAAAAAAAAAAAAAACTCTTTATAAATTGATTCATATGTAAATGCAGTTTAGCTAATTTTTGTCCCGGACACCAATAAATGACCAACACAGATAAAAGTTGCCAATTCAGTGAAAGCACCACACAGAAAAAAAGCATATTTTTCTCACTGTAACATCGTCTGCATATAACTCACAATCCACTTTTGTTCTTATTTAAATTCTCTAAGAAAGACTTGAACCCAAACTAAACTTCTTACCTCAGACATTTTGATCAGACTGAAGTTTCCAGTGTTTCTGAGCAGTTTGCCATTCCAGCAGCTCCTGTCTGTACAAGTTCTACGTTCTACTGCGAGAGATCCATCACTCACAGTTCAGTCACACTCACCCACACAACACACACTTTCTCCTGCAATCGACAAACGCGCCGCTCGTCCACAGGCCCGTGTGAGTGTGTGAGCGGCTCTAAAGCGTCCAGGATGAGTGTGTGCAGGAACTGGGCGCTGGGGAGTGGAATGAGACCCTCCTACCCGCCGTACTCTCTGCCTCTCACCTTAGGAGATCTCTCTCTCTCTCTCTCTCTCACACACACAAACACACACACACACACACACCTCCCCCACTGGGTGGCGGGCCAGTCCCCTCACAGCTGGCTGGAAGAGGGCATGACACGCGTCTCTCACAGAGATTTGATCAAAAGGAATCACAAAGGCTGGAGGCTCCTAATGCAGTCAGGAGAGACTCTCTACCTCTGCTCTCTCTCTCTCCAGCAGTTTGAGTAATGCATTAAATCAATGCAGCCCAGCACAAGACACACTCAAGCACTGGATACTGGATGTGTGTGTGTGTGTGTGTGTGTGCGCGCGCTTTAACAGCCTCTGATCAATCCCAGCAAGTTATGCCTTTTGCTCGCCAGAATTGTATGTTTCAACAGATTCTTCAACAGATTCTTCTTTGCAGCGATTCAGTTGTCATATGTCTTCTTTAAATACAGAAATAAAACACAATCTTTTAATTTCCAAACTACCTGAAAATTGTATGTTCTCTAGAAAATCGGTTGGTCATTGGTACTCATGGTTAGAAGGACATGAAGGATTTTTACTGAACGCTGAATGCGCTTGAATTCGCTTCAATTAAAAAAACATTTCATTAAATGTACATTTCTGGTAATTGTGTCTTGCAACGTATGACAATCAGTCCGTGAAGTTTATATCTATTGAGCTGATATTACATTCGGTGCAGTCACTTGACATTTTAATACACCAATTACACAGCAGGTAAAAACATGCAGCGTTTAATCCATTACAGAGCAGGTTTTAACAGGTTTTTGCTTCTTTAACTCTCAGAGACATATGACTGAGTGGGCATCTCCTCTCCTTAACTACAAATTTACAACAAGCAAAATGGCAGGAACTATTACTGTGTAGCTAATATAGCCTGAAATATTCAGTTAAATCTGTATTACTTACAGGAGATCAAAGCTTTATTTGTAAGAGGCAAATTTTATGAAGTCACACATGGGAAGCCCTCAGTCGTGCAGCGAGACCCAGAGGATGCTTATCAAATCAACATGCAGAAATTGGCTGGATTGCAGTGCTGCTGTTTGTAAGATAGCTTTTTTAAAGACAGAATTCGTTTTGCTGATCTTCTCCCTCAGGCTGCGGTCTGGAGTCGAGCACCGGCTCATACTGGCAGATTCCCTCCTGCTAACAGTGACTCCATTTCACATGCAAACACAAATCACTTCATCTACAACATACAAGAATGTTTTTACACAGCAACAGTAAAAATGTCATTGAATTAAAGCTTGGTATTGAACCGCAAGCATTTGGTCATTTGGTCTCGTGTGTAAACAACAGGCACTTTGAATTTGATGAGCTTGATGTGATTGTACAGTACTCTTAGATACTACATAACGTGCTGTACATTTTTTGGTAAGTATTTTATTGATCCCCAAGGAAAAATTGAGGTACCGGTAAAGCGCATGGGCTGTTTATCTAAAGATATTTGCCCAAATCAACTTAAAGTACATTCAGCTTCACTGTAGAAAAGAATTGTTGGTTTAACTTAAAAAAGTAAGGTTGCCTTAAAATTTTGAGTTCATTGAAATTAAAAATTTTAGTTAATACAGTGACGCAGATTGGTGTCATCAACAGAAACTCAAAATATTATGTTATCTAAACTACATTAATTATAAGTTGATTTAACAAAAGAAAAAATGTTATAATGACAAATCATGAAAATAATGTTTTACAGTTTTCTACAAACAAATTTGGTTGTGCTGATTAGAAACATTGTGATATTAATATCAACTACAATTTCAGAAACAATAAAAAAGTTTTTGTTTTGGGGATCTTGGTTTAAGTTTTTTTTTTTTTTTTTTTTTTTTTGGTCATACAGTAGTTTATTTGTACAGAGATACAGCTAAAATAAACACTGTTTACACACACCGTCCATACTCAAATACTGAAGGGATTGTTCAGCCAAAAATCATTCTGTCATCATTTACTCCCTCTTCTATCGTTCCAAGCCTGTATGACTTTCATTCTTCCGTGGAACGCAAAAAGAAATAACGCAATGAATGTACTGTAAAATTGCCTAAATATTTATGTAAACTATCATGTTGTTTTTCACCAAAATCAGTCAGAGCACTTAGGAAATGATCAGCGGGCTGAAACTCTTGGCACTTTTATTGTTGGCACAATGTTGTACTGCCATTGCATTAAATTCAGCCAAGAAAGAAGAAGAAGAAAGAAAGGTTTGGAACGACACCAGGGAGAGTAAATTATGACAGAAAACTTAAATCTGCATAAACTCAACTCTCCCACTCCTCTACTGTACTGAGCACTGACCGTTTCTCTCAATATATATATATATATATAACTAATTCAAAGAATTAAAAAAATAAATATTCTGCAAAACTGTCATGGTACAGTCAGAGCATTTCACTGATTATTGCAAAGAAGTGACTTAACTTAAAATTACATTTCAGTGATTCTGTTGTGCAGTAAAACATGACACATCTCTGCAGCTACAAACTCAATAAAGCATGTTAAATAAGCTTTCCCTCACGCCACTGAAAGGATGAAAAGCCTCATAGTGCTTTAATGAGGATCGTTTTAATCCAAAAAGGTACGAGTAAAAGCTTTGTGCCTGCAGAGAGTACTTCAAAAACACAGAGAGCATCGAAGAGCAGCTTCTGTCTCATAGTGGCTCTAAAAATATTGCCTTTGAACAAGCTGGAGGCCACGGCAGCCATGAGAAGTCCTCGTATTCAAATCCGACACCCATGCCACTTTCAGAGAGATGTTACGTCAGATGGTTGTGGAGGAGCTGTGTGACCTCTGACCTCTCTCTTCTCTGCACTCACAGAACGAGCCCCAGGCGAAGCACAGACAGATGTGTGTAGAGGCAGAGCAAAGGTAAATGGGATAACGTAAAATCTGACCCTAACCCTAATCCAAAGCCAAACCCTGGAATTTGCTTCTATTCAGATGAGCAGAACAACAAACGGCTGTCAAGCACAAAGTGACAGTGAAACACGACTTCATCAATATTTGGTGTGTGTGTGTGTGTGTGTGTGTGTAGAATCAGCTCAGGTCATGAGAGAGGATTAATAAAGTGCAGCAAATATCAGTTCCAGTCTGCAGTGTGTGTGTGTGTGTGTGTGTGTGCACGTCTCATCGCCAGTCTGCTATTGATCAGTCCAGTCCACATTAAGGAGAGATGCTTTTATGATAATCTGCTGTTGTCCATGTAATAGCTACATTAGACACGCTGCCTGCACATCGGACACCTGTTTGGTCTCTTTAGAATTACCGTTTGCATTACAACACAGTTTAATGGCCTTTTAAAAGAGGGGGGAGGTGGAAAACTTTCCAGAAGTTAGAGAGCACTTCAAAAAGCCATCAGCAGATGAATGATGACGAGAGAGATGGACCATCATCGTGAAGGTGGGACACACGCGCTGCCAAAGGCTCGCTGACAATGCCTGCACTTCCTCTCGTCCATATACATTCATCATAAGCATTTACCTCTGAAAATGCTATTATCAAAATAAAAACTACTGAAACCGTGAGCTGTTATACACACACATTACGTGTTTTATCCATATAAAACAAATAACAAGCAGAAAAGAGGGAGTGACTGAGAAATACAGAGAAAGAAAAAGAAAGAGAGCGAATGGAGAAATTGAAACGGCCACCTGGACTCCATCAGTTTCAGCAGCGTAAACATCTCCTACATTCCTGCTGCCACGCTGGCCTGAGGGGTCAGAGGTCATGATGACAAACGCATGACCCAGGAGCCCTGTGAGGAGGAGAAGCTTCTGGAATCTTTCAGCAGGGGACAGCGTTCAGTATTACCAGCCAAACACTGCACACCCATGCGCTCAGCGGTCCGTCCTCACAGCACAAGAAACACTGACATTCCCATCCATAGTGTTCAATCAGCACACACACACACACACACACACACACAGCAGTCAGCATCACTATCACTTTGTGATACACAACCCATTCTTTCATGTCTCTTTCTTTCTCTCTCCAAACACACACAAAGTATGTTATAAAGAATTTATGTGACATTAGTGTCAGTAGAAGGAACTGGTACATGTTTAGTTGCTAGTAAAGGCCTGAAATATGTGAGTACTCAATGTTAAAGCATTATCTACAATCACAATACTGTGAAGGATCTGCCAAACATTGTGTTCCATTTTAGAGCAATAAAAACTCTGAACATGATTCAGCTGGGCTCTGCAGTGCCACCAAACTACTGTGTGCAACTGTAAAAAATATTTAGGCACATCGGTGCAAGTGACCCGATCGAAGCTGATGAATAGTTGCATACAGGGTTCAGAATTAACATTCACCAATCGTCAAATGAGAGTAAAAAAAGCAAAGACTGACTTTGCTCATCAAAAACTGTAAGTGTCAGAGCCCTGTTCAATATCTTAATGTAGCTCAGTTTCAGTGAGAAATTTTTAATTTAAAGAATAATTTATTAAAATGTAAAGTAGATGGTGAAACAAATCGTGTGTCCAAACTGCAGGTGTAAACCATCACACACACACACACACACGTGACCTGGTGTCAGTGTTCAGTGTGTCTGCATGAGTGTGTGGATGTGGGCAGAGCTGGTTTATTTTAGTATGGGGGTGTATTTGGTGTTTCGTGTCTCCATCCTCTCGTCTCTTCATTAGGGTGAAGATAAACTCTCTCCACTGTTTGATTCTCCTGTAACACCCATGACCCTTTTCCCCCAAAACAGTTAACACACACAGTCTGCACAACTGTGACAGAGAGAGAAAGAGACAACCGTTTCAACAACAATGAGTAGGGTTTTTATGTCCAATCTATTGTTTAGCTTTCATCTTGGTAGCTGAAGGTTAGGGTAAATGTTTAGGTGTTCTGTAGAAGTTGTTGGTGTAGAGCGGCAGTTTTAGGTTGTTATCTGCTGATCGCAGACGGAGGCATGTGCTGCCCCAGGCAGCTGATGTGTGTTGGGGCTTGTAAGTGTGAAAGCTGCTCTCGGCCCCGAGAACACCGTCGGCCATGCAAAGAAGCCCTGTCAGAGTTGAACGTACCTGTGCTGCCGTTCTCCTGAACGTGTTCAGCCTTCCCTTCACTTCTGTCACAACCAGTTATCTCTAGCCACTCCAAACTACCACAGAAAGATCATCAACTGCATGTGATTACACATTTTGTTTCTGACGTTTCCCTTTAAGGGCTGAGGGGGGTGACGGGGTGGAATTAGAAAAGCATGTGGTGTCTGAATTAACTGTGAGACAGATTCACATACTTCCTGCCACACTGCAGATGCCACAACGCTGGAAGTCATTCTCCCATCACACACACACACA
Source organism: Elopichthys bambusa (assembly GCA_037101425.1). Lineage (NCBI taxonomy): Eukaryota > Metazoa > Chordata > Actinopteri > Cypriniformes > Xenocyprididae > Elopichthys > Elopichthys bambusa. The sequence continues at coordinate 34,400,087 of CM074441.1, read as the reverse complement.
CACACACAGGTTTGTTTTTGTGAATTGTAGGGACTCTCCATAGGCGTAATGGTTTTTATACTGTACAAACCGCATTCTCTCTCCCCCTACACTACCCCTACCCATCACAGGAAACTGTGCAGATTTTTACTTTCTCACAAAAACTCATTCTGTATGATTTATAAGCCTTTTGAAAAATGGGCACATGTCCTCATAATGTCCTCATAAGTCACCCTCTCCTTGTAGTACCTATGTCATACCCATGTCATTATACAAATCTGTGTCCTGATGTGTCACAAACACACACACACATAGTAAGTCAACCTCCCATTAAACACACACACACACACACACTCATAGTAAGCCAGCCTCCCATCACACATACACGCACACACAAACACACAGTGAGCCAGCCTCCCATCTCTCTCTCACACACACACTCACACACACACACACACACACACACATAGTAAGACAGCCTCCCATCTCTCTCACACACACACACACACATAGTAAGCCAGCCTCCCATCACACATGCACACACACACACACACACACACATAGTAAGTCAACCTCCCATTACACACACACACACACATAGTGAGACAGCCTCCCAAGAGACATGATTCACCTGAAGGAGCCAAGCACTGCCAGATGTGTCGGAAATGGCCAGGAACCCACGGACGGACACACACACACACACACATAAGCTAACACATATGCATACACATGCACACAGGCTAACTCATGCTAACACTGTACGCAGCATATGCTTTCAGTCAAGGGTGAAAAGCGCAGGCACCAGCACATGCCAAAAGCCTTTCAAGCATCAGACTGCAGCTTAGCGCACTGATCCTGCTAGTCAGCAGATACATGTCACCATCCAACAAGTCAAGGCTGGTTAAACTATAAAACAGCTTAGGGACCTTGTCCAGACACCCAACCCGGGCTAACAAAATATACCTCTGAAGTCTCCTTGGGCACTCCCAGAATCCAACACTCATGAAAGATAGAGGAATAGCAGGTCTCACTATAAACTCGAGTAATGTGAAACCACAATGTAAAGTACAAGAACTCTTAACAGAAAACAGGTTAGATCAACTGGATGTTTATTCAGTAAATCAGCGAGTCCCCCGGCCAGCAGTCATGTAGGTGTGTTCGGCCACAGTCGCTGCTGGCTCACAGATGGACGTGAAGAGCAGCAGCTTTGAGACGCTCATGTGGCGGCTGGAATGTAGATGTTGCACAATGAGCTGATTGTTTCGTGGCGATACGTGTCTGAGCCAAAGACACACCTGCCCAAACGTGGCCACAGCTCCTCTGACACAACTAGAACAACATCTATCAGCAGTCACACACAGACACACACACTCACACACACACACACAAAAGCCATTTACTCTGATAGAGTTTTACAAATGTCCCACCCTGAGGATTTTCCCAGTTCAAGCTTGTCTGCTTGAATATCATTTTAAAGGATATTGGAGCTTTATAGCAGTTCTGATCAGTCATCAGTCTCATGATCGTACAGATTCCCTGTTCTTACTGCAGTGTATACACTAAGTTTGCATACTCTATAACCTGCAAGATGTTCGTCATTTAAATAAATAAAGAGGAAATCATAAAAACTGCATTTTATTATTTTATATTCTGTTTTATATACAGAAACCTCAATATTAGCTCAGGGTGGTCCGAGCTCTTTGAACAAAATCTGATCTCAAGAGCAACTTTCAAGGTACATGGACATATAGAAAGACTTTGCACATTCTTGTTCCTTAGACTAAGAACTAAAGACCAAATGTAATGATCAGGAATGCTCAAAGTTCCACTTTAATCTCAGTTTATAATGGGCAGGATTCGAGTCTCAGCCGTAGTGGTTTTTAGGGGGGTACCTATGGAAGTATAGTGTACATACAGAACATTTCAGCTATGAGACTTTATAAGAATGTCCAGTTCCCCTCACTTTGAAATCTGGGGAAAAGCTTTGAGGAACAAACACATAAGCATAACAAATGAACAAAATGTATAAAAGTATTTTGCAGTAATTATGATTATGATTGACATACAATAGTGTCTTCTTGTCAATGAGGTTTAAAACAGTGGTTCCCAATTCGAGGTCCGAGGACCACTCTGCAAACTTCCAAAAAGGGGCCTAGTAAGTCTTAAAATTATTTAAATTTAGTTATATTAATAATCTTAATTAATATTTTAAAAGAAAATACTAAAAATGAAGATGTACAACAGTAATTATGTACTTACGACGTATTATTTTATGTATTTTAAACAGAAGGTCTTGGACAAATTCTTGGAATCATCTTGGAATCATTTAAACATTTTAATAATTTTAAGACTTACAGGTCTACTTATTGGGTTGTCCACCTTACATATGTTTAAGTTTGTGCTGTGGTTAAACCAAGTAAAATTAACATTTATAAACTGGTGATTTTACCTTACCAGTGCATAACATTTTTTTAAAATGACCAAGCAATTTTTTTCCACTGAACCGCTTGAGAAGGATCAGCCCTGTCAAAACTATAAGAAGTTTAAGAAGCTGCAAACATTCACTGATGCTCAAGAAGGAAACTCACCACATTAAAAACCGAGGGGATGGAAACTTTTGAACAGCTTGAGAGGTAATGTATACCATTGTTATTATTTTGTCTTGAGGGAAATATGTAAATATCTTATGTAGCTTCTGAAGGGAAGTACTAAGAATAAAATCTTATATTTGTACAAATTCTGTAGGGAGTTTGTAAACTTAATACACAAAAGGGAAACTGTATATTTATCATATCATACTTTCAAGCATCAACAGATGCACACCCTGCAGATGCACACTTTTGACACAATTTACAGGGGTCTGCAAAAGACGTCAGGTTTATTTGTATTTAACTTGTTCACAAGACCACAGACATCTATCTGTCACTTTTTATCCAGGCTGAGTCTGGCTGGAGAGTTTTGGGGTTGGTGATCATCTTTATGGATCAACACTTCCAGGCCTTGCTGGAGGCCCTGCTGTCTACAGATCAAGGTGAGGCTTTCACTGCACGACATCTTTACACTGATCTAAACACTGGACAACATAGCAAATGTACATCTATGGGTTTTACGAATAAAAAAGTTTTAGAAAACTAAAATTCTCATGTACTTTATATGGATGGTAACATGCAGACCTGTGCGAACGCTGTGGGCTGTGAACGAGTAGATTAAAGTGCGCAGCTCTTCACAACTCCATCACTCCTACACCGCCTGTACAAGCTATTCATGAGACGCAGCACACAGGCTTTTCATATATAGAAATATGAAAGTGGTCTTACACTTTCACCATTTATGCAGTTGAAGGATTCAGCAGTGTGACAAGGTCTTCAACATATCTGTGCTGTCAGTCATGAATGTCAACCCGTTGTAAATCTGGCCAGCCTATGACTAGAAAGAATGTTCCAGTATTTATTGTGCTTACTGGCAGAGAAGAGCAGCCTGTGATAGCAGCGCTGCTGAGCGAATATGGACAGGAGAACCTCTTGGTAAAACAGACGTGCAGCATCTCTGTGGAGAATAGCCCTCTCTCTTTTCTTCTTTTGGATGAGCTGAAGGAAAATCGATAGACTCTGGTGTAATGCCTGCAATGGCACTGGTAATCCAGAGTTTGCATTAATCTTTCACACACTCAGAGAGCATCCGTCTGCTTCTGACTCCCTCCCAAACAGAATAGCCAAGCATTCAACTGAAGTCATTACCAAAACATTTTCTGTGTGAAATCATAAACACAATCTCACTGGCAATGACATATATCCCTGACTAAAGGAAAAAAGAATGGAAAGTTACTGGATTTTAGCATGAGCGCCGTCGGGTCAACATGAGATAACAGCGCGTACTGCTCCAGTGCACTGATGCTCTCGTAAAAGCTGGACCTCCTCCCTACACACTGAACATAATCTCTCAACTTATGAGGAATTCACTGTTTATGGCACAGTTACCATGTTTTCGTTCCATGACATTAGAGGAGCGTAAATCAGCCGTGCGACGGCTCTGACTGGTACGGGAAGAGAAGCTGCTCTGAGAAACACCCACATTCTCAACCAGATGTGCTTTATAACCCCCCACCATCGCAGCACACCGACAGCACACATTCCCTCTCTCTTTGAGTAACTCCACAAGTTAAAATGACCGTGAGGACGAACAAAACCAAATAAAAGGGATCAACCTTACTGTGAAAAAGCCTCACTGTACTGAGTGAAGAGAGCATGTCTTCAGTGCTCTATGGGAATCTTGAAGGCCATTTCACACAAAAGACGGAACAAAGAAGCTAAATGAATGGTTTACAAATGTCTATTTCAACGGGTCAAGGTTTCGCTGGTTACTATATAGCTCTATTAGCCCCTGTTGGTACATGTTGTAACTACACACATCTGCAAAGAGCATCTGGCTCAATTCACGGCCATTCAAAGCAACGGCGGCGCTCAGGTTGAGCTAACGGGTCTCAATGTTTTTAGCAAAGCCCCAAATGTTTTGTCACCTTGTCTTTCTCATAGAGCTGAATAATTCATTGGGAAAAAAAAAACAGGCAACCCACTGCCGCGATTGCCTAATCATGGCACTGATATCTAATTGCTGGAACAATCCATACCGATAGTTTTTCTGGGTTGCGTCCGTTGCTGGAGTAGATGAGAAGGGTCCGCTGTCATTATACAGTATGAGAGCGAGCTCTAGAGGCGAAATAAAGACTATCACTGACACCTTGTGGAGTTTGTTTTGACTCGTGAGGTTGCGCTGCACAGAGCAGGACACTTCAGATACAGATTTAAAGGCACAATATGTAACTTTTAGCCGCTAGAGGTCACCTATTCAAAACAGAGGCGTAGCTTGATGATGGCTTGATTTCGCGGAATCATGGGAGATGTCGTCTTCACCTCACAGCCAGGCGAAGAGAGTCCGAAGGGACTTGGGCAGAAATCATGTTCATGGATGAGATTATTAACTGTCGTATTGAAGCATAGCAGGGCCGAGTGTTGTGGGAGCTGAACGAGGCCACTGGAGCAACTGCTAATGAGAGACGAGCGCGACACACACCTCGAGAGCAGTGGAGCTTTTATTATGCCGCAGTCGCTGCTTCCGCTTTTTCCATGTCAAGCGTATGTGGGGTAACACAGCACTGTTTATCATATTAGATACATCTGAGTGTGTTGAAAATGATGTTATAACGTTACTCTGTGCGTTCACTCGGCAGCTGCTGTAAGACACTTGTTGCGCACTAGATCAATATTAGAATGTCATATTAACATAATCAAGAAAACAAGATTCAAACAGTAAGACTAAACGTGTTGAGCTATATAACAATGAGTTTTCTGTCTATAATCATCATTGGTGTTTCCATGGTTTCTATAAAATAAAACCTCAGAATGAGGGTAACGTGGGTATGATGTCATATAGGCGACGCACGGACACGGTCCATGTCCTGGTTAAAATTGCTTCTTTTTCTGGATTTAAACATTTTTAGAAACATCTAGGATAATGTAAGTACACAATTCAACAAAATATCTAACACTGTTTTAGTGGTTTTTGAATATTTTAATCCAAAAATCTTACATCTTGTGCCTTTAAAACAGATAGTGATGGTATGTATACAGTACACTACCGTATGTTTTCATGTCGTTATAGAGTAATTAATTTGTTGACTGGATTCTGCATTAATGGAGAACAGCAGTGTTAACCGTATAACCTTAATAGTACCTCAAGCAACCCGTAAACAATGTGACAAAAAAAACACATAAGTCTGACCCAAATGTTTAATGTCACAATTTTTTGCCATCTATTTGCATTAGTTTATATCCTGCTGGTCGCTTTTATGCATTCGTTATGCAGCGAAGTTGCATATTTAAAGCTAATGACATGAGAAAGCAAACCATATCGTCATGCTGACAGAAACATACAAACAAATCAAAAATGCATTCGATTTCAGTTCTTTCTTTTTTTCGTCACTGTAATACATATTTTGTTATTTTGATTAGATAATCAAGTGTACTAAAATAGAAGCAAATAAAGCGTGAGAGTATACATACAATATACATGTGTCTAATCTAATTTCAATGCTCTGGCCTTTGTGTAGACATTTAAAGATACCCATCTTTAAGCATGACTGTTTGGATTTATATGATTCCATTTGTAACATTAACTAAGGTTAATAAAAGTATTGTTTATTGTTAATTATAACATTTACTAATTAATTTTTACATTTTGAAGTTGTATCTCTTAAGATTAGTTAATGCACTATGAACTAGCATGAATGATCAAGGTATAATTCATATATTAATTTTTTTTATATTTAAAAAGTATAGTACATTTTCAAGGTACAGTACTGTTTTTCAATTTTTGTAATAAAGTTCAGCAGTATTTTATGTTTGTTTTCATTCAGTATCCACTATCAGTCAACCTCTAATCATAAAAAGTGCAAATTACAGCATTATATTTAAATTTTCTCCCTCTGCATCAAAGTGACGTGATGTGTAGTATGGTGTCCCATATTCGGAATTTGTGCTCTGCATTTCACCCATCCAAGTGCACACACACACAGCACTGAGTATTGAACACACACACACACACCGTGAACACACACCCAGAGCAGTGGGCAGCCGGTTTTGCTGCAGCGCCCGGGGATAATCAAAGGTTGCTACTAACAATGTGCTTTTGCAGCGCTGAGCATTGTAGCCAATCACAGACATGTCTTGTAAACGAAAAGCTCTTTTGGTTTGTTTTTTTTTGTTTTTTGAGGGGGGGGGTTATGTAAAGGAATTAAACAAATAAAGGATTAAAAAAGATTTAAGTGAATAAAGAAAAAGAAATAAAAATGGTAAAAGAAGTTCTAGGTCTAGGTAGTATGAAACAATTTAAAGTATTTACAAATAATATTTTATTTTAAAATATACACACATTCACTTTTATTCCTGTCTAATATGTCAAAGAAGGCTAAACATTTCTTGTCTCATCACTTTCAGTAAAATTTAAATGCTGCTTGGCGATTATTTAATTATATTAGAATAGCGGTCACCTTCATAGCTACTCATTCTATGGAAAAACTCATGGGACAAACTTCTTGTGTTGTTGTTTTTTACTATCAAAAACACTTATCTATGGAAGCTTGTTTCCACCACTGAATGAAAAATAAAAAAAAGTAATTGTGACTTTTTATCTCTGTCACTATCTCTGTTCACCATGCCTGTCACCACAATACACTACATTTCCCATAATCCTCCCTGGCCATCACCTGCTCACTCTGCTCAATCACCACACCTTTGTGCCATCAGCCTCATCAGTTGCCCCATATGAGCAAGCATCAAACTCTCATACATTGTCTGGTCTCATTGCTAGGACTGCAACATCATCTTTCCATAGGAATTGTTTACCAACGTTGTTCCATAAGGAAGGATTTACCTAACTACTCACCTTGCCTACCTGTTACATGTCTGTCTTTGGTTCCTGTCTTCAGTTTGTTTGTCTGCCACACCAGCCGGCACCTGCAAAACAAAGGAACTTTTATTCATCCAGCTAAGTCATATATTTTTCGGAGTAACTTGCTTACCTGTTGGAAACTCAGCTGCTTTGAACTGCTAGTAAATAAAGACTCTGTCATTCACGTTACCATCGTGTCATCCTCTTCTGTTATTGTGATAATCTCATAATTCTGACCTTTTTTTTTTTTTTTTTCTTCTTTTTTTTTGTAATTGCAAGTGTCTCACGATTCTGACATTATAAAGTCAGAATTGCAAGATGGAAACATACAATTGTGAGAAAGTTGCAATTATCACTTAAATTATATATATATATATATATATATATATATATATATATAAATTTTTTTGATGTAATAATGATAATGATGACAATAATAATCATCTGCAAGCAGCATTTACTGGGGTTCGAGCATTTAAGGCCTTTAAGCACATATGCGTAAAAAGGAATTGTTTTATTTAGCAAGCATGTAACCAGTGAAATCATAGAGGAATAGCTATGATATATGCTAAAACAAACACAGAGAAAGAAAAGGCTTAAACAATAATACTTGATACATACTAAGCATGCACACACACACTCTCGAAGATTTAGTATTTGATATACATGATGGGTAAAGATGTTTTCTGCAAATCTCAGTATCATTTTCAAGTTTTATTTTACTCATAATGTGGCACAACTGTTAACTAATATTCTAATTGAAATGTAGTGATGAATTTTGACAAAAGAAATGGTAAATGTTAATTTTCTTAAGTCTAAATATGAATTATAGAACAATATTGAGTAGTATGACAAAATGACCATTTTAAACAGCAGGTGGCAGCAGAGGACCTTATTGGCTCACTTTCATTTTAAAAGTGTCTTTTGTGGTAAGTTTATTTTCCATGTTAACTCCATTAATTAAACGTGCTTACACATACATTTTGACATTTGGGCTTTAACATTTAGTTAATCAACTGGTTTCATCTTGATCGATAACTGTTTCAAAGATATTCGCAAAAGTTTTTTTAAGCGCTAAATCTTAGCGTAGCACAAACCATAAGCCGAAACCTGGCAAGTCTGGTATCGTTGGACTCGGCAAGGTTTCAGTCCCGTGAAAATAAGTCGACCACACCCACAGTTATATACATTTTCATCTAAAACCATTAAAAACATATGTTGTTTTTTTTAAAGGTTGAGTTATAGCGCCACCTATGGTCCGATCTACACAAAAATCCGCATGCTTGTGCTCACCTATTTTTGTGAAGTTCTGAGTTTTTATTTAGGCTTTTAGGTATATTTAGCCACGCCCATTTTCTAAATGACGCTGTTATAGCGACCCAAAGGGTAAAGTTAGGGTTAGGGTTAGGGTTAGTAAATGAATTATTGATCTAGAGAGTCCAGAGAATTGTCCTGCACTGGTTTGGTTCTGATCGGGCAAAAAACCTAGGACTAGTTTGCAAAAGTAGGTTTTTCACATATTTGAGAATAATTAATGAACGATTCAATTGACAGCATTGGTTCTTGAGGCAAAGTTGTTCAGAATGAGATCTATCCAATGATATGCATATTGTGTGGATCTGTTAAACACCACGTGATTACTGAGGCATAAAAACTCGTTAGCACCAACTAGTGGACGATTTCATGCCCACCGAGTTTCATTCCGATCGGCCTCCATTAACCTTGTCTAATAGGTGCTCAAATTTCATTGCCCGATGGCGACCATGTTTTTTGAGATACACCAATGTCCTCATAAACTGTCACACCCCCTTGGACCAAGACACTGCATGCCAAATTTCAAGTCAATCGGACTACCAGTTGCATAGTTACAGCTATTTTCATGCTATAGTGCCAACTAGTGTCCAATCGGCACGATTTTTTTATCATAACCAAAGATTGAGCCCGTACATATGTGTATCGAGTTTTGTGCTAATATCTCATTTCGTTCTTGAGTTACAGCCATTTTAGTAAAAGTGTCTCCGCCCACATCGTGCATTTTGGCGCCCCTTAGCGACCGTGAATCAAAATTTCAACTTTTTTTTTTTTTGATAATTGTTGATATTCACACTCCAGAAAACATTTCTGCACTGGTTTGGTTCTGATCGAGCAAAAAACCTAGGACTAGTCCGCAAAAGTAGGTTTTGGACAAAATTCAAAATGGTGGAAAATTTTCCCTGGTGGAAATTTAAATCTGAGATATATGTTATGTCCATCTTGAGCCAAGGGTTACAATAATATAAGACATTGATTCTAGGACAAATGGTCTAGGAGTTACTAGCGATTTTCAACTTTTGGTTGCTGTAGTGCCCCCTATTGGCCGATTGGGGTCATCTCTTGTGAGTTTCTCCCCAAATTGAGGACTATTATTTGGCCAAGTTTCAAGTCTCTAGCACTTACGGTTTGGTCTGCACAATTCGTTTTAGGGGAGAAGAAAAATAATAAAAATCCTTACAATTACAGTAGGGTTTCAGCACTTCGTGCTTGAACCCCTAATTATTCTGTGGCAGAAACAAGCTTTCATACATACCCGAGGCTGATGCAGTTAGGGCCTTTTTAGGTTCGTCTCCAGACTCCAGTGATATTTTAAAGTGTATATGGCTAATATTCCACATTAAATAAAAGGATTGCTCCATTTGCATTCACAGAAGTCTGGGATAAAGCCCAGAATATCCACTGACCCTAGAACTGCCCCTGATTCAAAGTATCAATAGATGACAACACAAATACATTCAGCTATTCTACCATCTAACTATCAGAAGGATGGAAGCAGGAGAATGTAAGTTTAACACACTAATTTTAGCAATAAAAATACAAAATGAAACTGCTGTGAACTTTAACTGAAGTCATTTGCATAGTAGAAATAAATCATTAAAGGGCAACAGCAAAACATCGTTAAATAAACTGAGATTAAATCCATGAAGTATTTGTACTATTTATTAAAAGTTTTATAGAAATGAGTTCGTATTTACATGTGCTTTTCTTTCATTTTGAACACGTTCACTCTAAATTATGTTTTATTAAAGTTCTGGAGGAGCAGGTTCAGATAATTAACTTAATTAGCACAAGTGGAGAACATTCAGTTAATTACCTCAACCAACGACAAGAGGAATAAATACAGCAGACTTACCTCTGTTTGTCTGACAGTTTATCAGCATCCCTCCTCCACCTCATCTCCTTACTTCAGTTCTATCTATTTTTACCACAAACCTCATTTCGGGTACACCTGTGCCATGTGAACGAAACCGCACTGGTCAACAGTGGCCTGTCATTAATGTGAATTGTAGGTGTGTTTTGTTTTTTAACTTTTTTAACTTTTTTTTTTTTTATGTGGGCTCTGGTCACACACAGAGATATCAGCTGTCCGTCATCCAAAACTTTTAAATACAGTCGCTTCCGCCCGAGGTTCCCCCAGCAGTTTTATGGTCAGTGTGTCCGAAACCTGCGCTCTATACAAGTAAAAAAAAAAGTCAAAGCAGCTCATCAAAGAAAGATTTGTCAGATTCACTCGCGTTGTATGAGTAAGTATAAATGTGATCAAAGTTTCCGGTGTTGTGGCTTTCTTTGGTACTCAGCTGTCACTGTGGTTACAGGTGATCCCACGAGAACAGAAATGAGGTTCATTACGGTTATCTTTCGTTGTGTGAACAGGATCGTTTGTCTTCGATCTCGGCTACAGCTGAAAACGGAGCCGTCAAGGCGGACACTTTTTTTTTCTTCCCGTAGTGACGCTCGTTTATCGCAGATTAAGTGGATTAGATGTAAAAAATAAAAAAAAAAAAAAAAAATTGTCACATAAACAGGTCTTTGAATTTTACATTTAGCAACCATAAATACTCTTCTCAATTGATAAGCTATGTGCTGCTTTATACAGTGCCTGTACAAGAATAAAGAGTATAAGAGTAAGATAAGGGTATATTATTTAAAAACTCATTAAGTGTGCCTATATATGTTTAAGTTTATTTTGTTAAACATACAATTTTTGATACAATGTAGAATTAAAGTTACATGACAATTTTGTTTTACTGTTATAAAAACTTTTAATACAGGTTAGTCAGAATAACTTGAATCTTACTCTGGCAAGTAGTGAAATACCCGTGTTTTCATTGGAGCTCGTGTAGTTGCTCTGGAGGAACTGAGTCAGTCTTCTGCTCTCGGATCCTCGCGGTACTTTGATTGCACATTACAGTGAGCGGCGCTGGCACTGTGTGGAGAAAAAAAAAAAAAAACGACATGGGCCTTGTCCCAAATGGCACATATCATGTGGACTTGCATCTAGTGGACTTACGATGGCCGGTATTACCGCCCAAGAGCGTGGACTCGGAGGAAGACTGAGAGGGTTTAGGGTGCTTCAGCTCAGACGGCCATCTGTCTGTGCAGCACCATGTGAGGTCTAACACACCTATAGATTTTACTACGCGGTTGCCCTGGTTCTATTTTAATATTTTAAGTTTTTCAAGCAAAGAAAGAGAAATGTAAAATTTTACGCATTTATAACTCTAAAGCCGTACAAACTGCAAGGATTTTATGTCAGTTTTGGGCTCAGATGTGTGGAGTGTAAAGACAACAGCAGCTTCAGAGTGTTTAGTGCTGCAAACTGAATTTTAAAAAATGTAAGCTCCAATTTTATTGGTTTACTCGTTTTCATGTGCAAGTGGGAAAAACTGACACACTCACAGAAATAAACTTTACAAATCCTGCACAGTGTAAACAGCTCCATATAAATCTATTTTTTTTTTCTATTCAAAATCTAGTTTGTTCCTTGTTGTTTATATTATCATAACCATAAATCTGATATTGTCTAATATTGCCTATCACATTAATTTGACATTGTTAGCTTCTAATAATTTTAATCTAAATCGATATCACAACGCGTTAGCATTTTGCTAGCCTGTTACCTTGTTTTCTGTGCTACCGTCATCTTCTCTTGCACTCCTTTTTCTACGAGTCCATCAAACAACTGGTGAGTCGGATCAGTCTAAAAACATGGTAAGTCATGTCATCCTCTCCTTTTGTTTCTTGCACTGCCTGTTACATGTATAGCATAGCTTGGTCTGTCAGCGACGAGGGATTTACATGTCATAAATGCAGGGAGATAATCAGGCTGACAGAGATCATCTCAGAATTAGAGACATGCATGCAAACTTTAATTGAGGATAGTAAGAATGCGAGGGCTTTAGATACTGTTTTGGATGCGACTAGCCTAGTGAACTCTGCACATTGTTTGGTTCCAGCTGTAGAGCCGGTGCAGCAGGGCACTTGGCTGACCGTAAGACGGCCTAGCAAATTTAAAAAGGCTAGCTAATGCTAATCATAAACACTCTAAGATTATTATTCACGTTGGCAATAATGATGTTCAACTTTGCCAGTCGGAGATCACTAAAATTAACATTAAAGAGGTGTGTGAACTCGCAAGTATGTTGTCAGGCACTGTAATTTGCTCTGGCCCTCTTCCTGTTCATCGGAGTGATGAGATAGTTAGCAGACTATCATCACTCAATGGCTGGCTGTCTAAGTAGGGTCCGCGGAATAATATAGCGTTCATAGACAATTGGAAAAGTTTCTGGGGCAGACCTGACCTGTTGAAAAAAGATGGTGCCGCTCTGCTCTCTAGTAATATGGCACATAGTCTTAGAACTGAAACATGACAAACTGGGGCCAAGGTCAGGAAGCAGACAGACCGGCTAAACCGACCATCTGCTAGCTGCCTCATGTTACAGAAGTCAGATAAATCCCAACACATCTCTTTCACCTAGATACTCAAACTCTTTCACCTAGATATCACATAGAGACTGTATCTGTACCCTGAATTAGTAAATACAAAAAACTCCCAAACCCATTTAAGGGTAAAAATATAATAGATGTTCAACAAAAAAAAAAGATATAATACTAATGAACAAATTATAAAGCTTGGGCTGCTGAATATTAGATCCCTTTCTTCAAAAGCACTTATTGTAAATTATACTATTACAGACAATAATCTAGATGTGTTGTGTTTGACAGAAACCTGGTTAAAACCAGACGATTACATTACTTTAAATGAGTCTAGCCCTCAAGATTACGATTATCGACACAATCCTCATCAGAAAGGCAAAGGGGGTGTTGCTATAATTTATAGTAATTTCTTCAGTATTACACAAAAATCTTTCAAATATAATTCCTTCGAAGTGATGTTGCTTTATGTAACATTATGTAATGTAAGTGACATCCCGTCTGACATTTGTGCTGGCTACTGTATACAGACTTAATCAAAGAATTTGCTGATTTTCTATCGGAGTTAGTACTAGCTGCGGATAAAGTCCTTATTGTTGGTGATTTTAATATCCATGTAGATAATAAAGAAGACACATTAGGATAGGCATTTATAGATATTCTAAACTCTACTGGAGTTAGACAACATGTGTCAGGACCCACTCATTGTTGTAATCATACTTTAGATCTAATATTGTCACATGGAATTGATATTGATGCCGTTGAAATTCTGCAGCAGAGTGACGACATCTCAGATCATCATCTAGTCTCGTGTATACTACATTTAGCCAAGGCTGCAAAACCACCAACCTGCCAAAATATGGTAGAACCATCAATTCTACCACTAAAGATTGCTTTATAAATAATCTTCCTGATCAGTTTCATTTTCTTAGCATACCAGACAGCTTAGAAGAACTCTTTTCCAGCACATTAGACTCAGTTGCTCCGCTTAAAGAAGATTAAGAAAACGAATCCAACGCCGTGGTACAACGAGCACACTCAGGCCCTAATGGTAGCAGCCAGAAAAATGGAGCACAGCTGGAAGAAAACAAAACTAGAAGTTTTTCGCATTTCGTGGAGAGAGAATGATTGAGTACAGAAAGGCCTTAAAAACTGCCAGATCTGCTTATCTCTCAAATCTTTTAGAAGAAAATAAACACAACCCTAGGTATTTATTTGATACAGTGGCTAAATTAACGAGAAATAAAGCTTCAACTTCTGATGTTTCCAAACAGCACAGCAGTAATGACTTTATGAACTTCTTTACTTGCAAGATTGATAATATCAGAGAGAAAATTATTTGCAACCATCTACTACAGTATCGCATCAGACAGTGCACTGTAATGTCCCTGAGGAAAAATTCAATTTTGCTTTAGGAGAGGAAGAATTGTCTAAACTTGTTAAATCATCCAAATCAACAACATGTATGTTAGACTCTATACTGGCTAAGCTATTGAAAGAGATTTCTGAATTTTGCATTCAATTTATCCCACGCTATCATCTGTGGCGAACGACTTCTGCACGCAAAAGAAAAACCTACATGAAGACGCAGTGAATGGGTGGCACTTCTTGATGGATCTTCACTCTAAAGATGTGCGTCTCTGTGTCAGATAAATTACAAGACAATTATGTTCCTTCTCCGTCCATGTGATATATGCCCATATTGAATGAGTAATGTTTTTCTAGCATATTTACTTGAACTTCGCTAGTAGGCTATATGATTTAACCTATTTCAGAGGCAGCAAAAAATAGAATTTAAAATGAACTGAGTAAAGCTCTCTTGATTGTAACCTCTATCATTGTGTAAACACATTATGGCCTATAACTTTTGGTATAGTGTTAAAAAATGTTATTCGGGCTATTTTAGATGCCATTTGCTATATAGATAATAGGCCTACTATATATTATATATAAATATATAATGCGAGTAAATATAGAAAAAAAAAATATAGGCCTGTACAATTATAGTAATAGGCTATAAAAATGTATATAGGCTAAAATGATAAAATAAAGCATTAACTATAGCGGCATTCATTATAAGCAACATATGCAAAGCCAAAATGAATTTATTTAAAAGTGAAACAAACGGCGTTGGGTTTTCTCTCATTTAGCACTAATCCAAATGTTTCCATATTATTCGAGATGTAGGCTAACATTTGGTTGCTAAACTCTTAGTAAACAAGTTTTTGTACTTCACTCTTGTTCAGTGCCCTCGTAAAATAGCATTCTTCACGTGAGCAAAAATGTGCTTGGCATAACACCACAGTGAGGCGGTGGTCACACTGAACTCGAGCAGTGTAAATTTTATTAATTAATTTTATTATTTAATTTTAATTTAATAAGCCTACAATTCGCATGATATTAAGCGGAAATAAATCATGTAAACGCGCCTGCTATGTTACGCATATCTGAATGATCATTTGTGACGTTCTTGAGCTGAAAACGCCAGTAAGTGTAATAGCCTAACATCCAACTTCGATAACAGAATGCAGCAGAAACATAGTAATTATAGAGTTATGTGTGACTGTTATGCATGCTAATCACTTCCATACTAAATATACTTAATACTAAAAGAAATAGGAGTAGCAGAGACCCCTAGAGATAAATGTCCCACATGCTAAGAATTATTGCTGCTCTGTAATTGGCCAAAATGCAACGTTCGACTTTTCCGAGATCCTCTACTCTTCCCTGTGGAACCCGGAAGTTGGACCTCTGACCTACTTTCAGTACAATCTGAATTTATGCGTTTTGATTTTGAATATTGAATGTTATACATGATAAACCTGAAGCTATATTTTTAAGAAGTGAATATTTGCAGTCTAAGAATTCAGAACAAAAAATACGTTGTTTGAAAATACATATGTAGAAAATTATGCCATAAAACAATTACATTTCAAATGTCCAGGATTCAAGTTTAAAAAATTCAAATTCAAATCTATATAAAATGGCACTTAATATTCAATTCTGTTAAATGACATTTGTCAATGATTCAAATTTACACAATTCAAATTCATTGTCATATTTCTAGCTTCATACCTGTTGGAGTTTGGGTTCCTTGCCACTGTCGCCTCTGGCTTGCTTAGTCTGGGACACTTGATATTCAACAATGTTTTTGATCTGCCTGCATTGACAACATTGTATGCGAACAGAACTGAGCTGGACGATGACATCACTGTTTTCTCCAGTGCTGATATATAGATAAATGAACTAATTATTGATTTTTACAACCAAATGAATCAATACCGAATTTACAAAATTATTCACCAGTTATCACTGTAAAGCTGCTTCGACACAATCTGCATTGTAAAAAGTGCTATATAAATAAAGGTGACTTGACTTTGTGTTATATACTTGTGTTTGGTGTGAAGTGCCCTTCATGCTGGTACAGTTCTTTTACAATCACTAGGACACATTTCTCAATACTTGGGTCACTTTTTCAAAACTCTTCACACAGTGAGCACAGCATCAGTCTATGTGGGACAAACTGAGGATCATTTATCATTGCTCTGACACAAAATGCATTCAATGGATGACATCTTTCAAATGACATGAAATCTTTTCTCACTCAGACATAAACACCACCAAAACTTTATGTATTGTACAGGCCAATCTGCATGTTTACATTCTTTTCAAAACTGTTAAACTTAAGTTCTATACCTAACACAACACAAAAAAATATTAAGACCGAAACACGATATTGAAATGTTTTCTAAAAAACATGAAATACTATCAAAAGAATTAGATGTAGGTGAACACCTACACAGATATTCATCTTTTCAGTTTCAATCTATAATTTTGTACAGTAATGTAAACATGGATCATGTAACATAAACTGCAGTGAATTATAAACCGTAGATTTTACAAGAGAAAGAAATTTTACAAAAAAAAACAAACACTGTATAATGTTCCTGTTGTTTGTGTTTTTTAGGTCAGTGTTTTATGACTGCTAGTGTTCAGGAAGAATGAGTTGATTTGAGACATGAATGAAATGTTTTGGTAGATTTAGTGCATTTTAAATGTGAAATTAACTGCTGTAAAGCTGAAAGTTGGTTAGGAGAACTGTGTGAAGAGTTTTAAGTGACCCAAGTATTGAAAAATGTGTCCTAGTGATTGTAAAAAAATTAATTAAATTAAATTTAAAAATTTTTAAAAAATTATTTTCTTTTTTTTTTTTCTCCAGAGTTTAAGGTTATTTAAGTGAATTCACTGCAGGTCTGTTCATCATTAATAATTCTTTGTTCTTTTATAAGACTTCAGGTTCTGTTCTCTGAACTGCATTTATTCTTGTCTGTTGATATTTATTCTAGGCCTTCAGTTTGAATGTGAACAGGAACAATTACAACCAATGATCAACCAAAAATAATGAGCTTAAAATGTTATCCTTAAATGTTGAATGCTGTTGGAAAAACCCAAATAATTTGTTTGGGAAACAACCAGATGAAAGTTGGCTGTGAGTTTCCTCCTGCAAAACAGTTTAAATGTGAAGATGTTGTTCAGAGAACTGACCGCTGACGTTTGGCAAGTCTGTCTAAACCTGTCTGTGTAAATACATGCGTATCGTTTCAGCACTCTAACATTGTAGGTTCACCATTAAAGCGCAGTACTGCCTTAATCAAAGGGAAGAGAAAGAGATTAATCCAAGTGCTCAGGAATGTGTGTGTGTGTGTGTGTGTGTGTGTGTGTTACAGGCTGCTGGCAGGACAGGCAGTAATTGGAGGCATGCAGATATTCAGAGCTTCTGCTCGGATGGCTTCAGTTCAGACCCACCGGTTCAATCCCTTCATTCCACCTGACTGGTGAGCAAACAGCTGCCTTTTGTTGCCCCAGTGTGTCTTCATTGCTCTTATTAGGGATGCGCTCTGACCAGCATGTCATATATACTACATCACAGCAGATCAGCCAGCCTGCCGTCCAGTCACATGACTGCGGCCACATGCACATCCTCGTCTCACAGGCTGCTGTCAGTGTTAGAGAGGGCGATTTGGGCAAACCAGTTTTTATGCTTCACAAATGTTTTTTTTTTTGTTTGTTTGTTTTGGGGTTTTTTTGCATTTTGGGATGTGATTTGAATGTGTAGAAATAGTTTGGGGAAACTTTTTTTCTCTTGTTTCAGCTCCAATTTACATTGATGGTTCGTCCGTTGAACTGAAATGTTCGACAGCAGCTGTTGCTGTACATTCACCGTTGGTAAGAGTTCTTTTTGAAATATTATTTTTGTTTGTCTTTGGCCTAAATCTGATAGGACAATGCTCAAGTAATGGTCTTGAGCCGGTCTCAAACACGGGTCGGCCGTAGATAAGCACATGAGTTAACTGGAAGGCCACGTCTCTGAAATATTCTTATCGTAGACTGATCGACGCTGGATTGGGTTGGTTAGTGGCGTAGTCTCTTTACATCAGTTCATAGTTGGAGCTGCTTCAGATGCACTTTGAACTTAAAAGTGGGAAGATCTACAATGTAAATGTTAAGATTTTCAGGTAAGATCAAGCTGTTAATGTTCAACTTGCACTCAAACCCAAATGATAAAGACCCTCAGATAAAAAAAATGTCAAAAATGAATTTCAAAAATATCTTTCCTTGAGTTTGGTGGTGAATAATGCAAGGTACAAATCTCAAAGTGTCCATCCATCCTAACCAAGTACCACACACAGTGTATCCGGGTCGAGCTCCAGCAGGAAGTCCCAGTTCCTGACACCATCAGTCTTGTCACCCAAAGGTCACACATAAACCCAATTTATGGTCAAGAGTGTTTGCAAAGCAATGCAACGTACAATGTCCGAGCTGTGTTTTCCTAACGTTACCTCTTGGCAGAAAGAAATGCATTTACCGTCTCATGAGGTGAACGTGTTTTCTTTGCCAGAGAAGTTTCAGAGAGGCTCATTGGGAAAGTGTCCTGAAGTGAGAAGTGATAAATCCTCGCAGGATGTTATTTGAGTGCAGATATGAATGTAGCGCAGTGAACATTTTATTCATCCCTGAAATGCATTTCACTTTCTAACAGGGCTCTGAACCGGTTCAAGGAATGAAAACAACTGAACTAAATTTTAACAGAAATGAAAACAAAATCAAATTTAATGGTTCTGAACAGAAATGCTTATTTGAAGTGACTTTTAACTGGCTAATAACATTATTTTATCAGTTTTTAAATATTTTAATTTGTCCAGTCAACCAATCATGAATTCAAATAGTACAGTCTGTGCAAATATGACGTATGATGGCAGGTAATATCAAGCTCTTGGATAAAGTATAGGGGGGAAAAGTTTTAAAATACTGATATTAACTGGTACACTATTTTTCCTAATCAAACCGTTTTCGGAATCTTAATGTTACAGAAGGAATGCAAGAACAGGAATGTTAAAATACGGATTCTGCTCTGGGTGAACCAAATGCATTTTCCCCGTTTTTAAGCATTTTTAAATTCGTCTGCAAATTTTCTTTCTCATAGTTGGGGATGTGACAACTGCAAAAACTGATGCTGATTCTCGTTGAGCAACTGAGCCCGGCTGCAATAAACAATATAATATCTCAGAGCCGCTAGATTATTTTTCTTCTACTCGCCTGTTGTGCTTCTCACTAGGGATTTTAGGTGTAAATTCAACTACCATTGGTAAAACAATAAATAATCTGTTGGTAATCAGTAATTATGCATGTTCATTTAGAGCAGAAATATGTATGAATAACTTGATACTCAGCCTTATACATATTCCTCAACAATCAATGACATTATCACAGTCCTGTCATCTCACGGATGAACATGTCCGTTTGTGTAACTGTCCTGTCATTCTCATTGTGGAATCATAGGTTCAGACAGGAACCCATGCTGCTTTGCACTTTATGCAAGGTGAGTCAAATTCATCACTATAACAGCGATGGGGAGCCGGTCGATCCTTGCGTCAGCAGACCGACGAGATCTAACCTGATATCAGCCTCAGTTTCTCTGCTAATTACACAACAAACACAAGATGTGAGCTTACACGTCTTCCACGTTAAAAACTCTGTCGGCTTGCATCTGAACAGAGCGAGGTGTTAAAACACTTGTATATATACTAATATATTTTTTTATATACTGAACTGGAGGTGAGAAACCGCATGAAACACGAGCCTGAGATATTTGATCTGTTTACTGGGCGCCTTTGATCTTCACATGTGACCATATGATTTAATCTGTATTCATTATCAAAGAGGAATCTATATGTGCAATAATAGAGCGTGTCTGAGAGACGGCCCCTGGTTTTGGCTTCACATTGGGCCAGAGGTGGACCTGTGTCAGATCTGGTCTGTGGCAGCTTTTGGGATTATAGTATTGATAAATGTGTAAATGTGTAAATGGGGGGGATTTAGGGGTAGTGTTGAGGGATAGAATATACAATTTGTACAGTATATGAACCATTACATTTATGGAGAGTCCCCGTAAACCACATATATAAGTGTGTGTATGTGTGTGTGAATGTAAATGGGGGGCGGTGGGTTCTATGTGTCTGTGTGTAAGTGTGTTTGTGCTGTGTCGCCCGTAAGGCTGGATGCTCTTATGCTGGATCTACAGTGGCAGATCACAATGTGAAGGCAGACCAGTGGCCACTGATTCCATCTCACTACCCAGAAGGCCTTGTTTCAGAGGAGATGCTCTAAGTGGAGCTGAGAGCTCTGAGTGGACAATTAGAAAATGGCAGCGAGCGAGAGGAAAATCTACATGGCAGCTGTGAGCGCCTCGGCCGCAGTCGTATGCTAATGATCCAGCAGATATCCCAGCACACCCTGACAGTTCCAGGTTTGAACCTCACAGACTGAAACAGAGTGTGAGCTCTCGTACTATTCTCCATATTCCTGAAGGCCAGTGATTTGAGCCGTTTGTGTTTGAAGGACTCTGAGGTGAGCTTAAGAGTCAAATGACCACTGAAGTGAGATCGAGAAATTTGTCAAACTGGGCATACAGTAGACCTCTCCGCAATGTAATATTTTACTTCTTTCTACCCTTTAGGACAGGTCTCTTCAATCCACCTTTTTATGTAATAGTTTTTATATGCTGTTCCAATTGATTTTAATGAAAACGCTGCGCTGCCTGAGAACTCAGTGATGAGTCCAGCAGCACACAGTGGTCATCAACAAAAGCGCAATGTTGCTTAAAAATAAGCAAAAACAGTGTCTGAATACATGCTGACATCCTCATTGTGTTTGTACAGCTACGATCAACATCACCAAATCACATTTTTTAACTAATGATCCTAAATTTCTCATGGAAGAGAACTGAACTCACTGAATGAGAAAGAGGAAGAACAGACATTTTGTTTCTTTTTCTTTCTCATGTGAAGTGAGAGGTTTTAGTAAATCTTTTAAATGTTAGTCCTCATTTTTTTAAAACCTGTTTGTTAGTGGAGGATGGGAGCTGATATTAAGCTAGTCAATTGCCAGCCGTTAAACAGGATTTAGTTCATTACCTCAGACTATCTTAACATGTGCACAAAAAATTTGTTTGTCATGTTAACCCGTTTCTTACAATGAAAGTGCTCTGGCAGTGTAATAATTGCGCTGGAAAAAAATGCTTGGCCTCCCGCCGGTTTTCATCTGGATCATGTGACCTCCAGAAGAGAGTAGTTGAAGAGCTCTGCTTTAAGGCATTGCAGGTCATGGTGTAACAGACAGATATGAGTATGTTTACTTCATTTTCCAGCTTTCATTTGCAGGTTTCCAGGAGCATTTGGAGATGGTGTTTCCTGCGTCTGTGGGGTCACCGCAGCGCCGCGCTTCAGCCCCGCTGGAAAATACATTTTTCACTCTCATAGACAGATCAAAGGCTGAACACGCAGATCAAAGAGCACAGACATGCATCTCCAGTCATATCTGTGTTGTTTACATGAATGCTAAAGGCACTAAAATCAAATATATTTTACTTGAAAAATATATGTTTTGTGTCAGTATTTTGAAGCCACTTTTGAAGTCCATCAACACACCAGGGTATAATTTGAAAATTTCAGATGATGGTGTCAAGCTTTAATGTGATTGGAGGACTAACCTTATACAGTGACCCAGACTCTTTACCCTCACCATGGAAACAAGAGGAAAGCTTCAATCTTCAGTCTTAAGATGCCTTCCAGATGCTGTCTTGAGCAAAACTTTTACTCTTTGAAATGAATTGGGTAAATGAATCTGTTCGCAACTTCACGTCATTTTTATGTGTCTCTGGGAAAAACAAACTTAGTATCGTGAGGATTTAAACAACAGCAAAGTGTTTAGACTCCCTGGAGCCCAATGGATTCGATTTCTCTGGATTCGTTATACACACTTGCCTGATGGAAAACTAGCGGCTGTTAAATCTGAAATCTTTTACCAAGTGAAATGAATTATAATGAATCCCATAATTCACTTTTTAAAAAAAAAAAAAAAAAAAAAACACCTGAAGGAAAAAGTTTTTTTTTTTTAATTAATTAATAAGCTTTTCTCTCTTTGTATTCATTGTATTTTTAATTAATGTTAGATTTTTATTTTCACTCTAGTCATCATTATAGTTTATTGCTTTTGGATTGATTTTATGCCTTGTTAATGTTATATATTTTTATATGTAATGCTATACAAATAGTCATCATTATCATCATAAGGACAATCTGACATTTACATTTAAACATTTATTCAATCTGACTAAAATATCAGTTTTAATGTTTAGAAGTTATGATCAGAATAGTTTACACACTGGAAAGTTATTAAATGCAGACTTTCTACTTCTTAGCATAATAATTCAGTTGAAAACACAGAGGGCTGTAGTTTAGGCAGTAAGTACTTGCACTGCTAGTGTTTGGATTGTCAGTGTGTTTGCGCGTGTGTTTCAGATGTCGCTGTGAAGCCTGGCGCTCCGTGTCGGAACAGATGCGCAGTGACGTGTGGACGCCTGGAGCAGCTCCAAACAGCCGCGCGCGATCAGCAGGGCAGAAGAGGTGACATATCACATCAGGTAAGTCCATGTCTCCGCCTGCTCTCCTCCTCTTTGTCACAGATGCAGTGCATTCCGAGGCCACATGTTAACCTTTATTCAGCACGACAAGCACATGAATGCTTTTCATGCCGTGTAACCATGATCTCTCACTCTGCTGGTGGACAGTAAATGTTCTGCTTGTTCTTAAGGTTAACCCCAGCAGCAACCACATCAGTTCCTGACCTCAGCCTCGTAACACTGAGTCGTCCGAACTCAAACTCTAACCGCACCACCCAAATGAGTTCCAAGCCAAAAAGCCGCTAGAAAGCCTTCGCCGCAGCTCTCGTCTCAGTTTCCACTGTTGTTTCAGGTACGTTCCGCTCTTCGATCATTTAAATGCAACTGAACTGAGAAGAATCAATCTTTCAGTCTGTCCAGAAGTATGCGGTGAACTGCTGCTCACTGTACATGAGCCGTTTCACAATTAGGGAGAGACATAATGTCCTGTTTTGCTCATTACAGGCCGTGTCTGCCCCACCTTTAGCGTGCAGCAAAATGACTTCATTTCAAATGAGCTGCATTGTTACAGCTATTTGCAGTGCGGCCATTTTTGCAGTGCTTTAGAATATTAAAGCGTGATTTATATTTCAGCAGTTTGACACCTTGACATTTTGGCACCACTGTTTTGAATTTCAGCATGCGTTTTGACATGTTTATATTAATAACATTGTGATCTCTGAAGGCCATTGCCCCAGGCTAGTGCAATGAGACTACCAAAGAAAGGCATTTCAAAAGGAATTCTAGAGCAGCAGAGGGACTCCTCAAATCAGCTCTGATACTTTAGGCTGATAAAAATCCATTACGGCCCAGCGGCACAGATGGGGGGGGGGAGGGAGCGTGAGCGCCTGGACGGCCGAGAGCTGGCGGGGGGCGGGAGGGGGTCGAGCTGGAGGAGTTCGGCGCTGGAGTTCCGTTCATCATCGGCTCAAGAGATCTCAGGCAAAGAGGTTGGTGTTCTGCAGCTCATCGCTCCTCTTAAAAAACAATCTGCGCTTAGAAGCACGCCTGTCTTTCTCCAATGATCTGACTGATGTTTCACTGGCCGGGATGGAGGTGTTAGGCCTCACCGCCGGGCGGGTGAGTGGATGGATGACATGGTGAGAGGATATTACATTAGTATCAGACATGCTGAAATGTGACACATACGGCAGCAGATGAGATTATATTAGCACACTGCAGGCTCACATTAACTCTGATGATTGAATGAAAGTGTGCCATTAGACAGCAACACAGTATATTCCATAAAATCAGCAAAACACATTTGATCTTCACTGATATTCTGCACACTCACACATTATGTATGTATGAGTGTGTGTGTGTGTGTGTGAATGTATAGATGTACATTTGTTTTTGCTTTTGTTCCCATGTGACTCGACTGCAGCCCTGAATGGTTTTAGCTCTGGATTAGCAATGCACAGATATTACAATTCTCGCTGATACCATAAAATTTAATGCTGCTTTTTCTAAATAGAAAACAGAAATCGGTAATCAGTTTTAAGTACAAAATGAATTTACCTGTACGCATCGTAACAATGCCATTCATTGTCATATACATTCCCGTTCAAAAGTTATGGCAGCACGATTAATACTTTTATTCAGCAAACACGCATTAAATTGATCAAAAGTGCATATATGCAAGAAAAAAGAGAAAGATCAAATAAAGCAGAAAAGGGGAAGGGATGCACAATTTTACCAAGAAACACACAGACTGATAAACTGTAACTGAATGGACTGTAAATCACTATGGATAAAAATGTCACTGGCATACAGTGGAATTAAATGTATTTTCAGTGATATCTCTTTAATAAATACAACCAAATCAAAAAGGTTTTGTGAAAAATAATCTGTAGTCATGTGTGTCCAGTACATGTAAATCAGCAGAGTGAAGAGGATGGTTTTTTTTTTTTACACAACATCAATCAGACCCTCTGCTGAGCCCAGCCGAGCCCACCAGGACCTGTCAGAACCCATCACACACTCTGATAGACATGAGTAACACACACTGATAGACACGAGTAACACACACTCTGACAGATATGCGTAAAACACACACTCTCTCACATACACACACTGCATTACTGGGCTGGAGTCATGTCTATCAACATTATTTTGCAAATATCCACAGTCCAGATTTTTACTTAAAAGTATTATGTATTGCAATAGATGTGATTTTAAAAGAGAGTAAATGTAGTGATTAAAATGTAGTTTCTGTATTCAAAAGATCGCATATCATGAATTGAAGGATAATGACATTAAAGTTATTAAACCTGAAAATTAATTCTGAATTTATTTAAAAATTAAAATGCTTTGTAGAGACAGCAGTGCTTTAGACGGAGTGTTACTGACTCTTCAGATTCAAAGATCTGTTGTCAAATGACAGACCGCTGTGTAACTCAGTCTCACAAAGCAGTTATACCGTACTGGATATTTTCTGCTTTTGTTACGAATGCAGCATCTGTGTGTGTGTGTGTGTGTGTGTTGCACTGCCCCGTGGCCTCGCCTCCATCTCAGCTCTGCTAAAAACATGAGTCTGTGACCTCTGACCTTTGTTTGCTTGCACACTCACCGTCAGGAGGCTCAGCACATAGTCGAACAGTGAGTTTCCAGCACTCACATCAATTCAGCTCAAAAGACAGAGAAAGATAAAGTCACCCAAGTTCAGGAGAAAAGCAAAGATCATGGAGAAGGGATTGAGGGAAAAACAGATTTTAAAGTCACACTGCAGCAGCTCTGAAATGGAGCCTCTATTCATGCGTTTGACACTCGCGTCACGGCTCTGTTTACTGGTTGAAGAATCACAGTTATTCTTTTGACAAACTTCCATTCAGCTCAAAGAACTTTAACTGGTCCTATTGATCCATATCATCTAGCAGAAGGTCAGAGGTCAAAGGTTCTTTGGATTGCACAGTCTCCATGTTATGTTTTAGCCAGTCGTGTGCTTGGATTGCTATGGAAACACCGTTATTGGTATGAGCTTTTAGAGCTAAAACCCTAGACTTGTTTTCTTATAAGTGGTTCCCAAGTGAGAACAAAAGGCTTGACCAGAGATGTCTGCGCTCTACAATGAGCTTCAGAGTGTCTGATGTGCGGCTTTTGAAAATGCCCACCACGCTGCAATCTTTTGAGGAGGATCCATCTTAAAATCATTTTGAGCAACATGTTTCACCTCAGTCAGATCTCTTGTAATAACTCACATTTATTGGTTTTATTATATGAAATGACTTTATTACTTACCATGTTTAAAATGTAGCTGGGACTTTGTGTCTATTTCTCTAGCGTTTTATTAAACAGAAGAAGATGGAGCATTTTACATTTCATTTCATTTTATTTAAGAATTCAGCACAAAACTGTCTAAAGGAGTCAACAATGTTCGTTTAACCTCTCAAACGTTTAATTGACCTTTTCACATTTCCGTGTTTCTCAGAAGTGGAAGTCGTCATAGTTGGGTAAACTTTTATAGCATTGAATGACAGACTTCATTAAATATATTTTTTGTGTTCCCATTTGCCCATATAGCAAAAAAAAGAGAGAAAGATGTAATTTTTACCGTCACTTCCAGAGCCGCTGTATTAGAAACACCCTCACAGCAGCGTTAACTAGTTTTTTGTAATTTGAAGCAAAGGTAATATAATACAAAGAATAGTGTCATAAATGTACATATATTTAAAAAAAAAATATATATATAAAAAACTTTGCAGGATTTACGATGCTGATGACCATTAAAACGCGTCATCACAGTCTGTGAAAAGAGTCCATGCCGCCACATTCTGAATTATCATGTCATGCGAAAAAGTGCAGATCATATGATTACAAGAGAAAGAAAACAGAAAATACAGTCAGTTGAAACTAAGCTATGATATTATTATCACAGAAACATGCTAAATAGGTCACATCTCTGTAAAATACTATATGACACATTTGGAGAATCTGTCGTTATTTGTATAAAGAACCTTTTCCTGCTGCAGCAACAGGCAGAAACTCACAACGGACTGACAACCTTTCTTTTATTGACTGTAAATTTTAAGTCGACTCTATAGATCCAGTGAAATGTTTTTGATGGACAATATTTTCTTTCCTGTTTTGGATGTGTGCAGTATTTCTGAGCTACAGACATGAATTAAAAGATGCAAAACAAGGTTGATGTTAATATTATTAGTCATTATTTTATTAGTCTAATTTACATTTCAAATGTATGCTTCATAAAAGCTATGTCTTTCTCACACACACACACAACACACACATACTCACACACACAACACACAAACTAACACGCACACAACACACAACACACACACACACTGGTGCAACTGAGATTATTGCCTGTTATTTTCTCCTGCAGTGTCTAATTCAAGGACGGTGGGAAGAAGTTCTCAAGGTCAGAGAGAGTGTGTGTCCCAAACAGCCTAATCAGAGAAGATTGTGTGTGTGTGTGTGTGTGTGAGTGTGAGTGTGAGTGTGTGTGTGTGTGTGTGTGTGTGTGTGTGTGTGTGTGTGTGTGTGTGTGTGAGTGTGTGTGTGTGTGAGTGTGTGTGTGTGTGTGTGTGTGAGTGTGTGTGTGTGTGTGTGTGAGTGTGTGTGTGTGTGTGTGTGCGCGTGTTTTTGTGACATATCAGGACACAGATTTGTAAAATGTCATGGGTATGACATAGGTATTACAAGGAGAGGGTGACTTATGAGGACATTACCCATGTCTCCATTTTTCAAAAGGCTTATAAATCATACAGAATGAGTTTTTGTGAGAAAGTAAAAATGTGCACAGTTTCCTGTGATGGGTAGGTTTAGGGGTAGTGTAGGGGAGAGAAAATACAGTTTGTACAGTATAAAAACCATTATGCCTATGGAGAGTCCCCACAATTCACAAAAACAAACCTGTGTGTGTGTGTGTGTGTGTGTGTGTGTGTGTGTGTGTGTGAGTGTCGCTACAGCTGGACTCCTGCACGTCCGTCAGACAGCACTCACGTCGGACGCCGCTGATCTTGTGGTCATCATTTATTCATGTCGAGCGTGGCTGAGCAGTCGCTGTTGCTCGCTGCTGAAACCCGTGGCTCAACATTCAACATCTTTACTCAAATTGTGCCTGATCTGCCCGTTTAATAATGCATCGCTTGGTTTTTTGTTATGTTAAAAAGCTGCTTTTTGCTCTGTTTGCAGGACTGTAATGCCGTGTGACACTCCCTCCCTACAGTCCCGCCTGCGGCCCGGAGACAGGAACGCCGCTCTCGTGATTGACAAGGACAAAAAGAGGTGTGATCCCATTTATGTTTCTGAATCGTCAGCCGCAGCGATGGGAGACGGGAATGACAGCTGGGACTGTAACTTTGAGCGTGAGAGGTAAGGACTTCAACGAGATGATCGTGATCACAATCCAGGAACGCGATCAAGGCGAGAGAATCTTGTGCTGAGCGTTTTAATTATTTATCAGGACACTGTTCCGTTCTTACGAAGCGACTCTTAAAGAACCAAAACTCTCATTTCTGTACATACGTTACCTTGAGCTTTTATACTCTCACAGGTGCAAATATCATATTCAAGTGAACTTTTTTACTCACCAGGTAATTTGGCTATGAAATGTTTCGTTTATCAGCCATTCAGAACTTCTGCTAGTCAAAACATCACAAATAAACCAGATGATCAAAATCACTGCTTAGATTTAAATATATAGTTATTTTTAATTCTGATTCTTAATCAGTATGGCCATAATACAAGAACAAACTAAATTCTCTTATAAAACAGCATTTAGTCGTTTCCAAATATATCTCATTCCAAAATGGATGTTATTAGGGTTAGGGTTAGGTAAACATGTTGAAGATTAGCAGACGGACTGTCAATCGTGTCATTCTGTATTTTTGTAACTTCAAAATCGTCCGACATCGTTGTTTTACCTTTTTTTGTAAAGGCCGTTTGACTTAATCTTTATACGTTCGCTTTGTAAACACTGGATCGGTACTTCCACCTACGTCACGCGTGACCTTTCCAACATGATTACGTCATGCGTGGAGCATCACAGATCAGTGCAAGACGAGCATTTGTGGTTAAAAAGTATATACATTTTTATTGTTTTTATAAAATGTCAGATGGTTTCTCTAGATAAGACTCTTATTCCTCGTCTGGGATCGTGTAGAGCTCTTTGAAGCTGAAACTGACATTTGGACCCGCTGAACCCCAGTGAAGTCCACTATATGGAGAACAATCCTGGAATGTTTTCCTCAAAAACCTTCATTTCTTTTCCACTGAAGAAAGAAAGACATGAACATCTTGGATGACATGGGGGTGAGTAAATTATCAGGACATTTTATTTCTGAAGTGAACTAATCCTTTAAAACATAACTTGACTGTGTTTACATTAATACTCGCCAAGACCAGCATTTTGTGTTCCCGGCATTTTAATTGTTTCGTGTGTATTTGACTGTTGCACAATAAGCAGCAAAAAGGAACTCAGTTTAGTACTGAGAGGCGGCTTTATGTGAGCACAAAATCTGCAGGAATAAGTAAAATTATGCGTAATACACGCAATATGACACCAAAATTCAAGCCCTGTAACACCAACCATATTCATTTAGAGCAAATGAAGTGAGATATCGTCTATCTATTCTGTGGAAAATGAGTATTGGAAGTGTTTCAGATATTTCAGTTTCGATATGCATCACAAAATCTTGCACTTAGATTATTAGTTCAGATGCGTTTTTAAAAGACTACAACTGAAAAATGTATATACTATATATAAATTTCAACCCGCCAAAGTGTCTATAGGAGTGACTGCGTTACACGCCACTGCTGAAAGACACCCGCATCAGGTGGATTGACGGGTGTTAATGTCAAGCCCTGTATGACATTTCTATGCTTTAGTTCGTGTCAAGGCCCAGCAGGACACTGATCTACGATTGAAATGAACGGGAATGGAATTCAACTCCAGATATGTATAGTGTAAAGTGTTGGCAGGCCATCACTGGAAATAATGTGTGGAAAATGCAAGTAAGATCAAGAATTTTACTAGTCTGACAGTTTGTAAACCCGATGGTGAGGAAGAACGCAGAACTGTTGTTTCATTTTTTTATTCAACAATTCAGTTCTTCTCTTAAACAGATGTAAAGATGAAGGGGCAAAGATCAGATTAAGGTTGTTGGTGTCTGGTTACATGATCAGACTCAGATGATCAGATGATGATGGTGTTACAGTGAGGATGATGATGATGGCCAGAGCAGAGCCTCTATTCAAATGCACAAGCCCCCGGTGCAGGAAAATAAGCACCTGTCATGCGCCAAGCCAAGTGTTAAGTGCACAAATTGTGGAGGCGAGCCGCTGTTTCCGCCAGTGGCACTTCAGGCTTCGGTGGCAGTGCGGCAGGAGCTGAGGGGCATCATGGCAACTGTTATTTACTGGTCGTCTGCCTCATTTCCCACAATTCAGTCTGGCTGCGTTACATGTGCTGAGGGGGCTGAAACCCGTCCGTGTCGGGGCTGCAGGGCTGCTGTGGCAGAACAATCTGAGGAAAAAAGATGACAAATATTTAGATCATTTATTGAGGGTGTGTGTTGTCGTCCTGTGGCCGCGATGATGCCGTTCCCTCTGGTGCGGCTCCGACACTGGGATTTTCAGCAGCAGAAGACTAACTTCACACACAAAGGCGCAAACACACGCAGAGGCCCGCTTCTTCAACTCTTGTAAGCTGACCATACAATAAAATGTGATTTAAAATTTTTTTTTTTTAAATTTAATCAAATGTAATTTTTCTTATTTTAATGTTTTACCCTACATTTGTGTAGCTTTGGGGGATTTATGGCATTTTTAAATTCATATAAATAAATGAATAAATATTTTTAAATGGTTATTTAAAAAAAAAAAAAAAAAAAAAAAACATTTGTGTAAAATTCACTTTAAAAAAAGACCCACATTTCTAACTTTCATTCATGGAGATAACATAAACAATTTGCCATGGTTTAGTGTTAAGATTTTTGCCATCTGTTGGAAAATATAGCTTTAAAAGTAAAAAATTATCTCTGAGAATACGATATACTTTATATAAGAAACATAAAAATCACTGGTAACACTTTAGTTTAGGGTCCGATTCTCACTATTAATTAGTTGGTTATTATTATGCATATTACTAGGATACTGGCTGTTTATTAGTACTTATAAAGCACATATTAATGCCTTATTCTGCACGACCATATTCTACCTCCTTAATCCTACCCAATTCCTAAACTTAACAAGTACCTTACTAACTATTAATAAGCAGTAATTAGGAGTTTATTTAAGGTAAAAGTCGTAGTTAATAGTTAGTTAATAGTGAGAATTGGACCCTAAACTAAAGTGTGACCAAATCACTTGTCTTTAATAGGC
Organism: Elopichthys bambusa; assembly: GCA_037101425.1. Taxonomy (NCBI): domain Eukaryota; kingdom Metazoa; phylum Chordata; class Actinopteri; order Cypriniformes; family Xenocyprididae; genus Elopichthys; species Elopichthys bambusa. The sequence continues at coordinate 34,368,571 of CM074441.1, read as the reverse complement.
AGGTCTGGCATGAGGGGCTGATGATGACAAATAAAAGAGAAATGTACTTATTTTGACAAGCACCGAAAAGACTTTTACAATAAATGTATGAATAAACAACAAATGCAAACAACATATGTGTTCCTTTGGATTCATATAATATGTCAAAGTAGATTCATTTATCGATTTGTTTTTATCTCGATTTTGTTCTAGTTATAATAGTTCAATTATAATTGGGTCTTTATCGCCACCTAGTGGAGAACTGAAGAATCACAGTTACAGTTGCAATATTGGAAGGACCGTCTTTACAATCCATTCTACAAACTAATAATGTAAAGCAAGTCAGTCTATCAATGAAGGCCTAATCGGCTCCGGCACTGGCGTCCTATCAGCTGGACGCAACACAGAAGATTCAGAAGAAAAGAGCTATATAAATAAAAAAGAACCCAGTATTTTAATCTCTGCAATTGAATCATTTCAAATTTACACAGTTTCTAGACTAAAGCAGAAAGAACCCATTATAATCTGCGCCGCTGTCTACACTGGATGTGACGCGACACAACAAATTCCCGACAGTAAATTAATTCTTTAATTAAAAATCCCTGTTCTATTTCTGACGTACTTTAAGCACTCGCACTACTTCTGATTCAAAGAACAAAAGGATTTGCAGTGGTCGCTCTGTCACGCTCTGTCACGACAGCTTCAACTAGATCACAAAGAAATGGTTGTTTCTGTGAAATAACTGAAATAAACTTAAACCATAAAAGTCAGAATATGACCATAAGTAGAAGGTCCTGTAACTCCTCTAAGAGTGAAAACTGATGAAAGATGTGAGCACTGGTAACACAGAGTTCGTGAGGTGACAGAGGGGGTGCGCCAACAAAATGCTGGTTTTTGCAGTTCATTTCATTCTACCCCACCTTAAAATAGCATTAAAACTGAGCATTTCCAAGTGTATTTCTAACAGGTAAAATGCTGCCTCTAGTGTAAAAATGATTGTAGTGCCGCAAAAGGTCAAATACATGACATCCAATCAAATTAAAGGCCTTTTGTCACGCCCATTACTCCAACATGCAGATACCCACAGAAGTCTGCTAGCAAATCACACTAATTACTGCCGTTCTCGACTATGTACCTTATTTGTAAAAGTGCGGTTTTAGCACTTACATGAAGAACTAATAGCCTATAGACACAGACTGTGAGATCGATTTAAGACTCAAACTTTCTTCGATACAGAAATACACTCTGTGTGAGTTCTTGTTTTTAATGTTAATCATATTATTCCAGCAAGAATGCAGTTTTTCCTGAATATCCACACAATTGCAAATATGACTGATTTTATACAACAGCTCAACCAACAAAAGGGTAATATTAAGTGATGTTCATCATTAAGTGATGTCAATGATTCAATATTTATAATTATAGCCACTTGAGTGATGACTCCCTCATTAAGACAGTGACTTGCTGCTTTTAGTTTAATATTTAAAGGTATCACTTCGTTTTTACCATCATTTCAAATTTCTCTATTGAAATTTTTTAGTTAAAACAATATCTCACAACATTATTTATGCCATAATTGCATTCACGCCACCTCTGAGCAGCATTAAATACATCTAGACGCAGCTCGTGCCTCTGCAGTGCAAACATGGCTTTTGTAGATAATGATTTCATTTAATTTACATTTTACATTTCCTTTAATGGAAAAGGAGTGACTGCAGTGTGAGTAGAAGAGAGACACTAAAGCTTTGGGAACCACGTGTCAGTGTGACAGTTCTGCCCCCTACAGGCGAACCTTCAGCACTGCACCAGCTGATCATGTGCTGAAAGATCACTGACATTCCTGACCTCATGTGTTTTATTACTGTGGTTCTCATTCATGTTAATGGAAAACAAAACAAATATCGTTGAAAATTCTCAAATGGCAGCAACTGAACTGAAGCAATAATTCACTGTAAGGAGGCATGTTAAACTGCTGATGCAGAGAAATTAAAGATAACACACTGTTAATCAACACTTCTTTTGGCTGAACATTAAATATTTTTAACACAGGTTTAAGATGTGCTGAGAATCAGAAAAGATTGAGCCCTAACGTGGGATTTGAGTAAAGCTGTCCTATCAAGATCTTGAAGCCTTTCTGTCATTGATTGGTGGTGGAACATTGAGAAAACTGAATCCTACATCTGTTTATTTCATGTAATCACATCCCAGAAGCCCGTGACTGCATTGCTCTGTTTCATGCTTTTAGTGCTTTTGTAAACCGTTTCTTTAAATGTTCCAACAGATTATCTACTGCAGTCAGTCTGTGTAATTATTCACAGAAAAGACACTTTTTATGCTCGTCTTTAAACTGCCACAAATACATTTGGACCAACAGTTTGTTGAGAGGATCAGGCAATAATGTTTACAGTAGATAACTATGATTTTGATAACTATAAAGGCCACATTTACAAGAGGTTTTGAAATCACCTGTACCTTCTCTGGTTTTGACACCGAAGTGTAAACAGACGGCAGTGAAGGTGTTTAATGAAGAGTGTGATCTGGTCTAGCTGATTGTATTTTGATGGAACTATTTCTGCTGAGGGTTCATGACGTCCAGCCGTCTCTCAGTCTCGTGACGCGTCGCTCTGCTTTTGCCTCAACCTTTTGTCATTTGGTCAAACTGTGGCCTTGAAAGATTTTTACAGTACAGTCTGAAAAGTAGATTTTTTATTTTTATTTTTTGTACATTTTTGATTCACAGCCCATGAAGCAGTATTTACTACAGCTTTGGAAGTCATTTTTGTTTTATGATGATTTGTGCTTAATTCTGAGTATTTACTAAGTTACTTTTCAGATTCCTCTTGGATTGTACAGTCTATAGACCGGCTTCATGCGTTATAATAATACACAGATGAGCAGAACAGACACGATGACAGGAGGTTGTGTTACTGAACACATTCCCTCGTGTTCTGTAATGTGTTCAAGCAGTTTGTGGTTCGTCCAGTGAATCTTCTGTAAAGCACAGACAGACACAGTTTCTTCGGCCTTTATTGATTCACCACACAACAGTGTTCACATTAGTCTCTCATTATTCCTCTTCATGTGACACAGATTCAAAACATTTGTAAAAACTCCACAAACTATATATATATAGGCTATATTGAGATGTAAATGTACTGTTTGAAATAAATCTATGAGCTTCAGTGTTGTTGGCATAAATATTGTTAATAGAACAATTATGACATTATGTAAAGGAAAATGTATTGCAGTCCTGGTTGTTTTTCTTTCCCCTTTAAAAAAATAAACTCATGCTGAATTGAAACACGTGTTTTGTGTGTGTGTGTGTGTATGTGTGTGTGTGTGTGTGTGTGTCTGTCTGGAATAAAATGAATTCCCATATATTAAACAGAATAAAATCCCAAAAACGTACGAAATATAACGTTCGCTGAACATTACGCGACGAAAGGATCGGCTATAGTGTTTAAGGAGGAAGAAGACGAGGGAAGAGGTGTTTCTCCAGGCCCTTTCTCCGCTTTCATTATTTATTTCCTTATTAACTGCGATCAAAACATTGATGGTCGATCATTCGCCGCTGAGCTCGAGACCCGCGGATTATCGTGCAGTTTTTCACTTCGGTGAGTGAGTGTGTTGCGATGGCTCGCCCACGGCCCCGGGAATATAAAGCTGGAGATCTGGTTTTCGCCAAGATGAAGGGATACCCGCACTGGCCGGCGAGGGTGAGTACGAGCAGTAGCCGAGCAGAGCGGCGGGGAGGCCGGTTACCGGAGCTCAGAGGGGCCGCTACTCACATACACACCCCCGCGGAGCGCGAGCGGCGGCTTCTGCGTGCAAATAAGGGCGAAAACGGCGGGAAAGGGATCTTAATGCATCAGTAAAAGCCTCCGAGACGCGGATCATGAGCGTGAATGTGTTTTTGTCTGTCTGTAGTGTGAAATGATCCGCTTGGTTCTCGTCGTTTGGGGCTCTGGGTTATTTCAGGCGTTTATGAAGTGTTTGAATCACGGGAAGGGTCTGGTTCCGAGTTATTCTGACGTGTGCTGGGTTTATTGCTGTATGTTTGTGCTGCTGATGTTATTGAGTAAGCAGCTGTTCCTCATCTGGGCCCTTTCGGCCCGCGCGACACCATTTCATTCAAAACCATCTGAATGACGTTGATGTGCGGCGCGTGGAACAACCGAACTCAGTTCGAACCGTTCCGTTCCGCGTGTGCGTGCGTGCGTGTGTGTGTGTGTGTGTGTGTGTTAGATGATCTAGGCCCATAATAGAGTTTTGATTTCCGCTTCATTCTAAACCCAACCCACCATGTTGTCAGATCAAGTAGGCTTATAGTTCTGGACACTGGATCAGGATCCGAATCATCCACAACATGGTTTTCGAATCTAACAGCAACATGTTTGTGTTCTTTAAAGAAAAAGAGCAGAAGTGGCAAACATGCATGTAAAGATTTAAAGCATGTAAAATGTGAAATGAGGTAAAACTAGGAAAGAGTGTCATCTGTAAACATGAGGTCAGACGTGGTTGGATGAATAAAAACACACATTCATTCAAAATAATGTTCCCAAACAACAGGAGAGTTCAGTGCTGAACTGTGTGTATTTTATTCTAGATTGATGAGCTGCCAGAGGGAGCTGTGAAGCCGCCAGCTAATAAATACCCCATCTTCTTCTTTGGTACCCATGAGACGTGAGTGTGTGTGTGTGAGTGTGATTCAGTGATGTGTTTCAGTGTGTTAGTGATGGACGGCTGTATAAACAACCAATAATCAGACAGTGTGTGTCTCCTAGTGCTTTCCTCGGCCCTAAAGACCTGCTGCCCTACAAGGAATATAAAGACAAGTTTGGCAAGTCAAACAAGAGAAAAGGGTTTAATGAAGGCCTGTGGGAAATTGAAAACAACCCTGGTGTCAAATTCACTGGTTACCAGGTGAGTTGGAGTATTTGATGAGCTCAAGCGTGTGTGAGGGTCACATGATCTGATCCGTCCGTCTGTCCCAATCCTTCAGGTGGTGCAGCAGCAGAGTTCGTCGGAGACGGAGGGGGAAGGAGGGAACGCGGCCGACGGCAGCAGCGAGGGCGACTCCGTGGGTGAGGAAGAGGAGGGCAAGATGAAGAGTGACAAGGTCGGATCCAAGCGGAAAAAAAACGCATCCTCAAAGGTACCTCATTTTTATCTCTAATGGATTTCAGAATCCATGTTGTTTGAGAGCAGCTTCACTGAAGCACTGACTCCATGAGGTGTTTAGATCGTGAGAGAAAACAGACTCAGGACACGTGCCAAATACTTAGAAAATCTGCATAAATCAAGTCATGTGTTCACTGAATAAGTGAAATGAGTTTTCTTCAGCTGTATGAATCACGATGAGGTCAGTGCAGCTCCAGGTCAGCAGGGGGCAGAATGTGTCACAGAATCACATCACCGTATTGCTGCGGCTCAATTTGTGCACTTTTGCACTATTCTGTGCTTTTTATTAGTAGTTTGTTCACACTGAAAATTCCAACAAGAAAAAGAGAACTTCAAATAGCATAAATAAATGAAGTGTGGAACGTTGGACGCTATCAGACTATGACAAAATCACAGTGTAAACCTCATACACTATATAGTGAAAGTGCGTAGTGTATAGTACGTCATCTGGGACGCAGCTTATGTTTGAGTTTAGAGATGTTTTCACCCTCAAACCGTCGCTAGGATGTGATGAAGAGTTAATCGCTGAAGGATTTTATATGTTTTAGAGCATGAGTCTGAACGCTTACAGCCTCTCGCTGAGCCCTCGCTTAGCAACAGCTGTTGCCTAGCAACAGAGTCATATATGTAGTGCTGCTTGAACAAGTTTAGTGTAGCAACATGAGAGAGAAAAGCAGATGAGAGTTTCTTCAAGCCTGTTTTCAGTCTAAAATTCTCCTAGATGTCGTCCAAGCTGTCCAGGAAGGGATCGGGGGATGAAGATCTGGAGAAGGATGGGAAAGATGAACAGAAGAGCGGATCGGAGGCTGGTGACCATGACAACAACATCCAGAACTCTTCAGACAAGACCTGCAGTCAAGGGGTGAGAACATGTGACCTGATCCACACATATAACCCTGTTTTACAGTAATGGCGGCTTCATGAAATCACTCATTACAGTCTTTACCTAATTGCTGAATAGAGGTCTGAACTGAAGCCCGAACCCGAGAGCGTTTAACCGACCCGACCAGAAGTCCGTTTCTCACAGCAAATACTGTTTTGTGATATGCTGTACTTTAGGATCACATGCAGCGATCAGTAAACAAACACGTTTCATCACGACACACCGGAGCAAATGAGAAAAGCTCTGGATCCCCGCAGTGAAGCGGTGAAACGGGAAAGAGGTCCGCTCCTCTTCCACATCTTCTGCTCTGACCGAAAGAGTTTTGATCAGTTCGGTGCTTCAGTGACAACACAGCAAACACACACACACACACACATATATATACATATAGTTTTTCTTTAGTTAGAAACACAACCTGAACGTGAAGCTGTTTATAAATCAATAACCGGCTCGGCTCAGGTTCAGACCTCTATTGTTAAACGGTTTAAAACGATAACAGAGGCGAGAGAGTTTGAGTCGCTCCTGATGTCTGAATGTACGGTCGACTCTATCTGTTAATGTTTCATGAGCTGATGAAGCTTTGTCAGCCTGATTCCCTGAGGGAATATTCCTCAATCCCAGACAGCAGCGACTCCAGCAGATCCGTGACGTTTCTCTGACTGCTGCTTTTCTCTCTTCCGGCAGAATCTCCGGGAGGATCATTAGACGATCATTGGACGATGGCTCGTGACGCTGATATGTCATATTGTAAATGCATCTTATTACACTGATCGCTTGCAAACTCACACATTATTATCTGGGTCAGTCAAACACACACACACAGTAAAAGAAAACACAACGTCCAGGATTCACACACAAACGTCATTCCTTTCTGCTGATTTGATTTTAGAGGTTTAGCTTTAGTCCATTCAGATCTCGTTCATTCCTCTCGTGTCGTGATAGAGATTTCTTTCTCTCACAATGGATCAAACAGACGTTTGTCTGTCAAACGACTTTCACGCTTTTACGTAATCTGAGAGAAACGAGTGGAAGCGTAGAATCCATATGAAGTCTCGTGCACAAGCAGAGTTTAACTCTATTATCTCTGTACATTTGATTTGGCTGTAGATTGTAGGATCTCTGTATATTCTCCCAGCACTAGCGGTTCTGTGTCGTGGGTTGGTTGTTTTCTAGCCTTTCTAGTGGCATGCTGTAGTTCCACATGTTGATGATGTTCTTCTGTCTGTCCGTTCCTGATCACACACTCTTCCCTACAGAAAACCGGCCCTTTGTTTTTATTATTTCTTATCTTTGTTTATATAAAGAATATATTCTATTTATTTTTGATGATGGTAGATGACACATCTGTGGTAAATTCGCACTCACCAATGTGGTTTTCCTGTCGTTTCATTTTTATTGCCCTCATACATGTTGCATTTTCAAAGTTTGTAGCCACATGTAAACTGTTTTTCCTGTTTATTGACAAGAATTTTACAGAATAAACTCATTGGAATGCAAGTGCTTGTCTCTCGTATCTTTATGTAGTAGTTCACTTCTAAAATGTTTTTGCGGTTTGTGTCTGTCAGTGGGATGTTGGGACTGAATCCAGGCAGATCTCAAATCCCGTAACGTCACCATCAGATCAAAGTTGCACTCGTGTTTCTTCTCGTATGTTTTGAACCGTGTGGCATAGAAACTTAATCCTTTTCCCTCTCTGATTCCCGGATGTTTCCTCATCATTTTCCACCCAACTACATTCTCCAATGTTTTGAATTGTCTGAAATACTGTTTTTCTAAAGCTCTCATCAGATCTTCAGACCAAGGTGACCAAAAGTTGTTTTGACATCAAATTGTTCTCATGTAACACGTCAGAATATCATTTTTGCTCATATCTTCTGAATTGTTTAGCCTAAAATGAGACTGGTCTTTACTGAGGCAGATTTTAATGATAGCCACTGTTTCTAGGTCAGACATTTTGTACATTAGTGGTTTTAAATTTTGAAATACTAGACTATATTAAAACTGGACCCTGATCAGAAGCCAATACATTCACATTTTTGTGATTGTGAACATGGAACATTAGTGTTGTGTGAATGTTCCCAGATCTAACCCACACGGATGAACTCGATCATGGATGTTATTCCAGCTCAGTGCAGCATTAAGGCTTATTTAAACAGTGGTCATATTCACAGTCGTGTAAGTACAGTGTTTTCCTCCCTGATAATAAAATGATGCATGTATTTCAGACTCATCTCTTAGCGTATGAGACAAACTGAAAGAACATGCTCACGAGTGTCAAAAGAGATCTGCGGTTCATCACATGGATGAAATGACTGTCTGCAGAAAGTTTGATCATCTTTGAACATTCTCAGGAAAACCTGAAGTTTGAAATGAGTTATGACGCTGATGCATTTGGACTCTATAATGAACAGTGTCGATCAATGATGCTGATTCTTCTGATTCTTCCACTAGGCGGCAGTGCAGACCTGTTTCTGGATCCGCAAAATCACTGTTGGTGACTGACAGTTTTGGTTTAATCTAGATGGACGAGCAACAGGTAATGCAGATATTAAAGAGAGCTGGAGATGGGTTAGGGTTATTCTGTATTCTTTAATCGAGTATTGAATATATCAAGAATATCATTAATTGCATATAATTAGAATAGCATTAAAATTGTGTTGGTGCAGTCAATGATGGCCAAACAACATGTGGTCAATCTGAAATCATCTGATCTACTTACACATTTACACTAAACTACAAGCTCCTGTAAACAGTTATTGTATGGAAGTCTGTAGATGTTTGATTCTTCTGTGCTTCTGCTTTTCCTTCCAGTTGACTGTATTAGTGTGACGCGCTGCCTGAGGCTCAAAATGCTGCTTCAGAGGATAAAAATAGACGAACATCAGCCACACACACACACACAAGCAGCAGTGATGCGAACCAACAGCCTTTAACACACACACACACACACACAGTTGGTCCTAATGCAGGTCACATTGTGCTGCAGGGAAGAGACAGACAGTCTGTTTTTGTTTTCTTTGCCTCAATCTCTTAATGTGTTTTTATAGTACATCATTCATTTTATCTTTCCTTTTCAATTACTGTTCATGGACGTGTCACGTGTCTGCCATAGAGAGAGAGAGAGAGAGAGAGAGAGAGAGAGAGAGAGAGAGAGACCCTCCAGCGCTGTCACATCACATTTACACTCGCTTCAGTAGGACAGAATAATGTCTTTGCTCAGAAATGGAAATTCAAGGGTTTTATGTCTTTGTTCAAACCTTGTACTTTATTCTAATGTTTTTATTCTGCATGGGAATTCTGTAAAGTTATGAACTCAGACATCCCACCCTACCTGCAAAATCGAATCTTTTTTTTAAAGGGCTAAAGAGGAAGGTTATGAAATTATTTAAAGTACTTTATTTACACAAAGCCAAAAGTAATTCCACCAAGACAAGAAATGATAAACCAAACAACATCCGCATCACACCCGCTCAGATCGTGTCGGTGTGTCAGTAATGTGACCTCTGGCCGTAAGGACCGGAGTTTCGTTCATAGCGGCGGTCCGGGAAATGATGCCCGCGGCGCTCGTGCTGCCGCTCCGGAGCTCTAAAGGGAAACACACGCATGTTTATATGTTTAATTAGCAGCCGTCAAATACATCTGTTTTTAACAAAGTCAGATATTAATCTCAGTCACCGTCTATCTCTGCGGCCGCGCGCCGCTCTCCAGTTCTCCACCACGGGCGGCGGATCGGGCGCGCGCTGCCGGTACCGCTGGAACTCCGCGTCCTCCGATGAGAAACGCGACGCGAACTGCGCGTCATAGTCAGCAGCGCAAGACATGGCGCTCTTAACGGGAACGGGTGCCTAAAGATTTTACCAGACTGTTTCAGTATGACAAATAAACGACGGCGTCCGACCTGATCAAGCTGAAATCTTACATGCCAAAAGCAAAAAACAGCACGACACGTGACGTGCAACTCTTATTTCACTCCCTCACAGCCTCACTGAAGGTTCCGGTAGATTTTGTTCCCACGCGTCACAATCCACGCATCTTTTTACTGATACACTGTTTCATTGTGTGAGTTCCTTGTTGCGATATTTTTTTGTATTTCCACTACGATTATTTTGCACGTAATAAACTCTGTGTTTTTTTTTTTTACTGACATTGGCTTTTATTTTACGGCTGGTTGGTGGTTTAATTAATAATGCAAAACAGTTGGATCAGTTGCTTCTGATACTGCAGCTCTGGAGCCGCGAGACACCCGCGATTCTGCAGACATGTAAGTATGAAAAGTTAAATATGATTACTAGAAAACAATACTGACTGCAGTTTATCAGTTTGTCAGGCTGAAAAAAGGCGACGCGCGTGTGTGTGTGTGTGTGTGTGTGTGTGTGGGCTGATCCGCGCCGCGTCGCTGCTGAAGCGCGTCTGACTGTCGCTCAGTTTGAATTCATATTCATCTGCGGCGGATTGGACTCAACACTTCCACATTTATTGACACGTTTCACCGTTACAGTCTTTAAATATTAATAAAGACAGACCAGCACGGGGTGAAAGTTAGTGTCCGCGGCGGGAGTTGGAGGGATCACACGGCAGAATCCCGGAGCCGGAGTTCGTTCGGGAATATCACATTTCAGCTCGAGCGAAATATTCGGGGCTGGAACTGATGCGGGAGATTTTTGACTCTTACTGTAACTAAAGCCGCTTCATATACGCCACAGATCCGACCTAAAGGCAGCGAAATGGGGTAAGTGACCTCGGCGAGTCACTTCTCATCTTGTCGTGTTCATGTGTTTGTTGTTCGCTGTCATTTCGTCGACAGAAAATCTTGCAGATTTATTTATGGGTGAGAAATGACAGATCAAAGGTTGAAGGTTAGTTACATTTGTTGCGCGAGCGGCAGAATCGAATCAGATCAATTTAGTGGATTGTTAATGTGTTAATAATTTTATTTATCTTTGAAAAGTGAATTAATTCGCCTCCGTGTCGCGCGCTCATCGAGACATTTCACGCGCTTCGTATATTCGATCTGGTGGCTTTTTTTACTTTATTGAATTGAGCGACGATCCTTTAGGCGTAAGAAGTTAGATTGTGTGCGGATTGTGGGTTTTGTGTGTGAACAGCAGGTGATTTTTGGCTTGTATTTGCGCGTGCACTCAGCAGCCCCCGCACAGAGGAACCTTCACATGATCTTATGATGCTGTCAGAAGATTAGAGAATATTGAACTGTAGCAAACGTATATCAGTACAAATATGAATGGTTGTTAAATGCGAAAGTGTTGATGACAGCTGAAGCAGCACCGGTGCTGTCACTCTGAACCGCTGCCGTGCGCGCGCGCGCGTGCGTGCGTGCGTGAAACCAGTCTGGAAGGACTGCTAGATTCTTAAGAAGCTGTAGGACCAGTTTGTGCGGTCAGTTGAGTTTCAATCACACAACACCGCGAAACAAGTTCAAAACTGCAGTTTAATTATTACATCATAAAGTTTGTGGCACTAGAGAGACCCTTTTCAACCACAATATTACAGTGTGTGTGTATATATATATAGTATTTTAGTGCTTGTGCAGATTGGCACTTCTCAGTCTGACAGCACTGGTCCAGACACTTTACATCCAGATGTTTAAAGGTTTGCTCATTGTTCTAGTTTTTCCACACTGTGGGTGTATTTTAGTGATGTTGATCGATTATGGCTCAGTTTTCAGCTGGAGGCTCTTTCAGTGACAGGAGGGTTATAGATTAACCTCATTCTCCACATTAACCTGTTATAGTGTGGAATGGCCTCTGTCACTGCTGTTTGGGAAGGTAGACGCTGATAAATAGTGAGGACTAAACCCTAAACCGCTGTAGATGATCTGTAGTTCACTGGCCGTCGAGTTGAATGAGGTGTTACACTGGAGTGGCTATTTAAACCCAGTGTCAGAGAGACCAGACCGTCACACTGCCGCTGATCTCCAGTTACATGAATGGGACGAGTTTATTGACGCTGATCTGACACATTGTCAAGTTGCCGACTGCAGGTTGTGTGTGTGTGTGAGAGATCAGGACACTGTAGACCCCACATAGTACTTAACGGCTGGTAAATGACGCTGGTATCCAGTGGGGATTGAAGCCTCCATCACCAGATGGTGTTGGCCGCAACCATCTGCTGCTGCCCTGGGAGCCAAAGTAAATGACTTAAACCAGCACCATGTTCCCATCAACCCTCAGTAGTACTGATGATCGTTGTGCTGAATGGAAATCTGGCATTGTATACTTAAAGTGCCCCATGATGCTATTTTAAAGGTTTTTAATGTTGTTTTAGAGTCTCCTACAACAGGTTCACATGCAACCAAGGTCAAAAACAGTTTAATTTTCTCATAATATCCACTGCAGCATCAGCTCTTTTCTCTCAGTGTCTGAAACAGTTCGATTCGATCTCAGTTAGATTCAGCATTTCTAAACTGGTTAGGGTTAGGGTTGGAATTGGGAATTAAAATCGATTCTTTCCTTTAGGACACAATAACTTATTTGTTGTACACTTTGATCTTTAAACCTTTGCAAAATATATGCTTTATTACACACCACATGAAAGATAATATTTAAAAAAGCATAAAGAGGCACTTTAAAGAGTGTGAAAGTTAATGTTGGAATAGTGGAGCAGCTAACGCTCTGAGCCAGTCATCAAAAATGTGGCCAGACGGGTCATCTTACACCACAACCTGCTGTCAATCCAACACTCTAAATGCTTGTTAAAAGATGGCATATTTGTGAAATAAACCACAGCTATGATTGGGAGAAACACATTATATTTGGAGTTGGGTATTAAAAGCATTAGAGGTTCAGCCAAAAATCATTATTCTGTCCTCAGTGGGCTCCAGTGTTGTTCACTTCCCAATGTTCTTCCAAACTTCTTCTTTTGTGCTCCACAGCAGCGAGAAAGTCATGAAGGGCAGTAAATGATGAGAGATTTATAATTTGTGTCTGAACAATCCCTTTAATTGTCGTCATACTTATTGACTTTAGTCAGTCTGATCTGTTTTGGAAAACAGTCCAGACTGATATTGATTAATTCTGTGACCAAACTGTATTGTGTTTGTTGAATTGACTCTTGAAGTGACTTTGAGCTTCAGGAAATAGACACGACCGTCCAGATTTGGCTTGAGTTTAACCTGCTGACCGCAGCGAGACGCATGTGAGGACTGGTCACGACCGAGTGAAGCTTTGGTCATTTTAACATGCTAAAGCCTGAAGTAATCCGTATACAAGTAATCCATCCTCAAAATACTCATTAAACTGACGATACACAAGCTGTGTGACATAATATGTGTAGATGCCTATAGCTAGTTTGAGGATTAGAAGTTAAGGTTAACATGATTAGCAACCGGACCTGACTGATCACATTTCTGTCTGTCTGTTCTCTGACTTCAGGTCTGTCGCTGTGTAAATGTGACTAACGGTGGGTTATGGTGTCGGTTCATGGCCGTCAGGGACGTGTGAAGCAAACAGTGAGATCTGGCTGGTTGAGCGGCTGGTTGATGACGTCACAGGGAGTGATTTGAGTCTCGTGTCATGCGCTGTTTTCTGTGCGACTGTGTTTCTGCTCATGAGTTTGTGTCGGAGCAGTTTGACCTGCCGACTGCACTGCTGGAATGTCCAGTCACAGCTCCGCCCACTCCCGAGGTCTGCTCCAATCAGAGTGCAGCTCAGTGCTGTCTGAGGTCAGAGTTCAGGTGTGGCTCCTCTGGGTGTGTGTGTGTGTGCAGGTAGAACCACATTCCTGCCGTGGCTCGGCTGAGACTCAGGGAATGTTCTAGATGGTTTGGTGTGAAGATGTGTGAGATTTACAAACAGCTGTGAATCACACAGGCCTCGTCATCGTCAGGTTATTTTTGAGAGTGTCGTTGCTGTTCTGGTGAAGCCTCTGTTCATGAGATGATGATGATGAGGATGATGATGATGATGATGATGTCATCAATAGGGATGTGGCAGGATGCTCAGTAATATTTTTGCATTGTGTATTTGCCATGCTAGCCCGCTTTGAGACTCGTCCTCTCTTTATCTTTTTCTCCAGCTTCAACAACACGCTACAAACTCGCGTCGTCTTCACTAATGAAAAACAGATCATTCCATCCGTAACGGCACCAACAGATTGTAGGTAAATGAGTAGTTTTACTCATGCCTAATACAGATCGCTCGGGTCCTTGGGCAGGCAAGGAAAAGGGTTACTAAACCGCTAAACAGGATCAGCCACAAAAGACCACCTGCTCTCCGCTTACTGACCTAACTTGTAAACATTATGGGAAGCGCGCGAGCAAGACGGGATTTAAACTTCGTCGGCTGAAAACCCAAGTTTGTTTTGAAGTCGGAAAATGTACCAAGCACAATGTTCTCTCACCATTCCTGATTTCTCACCGCGTTTGTTGTGATCTTGTGGCTGTCTGAGCAGAAACAAAAGCTGATTGTGTTCTTCTCCGGGCGGGTGCATATGTTAATTGCGCAAGCTTATTTTGTCCCTTTAGATTAAAAGATCTGAAAAAGCCCATACATTTACCCAGCCATAGACCCTTCCCTTGAAGAAATCAGGACAGAAGTGGTTCAAAGTGGACAAAAGAGACGGATTAAAACTCCAGGTGTAAACAGGAATGTGTCTCCCTCGTCTACTTGTGATCCGATCGACAAAAACACGTCTTAAAGGGTTATTTCGTTGTCATTTAATTACTGACAGCTACACAACTACCACTTTGACGCTTAAAAAGGTTCATAAAGAGATTGTAAGACTAATCCATATGAATCGAGAAAGAGACTCGATCACTTTATATGATGAACAGATTGAATTTAGGCTTTTATTCATATATTAACATTCAACAGCTCACACATCAGTTGTGGTAAACAGAAGCTCAAGCATGTTCGCTTGACGTGCGAGAACCGATGAGGTTCATTCTCGTGTTACGCAGCACGTTTGAGCTTCATCAAGAGGTTTGTTTTCATGTGTTAAGTTGAGCTTTTGTTTATAAACATTGATCAGCAGACATATGTGAATAAAAGCCTATCAGTCTGTTAATTATATAAAGCGATCGTGTCTCTTTAGAAAATTTGGAACCACTCAATTCATATGGATTAGTTTTACAATCTCTTTATGAACTTTTTGAGTTCATAGCTGTCTATGGAGGGACAGAAAGCTCACGGATTTCATCAAAAATATCTTAATTTGTGTTCTAAAGATGAACAAAGGTCTTACGATGTAGAACAACATGAGGGCAAGTAATTATTTGACAGAATCTTCATTTTTGGGTGAACTAACCCTTTAACACCATGTGTAAAAGGGCCGATGATGTGGTTTGTGGAAAGACCGTCATTTTCATGGACACACACACACACACACACACACACAGACGGTCATGCAGTTGTTGGTCAGTGGTTTGGTCCTGTTGTCTAATGACTCTAAACTCTATAAGTGGTCATTGTTTCAGTCAAGTATCATTAGCATTAAGGTTATTATTGTCAGGTAGAATGGCATGATGATGTATTTCATTGAAGATCTTCAGATGCACTTACAGATGATGCTGCTTTTGTGTGGTTTATTCTCAGATGAATGCAAAATATTTGAACAGTCCTGAAAAAAAACTGATGAGATCGTAAATATTTTCAAACATGAATCTGAAGTTGCTGATGATTGATTGATGAGAGTGATTGAAGTGTGTATGTGTGTGTGTGTTTCTCGCAGGGAGCAGCCGATCTTCACCACCAGAGCTCATGTCTTCCAGATTGATCCCACTACCAAGAAAAACTGGGTTCCCGCTAGTAAACAGGCTGTTACAGTCTCATACTTCTATGACAGCACACGCAACAGTTACCGCATCATCAGCGTGGATGGGTCAAAGGTTAGACAGATGCATGTGTGTGTGATGGAGTCAGTGTTAAAGTGGTCACACACACACACACACACTCACTCACAGACACACACACACTGCACTCTGAGGGTCTTCCTCTGGATTCCTCTTGGTTCATGTTGCCATGGAGATTTGGATCAGTCCCTCAGTATGGAGGCGGCAGTGATGATGTCACAGCACAGACCTGCTGAGAGTCTCTCACACACACACACACACACACACACACACACACACACACACACACACACACACACACACACACACACACACACCTGCTGCTGTCACTCTCTGAGAGCAGATAGATGAGGGCACACACACACACACACACTCACATTCACATTACTGTGTTAGTACCAGACACACACACCTGCTGCCATCACTCTCTGAGAGCTCACACACACACACAGGTTAAACGTCTGACTGAACACACACGTGTTACTCTGATCAGCTTCAAGAGTCACACAGAGTCAGTAAGTGTGAAACACTGAAGAAACGAGGTCAAATACACAGATTAAAGCTGTGTGTGTGTGTGCTTGAGTGCACAAGTGTGTGTGTGTGTGTGTGTGTGTATGTGGGACAAATGTCCTCACTTATATAGTGAAATATTATGAGAATTGAGAAGTGAGGACATTTTACTGGTCCTCACTAGTTAAAAGGATTGTAAATTGACCAAAACGTGTTTTTATTTAAATCTAGTGTTGTTGTGCTTCTGTCATTGGCAGGTTTAGAGGTCAGGTTAGGCCATAGAAAACATCATTAACCTGATATAAAATCAATGGAAATCTATCCTCTATGTCCTCACTAATGTGTGTGTGTGTGTGTGTGTGTGTGTGTGTGTGTGCATGCACACAACTCTTTAAAGTTCTAATGTGTTTGTTTCTTCAGGTGATCATCAACAGCACAATCACCCCCAATATGAACTTCACTAAAACCTCACAGAAGTTTGGCCAGTGGGCCGACAGTCGAGCAAACACAGTGTTTGGACTCGGATTTGCCTCCGAACAACAGCTGTCTAAGGTCTGATAATATGTCACGCACACGCACACACAGTGTCACGCACACACTCAGACACAAACACACACACACACTCAAACACAAACACACACACACACACTCACACTCGCACACTGTGTCACACAGTGTCACGCACACACTGAAACTGTGAGCACATGAAACACAGCTGTTCTTGATGTTAATGATTTTAGTGATCTGTGACGCTCGTGTGTGCAGCACTAGAGACGTGTTGCCGCAGCGGTCTCACACCTTCATGAAGGTTCATATGTTGATTTTATTTCCCTTTTGACAGTCAGTGCTGAAAGTGTGTTTTTTGTCCTGTGACTTCAGTTTGCTGAGAAGTTCCAGGAGGTCAAAGAAGCCGCAAAACTGGCCAGAGAAAAATCTCAGGAGAAGATGGAGACGTCCAGCGATCAGTCGCAGGTACATCACGATCGCCATCGTCACACTTGAGAGATTAACTGATCGCTTGTGCACATTATTACCCATCATGCACTGTGTAGACCTTCGTGACTTTTATTGGGAAAGATGTTTTCAATTGTGTCGGTAAATGTATTGAACCAATAAATAAATACAATAGTTGTGCAAGTTAAATGCAGCAGATGCTTCAAATTAAGCAATTTATCTGAAGATATTATCACAATATTCATAGTACACAATACCAAGATTAAAGTATAAACTCAAACATTTCACAAGATGTGTGTGTTTGTGTGTGTGTGTGTGTGTGTGTGTTTGTGTGACATATCAGGACACAGATGTGTATAATGTCATGGGTATGACATAGGTATTACAAGGAGAGGGTGACTTATGAGGACATGTGCCCATTTTTCAAAAGGCTTATAAATCATACAGAATGAGTTTTTGTGAGAAAGTAAAAATCTGCACAGTTTCCTGTGATGAGTAGGGGTAGTGTAGGGGAGAGAAAATATAGTTTGTACAGTAAAAAAAAAAATTACGCCTATGGAGAGTCCCTACAATTCACAAAAACAAACGTGTATGTGTGTGTGTGTGAGTGTGTGTGTGTGTGTGTGTGAGTGTGTGAGAGAAACTCTGTTTTATCATGTTTTAATAAATATGTATTATTTTTACTTCTTTGGAAAAGCAAGTCATATTATGGGCAATTTAAAGTAAAGTATTAATTCACTTCATATATATTTACTGATTTTCTTTAGTCAAAACTTTACATTATTTCATTTTTATGTACTTCATACAGTTGTCTTCATTGTGTAAATCTTGTTCACTGTAATTGATGATTCCACAGTTATAGATCTGTGTGAAAACAAACTCGCTTCCACAGACGCAGATATTAGAGTAAAACACGTAAGACTTTAGAATCCAGACAACAGAAATCCGTTGATTGTTTATTGAGACTTCTGCTGAAAACAGGTGAAAAACATTAAGACATTAGGATAAGATTCTTCTCTGAGCACAAGTCCTCGTATCTCACACACTTTTATTTCTCGGTTGATTTTTTTTTTTTTTTTTTCTGATTTTATGGATGTTTTTATCTGAACACATTTCTGTTCTGCTTGCTACTGAGTGTCTGAAAGTTGTGATGAAGCCCAAATTCAGGGATTTCTTCCTCAGACGCGTTATTGAACTGATGTGAACTTGTGAACTTTGACCAGTGCTGATTTCTGCACGCTCGCAAATCCTTTCATTCTGACAAAATGTAGCAGACATTTCTAAATAAGAAATTCGTTGTGCAGTCAGCTTCATTGATTATAGCAGATCTTTGTGAGATCACGTGAACTGAGATGAGTGACAGCGTTTGAATTTGAATTCATGAGTTCTGTTTTTCATGCTTGACCAGCGGTCGGGAGTGACATCCGCATGTAGGTAAAAGCAGGATTCACTCTTGTAATTGCAACGATTGACAGTGATAACCACAGCAATGGACGGGACAAAATATATGTCGAAATAGATGTGCAGTAAGGCTAGAGCGGATCTGTAAGGCAATGGCTATTTATTATTGGCTGCCATACCAAATCACACATACAGTATGCTTGCTTTAATAATTAAAATCTTTTTAAATGTATTTTTAAAGGGGAAGCACATCTCCTTAGCCTCACCCTGGAGTCGTTTTACCCTCCACCAGTGAAAAGCGTCTAACCCTAATTGTGTCGTTCATCAGGAATCTGGCCGTGAAACTCCATCGGGCAATCAGGCGTCCAGCATCAACGGAACCGATGATGAGAAGATCTCGTACGGCCCAGAGAACGAAGCACTGAAGAGTGAGAACGACCGGCTGAAGTCTGCGGTGGAGCAGAGGTTAGTCACTCACACTCTCTCACACTCACACTCACTCTCAATCACTCTTAGTTACTCTCACACTCACTCTCGCACTCGCACTCACTCTGTTACTCTCACTCTCGCACTCGCACTCACTCTCACGCTTGATCTGTTTATTCCAGACTGTCAGTCAGTGGGGATTTTTCAGTCACTCTTTCTGCAGGTACACGTGACTCATTGAATCATTCATTCAACCGATTCAGTCAAAAACAGGTTCATTCTGGAATTATATTTTTTTATTCATATTTATGAAATTTACTAACCAGCCCTAAAGCTGCTGACATTATTAGATCTGAATCAGAACATCATCTGACTAATTGCTGATCCGTTCAGACCCTCAGCACAAGTGCAGACGTGAACCTAAACACCCGGTGATCTGAGTGTATTTGTGTCTGACAGTAAGAAGTGGGAGACGGAGCTGCAGGCGCTGAAGGAGAGCAACGCTCGGCTGCAGGACGCGCTGCAGGAGGCGAAGAGCAACGCCGACAGCTGGAAGAGTCAAGTGACGCAGTGCCAGGAAGAGAACAACCAGCTCCGCAAAAAGGTGAGATTGAGAGGCTGCATGAACAAACACTGACGCTGAGTCCGTTATCAGTGACACTCGAGTGATCATGACTAGTTTAGGGTTAATCTCAGTTGGGTTGAGGTTAGCCACTGTTTCAGAGAATCAAACAGAATCTGGAGTTTAGAATGAGACTTTTGCTTGTCATTTGTGTGTGACTGAGCTGAAATATTGAGCGTTGGGTTATTGGCTCAAGTGTGTCATTGAAGAGGTGTGTGTGTGTGTGTGTGTGTGTGTGTAGATCTCAGAGCTGGAGCTGCAGTGTAAAGAGGTGAATTTGGAGAAAGAGAGAAACGCTCAGCTGACGGTCAGAATTCAAGAACTGGAAGCGGATCTGCAGGACAAACAACAGGTGAGTCTCACACACACACACACACACACACACACTCACACTCACACACACTCACAAACACACTCACTTGCTGTGTTCTGCCATGAGTGCACTTACAAACACGTATGATGCTGTTTTTCAGGAGCTTGAGAATCTGTGCAAACAGGCAGAAATCATCCCACAGCTCATGGCAGAATGTGAAAACATCACGGCCAAACTACAGGTGAACCGCAGCACAAACAAACAGACGTTAATTTCTGAAAAGGAAATCAGTCGCACATCAGAGTTGTTTTTAAGCAGTTCTTGAGTCAACGATTTACTCACTGAGAATCGTCACTTTTGCGCACGTTCCTGGTAAATGAAGGTGAAATCAAAGAACCAACTGGTATGTCATTTCGAACAAAATTAGGCCAAAACTAAGGGGCTGTTTACATGAGTTTACATGAGGTCATGCATGTTCAGTCTTTAGGCGCATAGTGTTTCTGTACAAAGTGACATCGCCATCTACTGGCCTGGCAGCAGAATACAGCGATTTTTAGTTTTTTTTTCACAGATCCGTGTGAACGGGGATCGTTTTTCTGTACTCAAAAAATGTTTCCAGCTTCCTTTTTTCTTAGTGATATTTGGCGCCAGTTTAACAAGAAGTTTTTTCAACAAGAAGTTTAACAAGAAGACGATTTTTTTCTCTTCAAATCACTAAGCACTAAGGTCCAGTAACAATAATAGAGAGATACAACCACGACCTGATAAGAGCAAATCATTTGTAACTCTAATGAGAGCAGTCTCAGTACTATGGTACGGTCTAAATCCTGACTGGAAATCCTCACAGATACCATTTCTTTCCAAGAAGAAACATAGTTGTGATGATACTGCCTTTTCTAGTATTTTTGACAGAAAAGTGAGATTTGAGATTGGCCTGTAATTGACTAATTCTCTAGGATCAAGTTGTGGTTTTTTAATAAGAGGTTTAATAATAGCCAGCTTAAAAGTTTTCGGTACGTATCCTAGTGATAAAGATGAATTTATGATATTAAGAAGAGGATCTATGACCTCTGGAAGCATCTCTTTCAATAGCTTAGTCGGTATAGGGTATAACATACATGTTGTTGATTTTGATGATTTAACAAGTTTAAACAATTCTTTAAACAATTTTTTCCTCAGGGACACTA
Source organism: Elopichthys bambusa (assembly GCA_037101425.1). Taxonomy (NCBI): domain Eukaryota; kingdom Metazoa; phylum Chordata; class Actinopteri; order Cypriniformes; family Xenocyprididae; genus Elopichthys; species Elopichthys bambusa. The sequence continues at coordinate 34,347,310 of CM074441.1, read as the reverse complement.
CAATGCACTGTCTGACGCGATGCTGTAGTAGACGATTGCATAGTTATCATTTTCTCTCTAATATTATCAATCTTGCAAGTAAAGAAGTTCATAAAGTCATCACTGCTGTGCTGTTTGGAAACATCAGAAGTTGAAGCTTTATTTCTTGTTAATTTAGCCACTGTATCAAATAAATACCTAGGGTTGTTTGTTTTCTTCAAAGAGATGAGGATTCTGGCTGCTCTCTTAAGGGACCAAGTGTGCTCGTTGTACCACGCCATTAGACTAATTTCCTTAATCTTCTTTAATCTGTTACTCTATTACTGTAGATGTAAGTCATAATAGTTGATGCTTTTAATCATCAGTTGATTCATAAGTAAGAACCAGCTAGAAAAAGCATAAAATAGCAATATTTGCTCACATTTATAACTTTATTAAAACACCTTAACACTGAAATGTCTGAGAACGCGATGAGGATGTTAAAGAATCATTGTTTTTGTTAGTTTAAAAAACAAAAAACAAACAAACAATCTGAGAAGGAAAAAGTAGGAGTGATGTGAATGAGTGATGGCGAACACTGATCCTGATCACACACAAACCTAGAAATACTCCTGCTGTTCAAACAGATTCATGTCAATAAATGCACATCATGCCATTAATTCTGCACATATTTACTGATGCTGACACTTTTACAGGCTGCAGAACTGAATGGCAGGGATCTGAGCGAGAAGATGACGCTCCTGCAGGCCGAGATCAATGACAGTCAGCAGAAACAGAAGAACATGAAGACGGAACTCAAGAAGTTCATGGACGTTCTGGACGGGAAGATTGATGAGCTGCATGAAGTTCGTCAGGGAATTTCTAAACTGGGCGTCGACAACTGAACTTGCACATGCGCGCACACACACACACACACACACACACACACACACACACCTACTCTGTCTCACTGGGCTCCTGTCGAATGTGTTTATGATTTTGTTATGACTGCTGGTTAAGGGCTACTGATGGTCACTGAGGAGTCTCACACACACACACACACACACACACACACACACACACACACACACACACACACACTGTCTCACACACACTCACACTGTCTCACACACACACATATGGACTGAAGGGAGAGTTTTACCGCTGCAGATCTCAGGGCAGTTTGGAATCGCTTGATATGCACACACAGACGTGAACTGCAGAAACACTAAGTGCCTGAAGGTGGCGCTCTCCGGATCGCCACCATGAGAATCGTCCTGTCGAAGGTGAGGCTGATCATCTCCTCATGCAATACCCACCTCAGGACGCACTTCTCTTCTGCTTCTGTTGGTTTGTTTGTGTTTTTAAAAACATTTTCAAGATTGCATTACGAAAATATTCTGTTTTTGATCAATGAAAATATGAGCCAAATATCTGCTTGATGAAGGCAGTTTGCTTGTATGGTGCAGATGTGTGTTGTGCTCAGCAGTGTTTGTGACGTGCTGCTCTGTGTGTGTGTGTGTGTGTGTGTGTGTGTGTGTCTTTGGGTGATGGGATAATTTATACGTGTGCTTTTTTTAGAATAATCTCTGCCTTTCCCGAGTCTTTGATGGAGCGTTGGAGCTTCCGAACTCTCTCCTCAGCTCTTTTCATTGTTTTCCTCTCGATGCTTGTTTGAATGTTGTGGCTGATGTATTATAGAGCGTTTAACGTGGGCGAGTGTCTTTAATCCCTCTGAAACACATCTTACTGGAAACTTGAGCCTTTTTCCCTCTTTCTGGAAAAATAAAAACACTTTTGTTGATCAAAATTGTAAAATAAATAATTGTGGAAATATAGTTTATGAAGGAAATGGCTGCGCTGTGTGTTTTTACGTGTGTGAGAGTTTATCTTTAATGTCTGTGTGTCGGCGGTGGGCGTCTCTCTCTTGCCTCTGATTGGTGAGAGGATGTGTTGCCTTGGCAACCTGCAGCCCACACACGGCTGCTATCGATCGTGAGTATTGTGCTCCAGATGTGGATAGTCTGCGTTTCACTACATTTGTTCACCTAGTAGTTTTTTCATTGTTAGATTTCTGATGTCACTATAACTGCATCCAAAGCTTGTTTCCATAGAAACATGGTCACTGAAGTCTGTGATACTCAGTATCTGTGTCGCACCTTGGTCTGGTGTCACACACACACACACACACACACACACACACACTCACTCACTCACTCGCGCACACACACACACACACACACACACACACACACACACTCACTCACTCGCGCACACACTCACTCTCTCACACACACACACACTCTCACACACTCTCTCACACACACACACACTCACTCTCTCACACACACACACTCACTCACACACACACACACACTCACTCACTCACTCACTCGCGCACACACTCACTCTCTCACACACACACACACACACACACTCTCACACACTCTCTCACACACACACACACTCACTCTCTCACACACACACACTCACTCACACACACACACACACTCACACACACACACACTCATTCACACTCACACTCTCTCTCACTCACTCACACACTCACTCTTACACACACACTCACTCGCACACACACACACACACACTCACTCACTCACACACACTCACTCTCACTTTCACACACACTCACTCGCTCACACTCACACACTCTCACACTCACTCACTCTCACACTCACTCTCTCTCACTCTCTCACACTCATTCTCACACACTCTCTCTCTCACTCACACACACACACACACACACACTCTCACACTCTCTCACTCACACACACACACTCACACTAACTCACACACACTCACTCTCACACTCACTCTCTCTCTCACACTCACACACTCTCACACTCACTCACACTAACACACTCACTCATTCACTCACTTACTCACTCACTCTCTCATACACTCTCTTACACTCTCACTCTCTCGCACACTCTCACTCGCACACTCTCTCACACACACTCTCTCACTCGCACACTCTCTCACACACTCACTCTCACTCGCACACACTCTCTCACACACTCTCTCACACACTCTCTCACACACTCTCTCACACACTCACTCTCACTCGCACACTCTCTCACACACTCACTCACTCGCACTCTCTCACACACTCACTCTCACTTGCACTCTCTCACACACTCACTCACTCGCACACTCTCTCACACACTCACTCGCACACACTCTCTCACACTCTCACTCACTCACTCTCACTCGCACACTCTCTCTCACACTCTCACTCGCACACTCACACACACTCACTCGCACACACTCTCTCACACTCTCACTCACTCGCACACTCTCTCACACACTCACTCACTCGCACACACTCACACACTCTCACTCACACGCACTCTCTCACACACTCACTCTCACTCGCACACTCTCTCTCACTCACTCACTCGCACACTCTCTCTCACTCGCACACTCTCACACACTCACTCTCACTCGCACACTCTCTCTCACTCACACACTCACTCACTCGCACACACTCGCACACACTCTCTCACACTCTCACTCGCACACTCTCACACACTCACTCGCACACTCTCTCACACACTCACTCACTCGCACACTCACACTCACTCGCACACACTCACACACTCTCACTCACACGCACTCTCTCACACACTCACTCTCACTCGCACACTCTCTCTCACTCTCTCACACACTCACTCTCACTCACACACACTCTCTCACACACACTCACTCACTCGCACACTCTCTCTCACACTCTCACTCGCACACTCTCACACACTCTCACTCACACACACTCTCTCACACACACTCACTCTCACTCGCACACTCTCTCTCACACTCTCACTCGCACTCTCTCACACACTCTCACTCACACACACTCTCACACACACTCACTCTCACTCGCACACTCTCTCACACTCTCACTCGCACACTCTCACACACACTCACTCGCACACACTCACACTCTCACGCACTCTCTCACACACTCACTCTCACTCGCACACTCTCTCTCACTCACTCACTCGCACACTCTCTCTCTCTCACTCACTCTCTCACACACTCACTCTCACTCGCACACTCTCTCTCACTCACTCTCTCACACACTCACTCACTCGCACACACTCTCTCACACTCTCACTCACTCGCACACTCTCTCACACACTCACTCTCTCACACACTCACTCTCTCACACACTCACTCTCACTCGCACACTCTCTCTCACTCACTCACTCGCACACTCACTCTCACTCGCACACTCTCTCTTACTCACTCTCTCACACTCACTCTCACTCGCACACACTCTCACTCACTCGCACTCTCTCACACACTCTCACTCACACACACTCTCACACACACACTCTCACTCACACACACTCTCACACACTCACTCTCACTCACACACACTCTCTCTCACACTCTCACTCGCACACACACTCACAAATAAATCCTCTTCTACATTGTCTTCCTGAAGTTTCCAACAGCAACAGAACGTTTTCAGAACCGTTTGCGTAATTGTGCTTCTCAGATTTTTCAGGTGAAGCGCCACCTAATCAAATCATCAATATATCAGATGTTTATGAATATCAATAAGCCAGTGTTTGAGATAAATCATGCTCCTGCCAGGCCTCGATACACACCACAATAGAAGTTTTGTATTACTTTGCAAATATTGCAATTCAATTTATCATTCCAGAATTTAGGGATTGATTTTTAGAAAGATAAAGAGGAGCAAGAAATGAATGATTTTATTGAAGGACGCATTAAATTGATCAAAAGTGACAGTAAATACAATCTTTTGTAACATTATAAATGTATTTTAAATAAATGCTGTTCTTTTGAACTTTCTATTCATCTAACCCTAGCCCTGAAAAATTAAATGTATCACAGTTTCCACAAAAAATATGAACGGATTTCAACATTGATAATAATCATAAATGTTTCTTGAGCATCAAATCATCATATCAGAATGATTTCTGAAGGATCATGTGACACTGAAGACTGGAGTAATGATGCTGAAAATTCAGCTTTGATCACTGGATATAACTTACACTTTACTATATATTCACATAGAAAACAGCTGTTTTAGATTGTACAGTGTAAATGTATAAATTTGGAGCGATTTCAACATCCCGTCTGTTAGAAGCTGCTCATTCATGATTGACCTGAAACTGAATCTGTATTTCTGAGTCAAAAGCTCAAGCTCAAGGTCGTTCGGGTCAGTGAAGCGTCTCTGACTCCTGCCTGTGGAGTAACAGATCTCCTGCAATGTAAGATGATGAATCAGATCAGTGGCTTCCATTCGAGCAGTTTAAGACGTTTATTTAGTTGAATAGAAAACCCAACTATATTTTTAAGTGTGTCAAAGCAGAATTCTGTTGATGTTGATGAACTAAATATTGCTAGAATAAAGGAATGATAGATATATGCAGAACTGTTGAACATACAGATTAATATCCAGAAGGCCGTGTCTTATGATTATCTGTCCCGAATTCACACTATCACTTGAGCTGTGAATAACTGTATGTCCTAAATAAAATTAAGGTTGAGAATCTAATTCATAGCATTTTGCCATAACTCCCATTTGAAATTGGGAGTTACGTTTGCTTTCACATTATTGCTTCACTTTTGTTGAATGTTTTAAATTTGTAAACTACCAAATCAACAAGTAAATCATGCCAATATTACAGAATGACAGGTGAACATGATTTCTCATGAAATCTAAATCACAAGGCTGACGTATGAAATAAAATATGGTATATTACAATTTGAATAAAATGTTTCAAATGAGATGTATAAATTTAATCATGTATATTTCCAGAGTCGGTTTCCTGATCCATAGTTTAAGAATCACTGGTCCAGGCTCTGATAACCACTATCAAACTTTCCAATGAAAGCAAGGAATTTTGGGTAAGCCATAGACACACGTGAGATTCCCTCAAATACACAGACAGACGCTTCAATCCAGATCAGGCACTTTATTGAACCCGTTCACACAAATTCAAATCAGAGCCACGAACGTTATTGACATGTTCAGTGCAATTACCTGCATTCTCACATAATGACAAGACATTTCAGTGCAAGACCCCAAAAAGATGTGAATGTAGCGTCACATTGGAAAAGGAAGTTAGCATCACGATCAGTGATCCTGGTTGGACCTGCAGCCGCTGTGTTTCCAGCAGCATTTGTTGACGAATCACAGCCTTCAGGCTGCGTTTAACTCTCCCAGTCTCCGGCCTGCGAGTCCGGGCGCTCTTCATCGTCAGAGTCGTTAGAGACCTTCTTCATCCTCAGCATGGCGGCTTTGATGCTCCGCTCTAACTCTGAGTCTGTGCTGAGGGGTGGGGTACGTGAGGGCGGGGCTTTCTTCAGGGTTACGCCCTGACGGATGGCTGACAGGAGGCTGTCTCTGACGTCGCCGCTCTCAGCGCTGGCCGTGACCTTCCGCAGCTGTTTCTGCCCGCGCTGCAGTGACGCCAGGAGCTCGTCCATCGATCCTGCATCACAAACACGCGCTTTACTCAGACAAGTAAAAACATTTATATTTCTCCTATATATATACATATATATATATATATATATATATATATATATATATATATATATATATATAAAATGTCTGTCCCTTGTCTACAAATTAAAAAAACATCACTTCAAAACACTGGTAAATTTTAAACAATAAAATTAATCTTTTCTAAGCTGAATCTTTTGCTGAATGTTCGTTTATTGACGTCTCTTGGAGGTTCTTTTAACTTTAAGAAGTTATTTACTGCAATTTTTAAGAACACATTTTACAAGAACTTAAAACCTTAAGTACAACAACAACAAAAAAGAACAAGTATTTTTGAGAATACGAACTATTCTTTCATAAACTGTTTTAATACGGTTTCCTTAATCTAAAACATGAGAAAACAGCAGTTAAGACTTGTGTTTCATTAGCTTGTGGAGAGTCCAGAACTCTGATGCTCACCTGAGTTTTGTTCTAGAGTGTTTCGGATCGGCAGCTTCTCACTGATGGATGGTGGAGGAGGAAGAAGAGGAGGTGGGGGAGGAGGAGGAGGAGGAGGAGGAGGAAGAAGAGGAGGAGGCAGCGGTGTATGGTCTGGTTGTGCTGATGCGGATCCAGAGGGCAGCAGAATCTGCACTGGTATCTCACGCTGCTTTTGACTCCGCCCCTTCCTCTGGGGGGTGAAGCTCTGTGGTCCCAGGCTGATGATTGACAGGGGCTCGGAGGAGTCATCTCTGTTGGAGTCATGTGACACTTTCTTCACATGAGCCGTCTGTAAAACATACTGACCCTGATGTCTCTAAACTCAAAGAAACAAAGGAAACAAACACTGAAACCATGCTGAAAATGAAACTCTCACAGACACACACACACTCTCACGCACGCAGTCCGCTCTCTCGCACGCACTCACCCTCTCACACGCACGCACGCACTCTCTCGCACGCACGCACGCACGCACTCTCACTCAGTCCACTCTCTCGCACGCACGCACCCTCTCGCACGCACGCACCCTCTCGCACGCACGCACGCACCCTCTCGCACGCACGCACCCTCTCGCACGCACGCACCCTCTCGCACGCACCCTCTCGCACGCACGCACCCTCTCGCACGCACTCTCACTCAGTCCGCTCTCTCGCACGCACTCACCCTCTCGCACGCACTCACCCTCTCGCACGCACTCACCCTCTCGCACGCACTCACGCACGCACGCACTCTCTCGCACGCACGCACGCACTCTCACTCAGTCCGCACGCACGCACGCACTCTCACTCTCACACGCACGCACGCACGCACTCTCGCACGCACGCACGCACGCACTCTCACTCAGTCCACTCTCTCGCACGCACGCACCCTCTCGCACGCACGCACCCTCGCACGCACGCACCCTCTCGCACGCACGCACGCACCCTCTCGCACGCACGCACGCACCCTCTCGCACGCACGCACGCACCCTCTCGCACGCACGCACCCTCTCGCACGCACTCACCCTCTCGCACGCACGCACTCTCTCGCACGCACGCACGCATCTCTGTTGGAGATTTTTTTGGACACCATGATCTGTCGCACGCACCCTCTCGCACGCACTCACCCTCTCGCACGCACGTACGCACGCACGCACTCTCACTCAGTCCGCTCTCTCGCACGCACGCACTCTCTCGCACGCACGCACTCTCTCGCACGCACGCACTCTCTCGCACGCACGCACTCTCTCGCACGCACTCTCACTCAGTCCGCTCTCTCGCACGCACTCACCCTCTCGCACGCACGCACCCTCTCGCACGCACGCACCCTCTCGCACGCACGCACCCTCTCGCACGCACGCACCCTCTCGCACGCACGCACCCTCTCGCACGCACTCTCACTCAGTCCGCTCTCTCGCACGCACTCACCCTCTCGCACGCACTCACCCTCTCGCACGCACTCACCCTCTCGCACGCACTCACGCACGCACGCACTCACGCACGCACGCACTCTCTCGCACGCACGCACGCACTCTCACTCAGTCCGCACGCACGCACTCTCACTCTCACACGCACGCACGCACTCTCTCGCACGCACGCACGCACGCACTCTCACTCAGTCCACTCTCTCGCACGCACGCACCCTCTCGCACGCACGCACCCTCGCACGCACGCACCCTCTCGCACGCACGCACGCACCCTCTCGCACGCACGCACCCTCTCGCACGCACTCACCCTCTCGCATGCACTCACCCTCTCGCACGCACGCACTCTCTCGCACGCACGCACGCATCTCTGTTGGAGATTTTTTTGGACACCATGATCTGTCGCACGCACCCTCTTGCACGCACTCACCCTCTCGCACGCACTCACCCTCTCGCACGCACGTACGCACGCACGCACTCTCACTCAGTCCGCTCTCTCGCACGCACGCACTCTCTCGCACGCACGCACTCTCTCGCACGCACTCTCACTCAGTCCGCTCTCTCGCACGCACTCACCCTCTCGCACGCACGCACTCACCCTCTCGCACGCACCCTCTCGCACGCACGCACCCTCTCGCACGCACGCACTCTCTCGCACGCACGCACCCTCTCGCACGCACGCACTCTCTCGCACGCACGCACCCTCTCGCACGCACGCACTCTCTCGCACGCACGCACTCACCCTCACTCAGTCCACTCTCTCGCACGCACGCACTCACCCTCACTCAGTCCACTCTCTCGCACGCACGCACTCACCCTCACTCAGTCCACTCTCTCGCACGCACGCACTCACCCTCACTCAGTCCACTCTCTCGCACGCACGCACTCTCTCGCACGCACGCACTCTCTCGCACGCACGCACTCTCTCGCACGCACTCTCACTCAGTCCGCTCTCTCGCACGCACTCACCCTCTCGCACGCACGCACGCACTCACCCTCTCGCACGCACGCACGCACTCTCTCGCACGCACTCTCTCGCACGCACGCACACACTCTCTCGCACGCACGCACGCACTCTCTCGCACGCAAGCACTCTCTCGCACGCACGCACTCTCTCGCACGCACGCACTCTCACTCAGTCCGCTCTCTCGCACGCACTCACCCTCTCGCACGCACTCTCACTCAGTCCGCTCTCTCGCACGCACTCACCCTCTCGCACGCACTCTCACTCAGTCCGCTCTCTCGCACGCACTCACCCTCTCGCACGCACGCACGCACTCTCTCGCACGCACTCTCTCGCACGCACGCACACACTCTCTCGCACGCACGCACGCACTCTCTCGCACGCAAGTACTCTCTCGCACGCACGCACGCACTCTCTCGCACGCACGCACGCACTCTCTCGCACGCACGCACTCTCTCGCACGCACGCACGCACTCTCTCGCACACACGCACTCTCTCGCACGCACTCCACTCTCGCGCATTACCTCTCTGAAGCAGCGCAGTCTGTTGAGCGTCTTTGCTCTCTCGTTCTCCACCCACTGCTTCTGCTGCTCTTCCTCAGTTTTCCTCTTCTCTCGCTTCTGAACACACACACACACGAGACACGCTCAGAGATGACAGGCGCAAAACAGGATGTGGAACTGGAATGACAGGAAGAGGATTTGTTGAAATGCAATTCAAGGAATTATTTAGGAACTGAAGCGGAGTTTAACTGCTCTGCACACACACATGTTCTCCAGACATACTTCACCTGATGTCTGCGCAGGGATCACTAACTGCACACGAGCGCCACATTCATCACACGCTGAACCAACAGCCACAGACACACCAAACGCATGCAGGGAATTCTGGGAACATGAGCATGACCCCTGCCGGACGGTCGCCGTGGCAACTTGGTCAGCCCACGGGATCCTCAGCACTGTTGCTGTGACTCATTATGGGATGCTTTGTGAGGTGATGCAGTGGGTCGTGGTTACCATGGTTACAGTGCATTACTCACCAGCTGTGCGGAGTGGTGTTGGCGGTTCTGATCGGATCTCTGCGTGACTGAACGCTGCTGCTGCTCATGAGCCTGAACGCACAACTCCTGCAGACACACACACACACACACACAATAAACACACAACTCCTGCAGACACACACACACACACGATAAACACACACAACTCCTGCAGACACACACGATAAACACACACAACTCCTGCAGACACACACACACACACAACTCCTGCAGACACACACACACACACGATAAACACACACAACTCCTGCAGACACACACACACACACACAACTCCTGCAGACACACACACACACACACAACTCCTGCAGACACACACACACACACACACAACTCCTGCAGACACGCACACACACACACACACAACTCCTGCAGACACGCACACACACACACACAACTCCTGCAGACACACACACACACACACAACTCCTGCAGACACACACACACACACACACAACTCCTGCAGACACGCACACACACACACACACAACTCCTGCAGACACGCACACACACACACACACAACTCCTGCAGACACGCACACACACACACACACAACTCCTGCAGACACACACACACACACACAACTCCTGCAGACACACACACACACACACAACTCCTGCAGACACACACACACACACACACACAACTCCTGCAGACACACACACACACAACTCCTGCAGACACACACACACACACCTCCTGCAGACACACACACACACACACACACAACTCCTGCAGACACACACACACACAACTCCTGCAGACACACACACACACACGATAAACACACAACTCCTGCAGACACACACACACACGATAAACACACAACTCCTGCAGACACACACACACACGATAAACACACACAACTCCTGCAGACACACACACACACACACACAACTCCTGCAGACACACACACACATGATAAACACACAACTCCAGCAGACACACACACACACACGACATCTACAGTGTGTGTGTGTGTGTGTGTTTCAGTGCATTCACCCGCTGGTTTCTCAGGTAAGCTCTGCGTGATGAAATCGCTCCTCTTTTTCTTTCCAGTTGTTTCAGCTGCTGCTGCAGGTGTGAGTGGGCGGGACTTGCATCCACCTGAACATCCTGCAGCTCCTCGGGGTCCTGACAGGTGTCATAATACACCACCTGCTCCTGCAGCTCTGCATAACACACACACACACACACACTCTCATCAGTCTATGTCAAACCGGATATTTTGGGCTGTAAATGTTTCTATTCATTTAGTAAAATCTGAAATCAGTGAAGCAGCCCACAGTCCTCATGTTAAAAACAGACTAATAATCATATTAATCCAGGTTTTAATTCATCTGAAAAAACTCAGACTGTTTAGTTAGGGTAACAGGACAGAAGCTATCATGAACATCATTAGTTTAGCAGAAGAGTTGACCTCTGATCTGTCTCTGTGTGGTCTGGATCTGCGTGAGCAGCAGCAGCTCCTCGTTCCTCAGGATCTCAAACCTGCAGTCATGAAGCTCCAGCTGCGTCTCGTAATACTGCAGCTCCAGAGCACTGACGGCACTCACGGCCTCCGCCTCGCTGCGCATCTGCAAACACACACGCGTCTGTGACCAACCAGCTCTGTGTGCGTCTCCTGATGAACACCATCACTCGTCTCCATGGTAACCAGCACAAAAACCTTGAACTCAGATTAGGGTGTTTGGGAATGTGAGCTTGTATAAAGTGATAAACTACACAAATACACAAAACCTAGATCAAAATACCCATAATGCTCTTTAAAACACTGAAGAAGAGTGAAACTGCTCCCTCTTGTGGATGACTGATAAATTCTGGGCATATAAATATATGAAAATGTTTTTGTGTTAAAGTACAAAAACATTTCAGCATGTTTCCATCTATTACCAGTGTCACACAGGTTAACCCTCTATACGCAATATGCTATCAGTGAGGAAAAAAGTATTTGTGGTGTATTTTCCTGCTTAAAATTGGACAATATAACAATATTAATCAACATTTTCATTTCTTTTTTAATTTATTTATTTTTTAAAAGCCTAATTTTATTAAAAACAAACTAAAATAGACTATGTTGCCTGGAGGCAACAATGTACCATGCTTTGACACAATCTGCATTGTAAAAAGTGCTAAATAAATAAAGGTGACTTGACTTGACCACAGAGGGTTAATCATGTCAAGTCAAGTCACTTTTATTTATTTAGCGCTTTTAACAATGCAGATTGTGTCAAAGCAGCTTCACGGTGATATACTTTTGGCTGCACAGCAGCTCTTAAAGAAAATGGTGTCATTATCCATCTTTAATAGTTATTAATTTAGTTAATTTATCTGTATCAGCACTGGAGTGAACAGTGATGTCATCATCCAGATCAGTTCAGTTCACATACAATGGTGTCAATGCAGGCAGATCAAAACACTGCTGAATATCAAATGTCAAGTGATATGTAACCTTATATAAAAACAATACAAGCACACACACCTGCTCTCGGATCTCGCCTCTCTTCCGTTTGACACACATCTCTTTGGCCCTCATGTGCTGCAGTGTCTCTTTAGCCAATAGGACTCGGAGTTTCTCTTGTCTGGGTGTGGCCATTGCCCAAGAGGCGTGGCCAAATCTCTTCTGATCCTGCTCCATCTGTTTCACCATACCTGAAGGAACACACAAGCACACACTATCAGCAGAGATCAACTATCACACTCACAGATGAGTGTATGTGTGTGCAGTGAAATAAGTTCTGTAAAGTGAATCATTCTGGCGAGTGAATGTCACTGCATGAGTGATGATGTCAGCAGTGCTCGTGATGTCATTATTCATTGGGGGCGTGTCCTCATTCTATGACACGACCGTTTTCCGATTATTATTATTATTATACATTTTATTTATAGGTGCCTTACATGACACTCAAGGACACCTTACAAACACAATAAAACAATCAACATTAAACAACAACTGATCATGATTACTGCCTGGACACTCTGAACACAAGCATAAAGCAATCATATAAAAGCCTGACTAAAAGATGGGTCTTAAGGTGAGATTTAAAAACAAGAAGTCTTTTCGCACATCTTGCGGCAACAAGTTCCATAAATAAGGAGCTGCGTGACTGAAGGCTCGGGACCCCACAGACGCTGTGAGAAAAAGAGTGAGTGCAGAAGACGATCTTAAAGTACGAGCAGGAGTATAGATATGAAGAAGGTCAGATAAGTATGTAGATAATATGCAGAGCGAATGACACTGTTTATATGTACTTTGAATGATAAAGTACTGTCAAAGATGACACCAAAACTTTTAACCTGTTTAAAAACAGACACTGGAAAATTATCAGTATTCACAGAGGAACATTTAGATTTGGTCAGAATGGTTTTTGAATATAAAAAAAAAAGAATTTCAGTTCTACTGCTAAGTTTAAGAAGATTTAACGTAAACCACTCTTTAATCTCAACTAAACAATGTGAGAGGACAGACTGAGGAAAAGTAGAGGTAGGTTTGGAGGACAGGTAAAGTTGTGTGTCATCGGCATAGAAGTGGAAACGAATACCAAATTTCCTACATATATTACCAAGGGGTAAAAGATGAATAATAAATAAAAGAGGACCCAAGACAGAACCCTGTGGAACACCAGCAGTTATATACGAAGGCTTTGATTGAAACTGCTTACGACCCATAAGATAAGATCGAAATCAAGTCGGGGGGTACCCATGATTCCAACCGACGCCATAATATCAAAAATAATATCAAATTGAGAAAGACGTATAGATAGAAGTCCCGAATCAGCAGCTGACAGCAAGTCATTCATCATAACTAATGCAGTCTCAACACTATGATATATGGGTTTATAAAGCTTTTTAACAGCTGAGGTTGAGCTAAAAACCTAGGACTAGTTCACCAAAGTTGGTTTTTGAAATAACGGTTACTTCTGACCGATGTAGGTGTGAGTACAACCAGCCCTCAAAGTTTCAAGTCTCTACAACTTACGGTTTGATCTGCCCAATCGCTTTTAGAGGAGAATTCTGATCCTTGGAAATTTTAACAATTACAACAGAGTTTCAGCACTTGAACCCCTAAAGATGATCTCAGACATGCAACAATCCTTTCCCGTATTTTAGAAAGAATTGGTAGATTTGAAATGAGATGCAGATGATGTTGTGTGCTTTGCAGCTTTCTGTGCCACTTTTTAGGGATTTTTCTAGACTGTGACGAGAAGTGATGCATCCGATTTAACTTGAAGCATTTGATTAGTTCAGTATTGATCGTAAAGAGCAGATGCGAATATATAGACCAGTGTAAATGATCGCACAGTGCAGCTGTGTGTGTGTGAGACCTGTCAGGGCTTCGGACGTGTCTCTGAAGTAGTCGGCTGTGTTGTCCTGTATGGAGTGAACGGCTGATTCTCCGCGCTGATTCCACTCATTCATCTCTGCCTTCAGTTCACTCACACGCTTCGGCCCCAGTTCCTCGTACTGCAGACATTTCTGAACACACACAAACACAGACCCGCTCCGTGAACTTCTGCTGCTTCTGACATCATGTTTATCAGTTAAAACAGGGATTCTCATCCTTTATTATCACATCAGTGGGAGTGATTGACAGGTCAGATTTGGCCCATAAGTCAGTACGAATGAACAAGGGAAAGTGTGTATTTGAACTGTAGTTATCAGTAACCATTTTATGTTTTAAAGTATCTTCTGTGTTCCGATGTGTGTCTGTACCAGAATCTCAGTCTTGTAAAGCGTGGCGATCTCTCTGATGTCTCTGAAGGGCTGCAGAAGGTTCTGGTAGAACTGAGTGGCAACACTCACAAATTCCCTGTAAGCTTCATCTTCCTCCTCATAGATCTTCATCAGTCGCAGGAGTCCGTCAGTGCTGGAGTGACTCTGAAGGAGCTGATGAAGAGACAAACCCACAACAACACAATGACAGAAGAGCCTCGTGATCACTGTGGGCTGAACAACAACAACAACAACAACAGGAGAACGAGACAAGAATAGAATAGAATAGAATAGAATAGAATAGAATAGAATAGCTCAGGTCCCGTCCGGGTCAGTGTCGCTCCTCACCGCGCGCAGCTTGTCTTTGGCGCGTGTAATCTCGTCCCGCATCGCTCTGCATTTAAACTCCTGCATGTTTTCGAAGTAATCGCGCTCATCCGCCTCAGTGACGCTAAACAGCGCGTCCAGCACGATCATGCGGCCGCACGCGTCCACGGCGGCGCTGAAGTACCGCTCCAGCTGCCTGCACTGCGCGTCAGCATCGCACCGCGGCGCGCTGGAGAACAGCAGGTCCCACACGCTCGGCTCCCGGAACCCCGTCAGGTCGGGGAACAGCGGCTCGAGCTCGTCCCGGACGGCGCTCAGGTGCGCGTGCACGTATCTCAGCTGCGCGCTGGAGAACAGACCGGCGCAGCTGCCGCTCGCGTCTCCGCGCCGCTGCAGCGTCCGGTTATGACATGTCACCGCGAACTTTCTCTCGATCTCGTTCCACTCCACAATAAACCTGAGTTTGTGGCTCTCGCTGTCGTCGAAGGCATCGCTTTTAACGGCGACCCATCCGTCTAAGCTGTCCATCCGTTCGCTGTCCGCGTCGCACATCGCGTTTGTGTTTAGCTGTGTTCAGCTGTCTTTGACTTGTTGCACTTCCGCCGTCGTCATCTGACGTCATCCCGTCGTCACGTGATGCGGGGAATTCCAGCGTTCTTTGCCCATGACACACAGATTCATTATTATTCATTATTTACCAGATATTAGGGCTATTATAACTCATTTTATTCGGTTCCCAACAACTTGTCTTAGGTTTTGGTTTAATATCCCCACATTTAGCTGCTCGCTTTATAAATCTATCCATCCTTAGAAGTACAAAGATCAAATGTACTTGCTCAAAGTAATTATAACATCCCTCATTTTATCTTGAGCATTATAAACAGAAAATGTGAATTGAAACAAATATAGACACAACACAAGCTAGCATTCTAAAAACACACTGAGGCTAATGTGGGTCTTTATGTGATATTTCTGTTTGAAGAAAAGATTGTGTGGATGATTTACATTAAAATTAAACTACAGAAACTGCTGATTCAGATGAGACCAATTCTGTCAATTAATATTCATTAACGGGAAAATATCCTTTCTTAGATTTTCTGTAAATCCTTTATAGGAAAAATAAATAAAACTAATTTTTCGAATCTGATCTGAATAACAAAAGCCCGTCACTGCATTGGTCATGGTTTATATACATTCGTGATTTATTGTAAACATTAGAACATAAACCGAATGTGTTTAGAAATGAAAGCCTAAATATAAATATTATATTTAAATGTAAAAATTACATCGAACTTTACATTCAGAGAACATGAAATGAATGAAGAACCAGATGTGTGATTGACAGGCACACATTATTAAATGATTTAGTGTTATTAATGTATCTGCAGTGACTGTACTGACAGTAAACGGGAGCGAGATTCATTTGAGGGGTTTTGAGCTGCTGCTGATATTTGACACGTCAGTCTATATTTATCTGTTGCTCTGAAACTCTGAACGCGAGCACGAGACTGCAGGTATTCCTCAAAGATTTTATTACTTTGACCGTTTCTGTTCGAAGATAAATGCAAGAAAGAAGCTGTTGTTAGGCTTGTTTATGGCTGTAAATGTCTTGAATGTGTGTGTGTGTGTGTGTGTGTGTTTAAACTGTGTGTTTCCTATCGAATAGCAAAACCCCATCTTACTTTTTCTAAATCTGTGAAAAGGTGATTTTATGGTCAGCTGTACTCTATAGTCAGTGTAATTAGCTTGTGTTGCGACAGATAGAAAGAATGCTTGGGAAATTACTTTAACAATGTGTTACAATATTGCGTTACTTCCTAAAATAACTAACTGCTTTACTTAGTTACTTTTTGTGGAAAGTAATGTTACTTTTTCTCACCTGGGCTGCATGCTTTTTTATTTTTCAATAACAAAAGTTCTATTTTTGGCAAATGTAAAGGACTTTCATTACAACAGTGAAATGAATAAGCCTCAGGCTGAAAGTCAAAAGTAAGTCGGTTTTGTATGGTTGAATTTGATCATTGAAGGTCAGCAGCAAAGACATCGGTTAATAAAGTGAGATTAAATACATAAAGAATATTTGTATTATTTGACATATTTAATTATTGCCGGTTTGCATAATATTTTAAGTTTGTATTTCACAGTTTTTTATTCATTTTGATGAATATGAATACATTTAGTTAATTTATCTGTATCAGCACTGGAGAAAACAGTGATGTCATCAGCCAGCTCAGTTCAGTTCACATACAATGGTGTCAATGCAGGCAGATCAAAACACTGCTGAATATCTAATATCAAGTGTCCCCGACTAAGCAAGCCAAAGGCGACAGCGGCAAGGAACCCAAACTCCAACAGGTGACATCAGGTGGCAAACAGGTGTTAAAAAGGAAAAAAAAAAGGAATTTGTGTTGGTGACAGAAGCTTCCACAGCAGAGACAGATGATAAGAATAAAATAAGCCGAGTGGGGGAAGTATCAGTGAGCTCGTCCAGATCAGTAGCAGCAGCTTCAGAAACACTCCAGTCAGTGCAGACTTTGTTGGTCCATCTCTTTACAGTCTTTACTACAGGTTTAGATGATTTAAGTTTCTGCCTGTAGGTCAGTATAAGAGGAACCAGACGGTGATCAGAGAGCCCCAAAGCTGCATGTGGAACAGAGTGGTATGCATCTTTTATTGTGGTGTAACAGTGGTCCAGTATAGTACTGTCTCTGGTGGGACATGTAATGTGCTGTCTTGGCAGTTCACGGGAAAGATTTGCTTTATTAAAGTCCCCAAAAATTATTATAACAGAGTTCTTCAATGCTGTTACACCTGTACTCCACCTTTCGTTGATGTAGAAGCATGTCCTGGCGCCGCGTAATTTCCCAGCTGATTCCACATCACAATCCGCTCTGAACAGCTGGAAGCCCGGCAGATGTTGTGCTCTGTCCGAGATGGCTTCATTCAGCCAGGTTCCTGTGAAACAAGAAGTCCTTATTTATTCAGGTCAGAAGAAGAAGTTTGTCCATTTTATTGGGTAGGGAGCAGAGATATGCCAGATGGATACTAGGCAGCGCGGTCCTAAAGCCACATTGTCTGAACTTGACTAGCGTGCTGGCTCGCTTTCCAGGTTTGTGCTTCAGCAGCGTCTCCGCTCCTCCAACTATAATGTCCAGAAAAACATCAGAATAATCAAAAACTGGTGAAAGATTGGGCAGTGTGTACATCCCTGGTGAAACTGATTGTAGAAGAATAACTAAAGACAGGACAAACTAACAAAAACAGTAAAACAACTGTGGAGCTCCACAGCGGGTCAGTCATGCGCGGCGCCATCAGCGGTAGCTCACGATTCTCTCAACATGAGGACAGGAGAGATTTCAGTCAGTACATGGGAAAACAAAGTGACTATTTTGTTACTTTACTAGTTACTTGAAAAAAGTAATCTGTTTACATAACTCACGTTACTTGTAATGTCTTACGCCCAACACTGCATACAAGTGTGTCGATTCAAAGCACCTTTCAAAGCCAAATCTCAGCTCTCAAAGTACTTTCAAAGTACTCAGTATTTTCATACAGGATCAGCACACACACACACAAAATAAGATAAAACACAACAGGATAAAATGAACATTCAGCAGGATATAAACAGATTGTGAATGGATGAATGTGAACGTGAAGATTAAAGCAGAAGTGTTTCTGATGATCGTCTCGTCTCTCGGACAGTATGGACGCGTATGAGGTGAGGAGTTGTCTGGATGTGATCACGGAGGAGCTGAGCGAGGAGGAGGAGGCCGCTGATGAAGATGCATTTGTGATGGTGCAGGACTCACACTCACCTGATGCCTTCTGCTCTCAGTGCCGCACGCTCACACACACCGGCGCACACGCGTGTCACACACTCCTCACGCTCGGCACTGCCGCGCAGCAGATGAAGGTGAGAATGAGTCATAGATTATTGATCTGCTCCTCCTACCTGTGCAGGTGTGTGATGTGACCACATGTGCTTTTCCAGGATGAACTGTCCCGAAACAGGAGCAAGCTGAGCGAGAAGATCGTTGAGATGGAAAACTTTGCCAGTAACCTGGAGGAGATTTTCATCACTGTGGAGGTCCGTGGACTCAAGCATCATCTGTGCCATCACGCACACGTTCAGGTGATGTTTTCACGCAGTGTGTGTGTTTTCAGGAGAACTTTGGCCGTCAGGAGCAGAACCTGGAGCAGCACTATAACGAGGTCCTGCAGACGCTTTCACAGAGAAATGATGCACGAGCAGCGGTGCTGGACGAGCAGAAGAACTGCAAGCTGGAGCGTCTGTACAGTGAGCTGCTGCAGTGCGGCCGAACACTGGACGCGTCCAAAGAGCTGATCGAGAGCGCACAGGAAGTTCACCGCAGACAAGATAAACACGCCTTCCTGCAGGTCAGAGATCAGCACCAATGATTCAGGCTTATTAGAGAACCATGACACAATCAGTACTGTGTTTGACCCGCCCTCCCTCTCTGATTGACAGGCGGTCATGCCAATTATTAAGAGGTAAGGAATGCAGTGTGTGGCGTGTTTAATAATCACCCTAATACTCACCTTCATGTAGTTTGAAACCAGTGTGACTTTCTTTTGTTCTTCTGTGGAATACAAAAGATGTTTTATTGATGCTCTTTTTATTGATGCTTAATAAGAGATATAAGAAAAAATCACCATAAATCAGCAGGGGCGATGGAAAGGAGCAGTAACGAGTTACATAGAAGAAATTACCAATCCATTGAGGTTTTTTTCTCTTTTTTAAAGTATGATAGAAAGGGTTGCCAAATACTATGAAATGTTTCTGCATTGCCTTCACAAAAGCAGATGTTTAGCAGATGTTCATATAGCTCTTTTCCACACGAGTGGAGGTTAATGTTGGACTGAAGTCGCATCACGATTGGTCACAAGACGAACCAAGAACATTTGAGGCTTTACGTTCATTCCTGCATTAGATATGAACATCTCAACAGTCTGTGTTTGTGCTTCAACATGCTCGTCCTTCATCTGGAATGACAGGACAACAAAGTGAAGTGCATGACAGTCGTAGATTAAAGCAATCAGGAATGATCTGTCATATGCTGTCCAATCAGAGTTGAGCAGTTTTCCAGTACGGAAGTGGATCTGAAGCTGGGAGTGTCTCTGGACTTCGATGTGCCGACAACAGATCTGTCCGATGTCAGACAGATGATGGACTCCATAAACGTGCTTCCAGGTCAGACGTCTTATATTAGCTGCGTTTCCATCTACATATTTTATGCCAATTTTAGGATGTGCATAAGAGATGCTGGATGGAAACACCAAGATGCAAATAAAATGTCGAAAACTTAAGGTGGATATGAAGACATGTACATGAACTTCAATGAAAACACATTTACTAAACAAATTCAGAGGCACATTAAGAAAAGTCATGCAGCTTTGCATCAGGTCATGTAACCGAATGAACTGATGAAAGCAGAAAATATTCAGATTTTACACATCAATTAAATTTACAACATAAAATGTAAACAGAACTAATGATGCTCTTGACGGGTTTAACAGCCACTGAGAGCCGAGACAAATTTATGGCTTCATAAAATACTTTTACTGTCGTTTAAAGGGCTTGTGTCACAAGGAATCGTGACAGGTCTTTGGAGATCATTGAAAACATACTGTAACTTTTAAAACTTTTATTCCTCAGTCCTACAAGAGCATATATTGATGCTAAACTACAAACATCTGGTTCTGAACCTCTGTAACCTTCAGACGTCTCACAGATGAACATCAACATGAGCATCTTTACACTGAGGTCCACTGATCATAAACTGGATCCGTCCAGTTACAGTGAGGAATAGAGACCTGAACTCTGAACTTTGGCTGATCAATCTGAATTTCTTCTTGCAAATTTGATTGACATGCAGCAAAGGGGAAAACTTAATGTGTGCACAAAGTCTATCTCACAATATACTGTACAATATGAAACGTGTGTGTGTGTCCAGCTCCATCGGCTCCAGTCATGAACCCTCAGATCTGTAACTCGGCCACTGACACGTCGCTGCACGTGTGCTGGAGTCTGTTCTCGGACGACACCGTGGAGTTCTACGAGCTTCACTGGCGTCTGATCTCGGACGACTGCACCATGGAGACGCCACAGGACGGTAAACACACCATCATTACCCAAACCAGTTAATTTCCCATTTCACTGGTCAACTCAACAGTCACCGGTCAAGAAAAGATTTCACTTCAGAAAGATCCGGATCTGATACAGTAATGCTCAATCTGTCAGGATGTAAGACTAGCACTATACTGAGGTCAGGGGTCAGGGGTCAGGTTGGTATTTGTTTCAATTGTCGTGATTTGACCAATGAAGTCAATGAAGTTTAGATTGGGCTGCAGGGTTTGCGCTCAACTGCAGCTGTGTGTGTGTAGTTGTGAATTAGTGTGTGTGTGTTTGTCAGTGTCTCAGCTGAAGGTGAAGGAGACGCACTGCACAGTGTCCGATCTGCTTCCTAACGCACAGTACGAGCTCTGGGTCACGGCCACCAACACCACCGGCATCAGCCCAGCCAGCGAGAGAGCCGTTTACATGACGGGTACGTGTAGCTGTCCTGCAGGTCACTGCTGCGCTGACTTCGTGTAATGCCCATGTGTGTGTGTGTGTGTGTGTGTGTGCAGTTCCCTCTCCTCCCGTCATCAAGCCACGGCAGTGTGTGAGCAGCCTGGACGCGGCGCTGATCCGCTGGGACTCTGGAAACACGAACCCTGTGGAGTCGTACACACTGGAGTTCAGAGAGAGCGATGCAGACGGCAGCAGCACTGCAACTGAGTCAGTGACACACACACACACACACACACACACACTAAAGTCATGCGAGAACGACTCACACTCACATCCTTCAAAACCTGTATGGCAGAAAGTCATTTTGAAGAAGACTGCAGGTGTTTGGACCACCTGATGATCTGTCATTATAGAGAACTTTACTTTTCTCATGATGGGAGTGAAGCGTCTCTTTAGGGTTGATCGTGACACACATGCTCTTTCTCCCGGCAGGTCAATCGTGGCGATCCCGTCCTGCGAGTGTCTAGTGCAGCTGCAGCCGTGGAAACGCTACATCATCAGCGTCAGAGCCGTGAACATCGGCGGCCCGAGTGAGAGGAGTGAACCCATCGACGTCTCCACCACAGGTTCAGCTGAATTCAGCCGTAACTCAGTGCCTGTAGGCTGATGAATGCTGTGGTGTGACGTGTTTGTGACGTGCGTTTGTGACAGGTACGTTTTTCCACCTGTTGGAGGACACGGCCCATCCGAGTCTGTCGCTGTCAGCCGACGGCCTCACCATGTTCTACCTGGATGAAGATCTTCCTATCAGTCACATGACCTTCAGCGACAGCACCTTCGCCAGGTCGCACACGCCCGCCAGTGCTCGCTCTTTGAAGCGGGTCGCGTACAGCTCATGACCATTGTGTGTCTTGCAGGTGTGTGGCGGTTCTGGGGGACCTGGTGCCCATCAGAGGGCAGTATTACTGGGAGATCGAGGTGGACGAAGCCACAGAGTTCCGCGTGGGCGTGGCGTACGAGGACACGCAGCGTAACTCCTACCTGGGCGGGAACAACACGTCCTGGTGCATGAGACACATCGTCACGCCATCCAGGTGCGTCACGTGAAACACATGCTCTAATTCGTGCATTACAGATAGATAGCAATGTGCTAATTCAGGTTAGCAACATGCTAAATCATTTTAACATAGTGTTAAACATCCTAACAACAGGTTAGTTCATGCTCACAATGTGTTAAAACATGTTAATTCCTGTTAGCAAAATGCTAAAACATGCTAGCAGTGCTAAAACAAGCTAACGACATGGTAAAACATGCTAACAAAATGGTAAAGCATGTTAAAAAACATGGGAAAACATGCTAATTCATGTTAGCATGGTAAAACATGTTCATTCACGTGTTAAAATATGCTAGTAACATGTTAAGGTTAACAACGTGCTAAAATGTTAACATGCTAACTCATGTTAACAACATGGTTTGTTGCTTACAGCATAATTCATGATAGCAACATGCTAAGTCATGTTAACAATGTATTAAACTTTCTAGTTTTAATTTGTTTCCTTAACAATTGCCATTTTTAAGATCCAGGGTTCTCATGATCTTAGACAACCTGGATATTTTAAGTAAAGGTTTTTGTTACTAGACCAGGAAATGAATATGAAAAATGAATATATACATTAAAGCATATACAAATTTATTTTATTGGGTAAAATTGCTTTTAATGAGTAAAGAAATAATAAAAAAAATAAATAAAAAAAAAAAATCACAAAATGTAAAAGTCATGTATCTTTATTTGTTTATTTGAAGAACTTTTAGTTATTGGTATTATGAAATTTAATTTAATTAGTTTATAATTATTGTGTTATTTCTGAAAGCAGAAAACATGAGAGAAACGGTGGTTGTGCCATCTCCCTCCTGCTGAAAATAATCGACAGTCTAAAGCAGGGGTCCAAACTCGGCCCTGGAGGGCCGCTGTCCCGCAGAGTTTAGCTCAAACCCCTGCCTGGAAGTTTCGATATGCCTAGTTAGATCCTGATTAGCTGGTTCAGGTGTGTTTAATTGGGCGGAGCTGAACTCTGCAGGACAGCGGCTCTCCAGGACCGAGTTTCGAGTTTTGAATTAAGTAAAGAGACTGAATAAATTGCTCATTTTTCTAAAGTTGTCCTATAGCGTGGCATGAAGGTGAAGGTCACATGACAGGCAGCGTGTCACGCTGTGATTGGCTAATGTCCTTGTCTCACACTCACGGTCGTCTGTGAATCTGCCCGAGAATCAAACTGCTGAAACGGAGGATTAATTACAGAGTGAACAAGAAACACTTTCTCTCACATCAGAATGAAAATCAACTTCAAATAATAATCTTGACCATTTTGATAAATCAAAGCTGTGAACATTATGACATCATCTGCGTTTACCAAGAACTTGACTAATCATCTTAAAAGGTGACAACTAGAACAATAACAGATGAAAGCTATTAATGTAAAGCGGATTATTGAACTGCTGCATGAATGAGACGTTGAGTTGATTGAATAAATAAGTGAATATAAACAGTTTCAGACGCCTGTTGTTGAACTCATTTACAAATCCGCTGAAACACTATCGCTCTACATGAGACTTCAGATGACTTGACATGAACTTCTGAAAGTTGTTCAAGACGTCACAGATAAAGAAGGATCTTCACTCATTAACTAAACAGACACGCTTTCCTCCAACCACAGGATTGATTTAGTAAAGTTTATATTTACACTGATTCCATTCAGCCATTTCTTGAGGATACTGGTGTTAATAGGTTTGAGTTCTGAAGGTTGAATTGGTTTACATAAAGAAACTAATTCATCTGATCACATGCTCTTCCTCTGCAGGCATAAATACGAGTTCCTGCACAACGGCTGGACGCCGGACATTCGCATCACGGTGCAGCCGCTGCGGATCGGCGTGTTTCTGGATTACGCGGCTGGAATCCTGTCCTTCTATAACGCGGCGCTGCGGCAGCACCTGCACACCTTCAGCTGTCACTTCCTGCACTACCTGCACCCCTGCTTCGCCCTGGACAACCCCGGAGCGCTGACGCTCTGCACCGGCCTGTCGGCACCCGCGTATGTCACGCGCCCGTGAAAGAGATGATCTGAAGAGATTCTTGAGCTGAATAAAGGAGACGGCAGCATCTGTGTGGCGTTTACTTCTTTATTATTCCATAGGAACAGATCCACATCAGTCCTGCGAGTAAAACATGTGATGAAATAAAGTCTGTGATGCTGCAGTTCAGACCGCGCTCTTACTCCCGCTGCGCATGCGCTCCTCTTCCTCATCCGATGAGTCTCCTCCGTACGGAACGAGTCCAGAGCAGCTGCTGGAATCTTCAGGAATCTTCATCTTCTTCACCTGCTGTTCTTCAGCTGCAGGAGATCAGAGTTCATGATGTCAGAGGCTTCTTCATTTTAGGTTCAAGAATAATCCCTGTATGCTAATGACACGTGTGTGGGGGTGTGTGTGTGTGTGTGTGTGTGTGTGTGGTTACACACCTGTGTGTATGAGGGTTTTGCTGCAGGTCTCTTCTCGTAATCTCTTTCTGATTGGAGCAGCTGGTGGCGGCATCAACGTCCTGAACAAGAAACATCTCACGTCACTCAAATCTCTAACCCATCCTCAACCCTGAACTCAGTAAAGACAAAACCTGTTACATGCATGAAGAGCAGCAGGCATTATGTTTTTTTGGGATATTCCCTGTCATGTAGTGTGTAATGGAGCTGTTTGTGAATGTAAAAGCTCTGCAAAGTTTTAAAGATCAAAGTGCAGATAAATAAAGCGATTCTGAACTGAAACGAGTCGTCAGTAATTCCAGTCTTCAGTGAACCTGCATAGGTTAACTAATTTGCATAACGCCCGCCTCTGGTCTTCATTGGCTGAACGGCGTCTCTTTGCCCCGCCCTCAATCACTGTAGTTGTATCTGAGACTGGAAGAGTTTGTGTTGTTCATGTTGAGAAGACGCTGTTTTCAGCACTGCGAATCCACTTTGATGAGATTGATACGCCATCGTTACTGTTCGTATCACTGTGAATCAAGAGCTGAGATTCAGATATGATAATGAGCGTTGGTTTCTGACCAATCAGAGCAGAGCAGCTCTCAGAGAGGCGGGGTTTAGAGAGACCGAATCCTTGATCGAAGCGTTTCAGACACTGAGAGAAAAGAGCTGATGCTGCAGTGGATATTATGAGAAAATTAAAGTGTTTTTGAGCTTGGATGAATGTGAACCTGTTGCAGGAGACTCTAAACAACTTTAGAAACCTTTAAAATAGCATAATAGGGCACTTTAACGTGGTGAAAGGGCTCAACAGTTGACATCACTGAACTCAATGTGAGTCTACAGACTACTGCACTGATCAGGTGACCTCAGAGCAGTGCTGAACACTGTAACATACGAACACGTGATTATAATGACTAGAAAACATGAATGAACAGAAACAGAAGGATGGAGACCTGCTGTCCTCTGCACCACTGACGTCCTTCACTGACACATCTGTGGAGATCTGAAGACAAACACACACACGTCAGATCAATCTCAGAATGAACGTCATGACCATCGCTCTCAGTCACACACACACACCTGTGTTTTCTGCTCCTCTTCTGCGGAGTGTTGCTTTGGGTTGGAGTTGCCGTCTGCTCTGTGTGATGCTGCATCCTCCTCCTACACACACACACACACACACACACACACACACACACACACACAGTTGGTTATCTGATCTGATATCAGCCACATTCACATCAACTGTATTGATTGACAGGTGTGACTCTCTCACCTGCAGCAGGAAGGCACTCTGTTTGCGCACTGGATACTGCACCGGGCCGCTGCTCAGCTGTGATTGGCCGGACGCTCCGCTGCAGTTGTTCCAGTATGTGGGATACGAGCTTGAGTAGCCGTTGGACGGGTAGCTGTACCACGACTGGCTGCTGTAGCTGTTATTCGCAGAGTATCCGTGGGTCGGGTAAACTGAAACACACATCAGTCAGACACAAGGGTTTCTTTTTTTTGCTTGAATTTTACTAAATTATCTTTAAAATACAATCTCCTGAAAAAGGGTCTCTTTCTTTTGCTGAGTTTATACTGAAACAATGAAATAAAATTAATGACTCATTTTGTGAAAAGATTTGGGTCATATCGCCGACCTGAACGCGTGTCAGGTGAGTTTCATTAGAATGGGAGGCATTTAGTTTTGTGTCAGTTGAGCCAAACTGAGACCCAGATTCACGGTTTACATGAACGTCAAACGGCTGCTTGCTGTGAAAAGCCCTGGAATGAGCCGTTCTCTGAAGCACGTGAACACTGTCACTGGATCAGTTCAGTTCGAGATCACGTTCACATGCACTTTCTTGACCAGATTATGCTGACAATGCGTGTGATGTAAACATGTTTTCCTTCAGAGTAAAGTCATAAACAGCTTCAGTATAAAGATTACTCCTGCATGTAAAAACATCAACCTGTGGCTGCTGGTCACTGGTTCGCATGTAAACCAGGACAACGGGTTCATTCAACAAGCTGATTTATGGGAGTTATCAGCATATAAACATGTTTAGAGACGAGAGAAAACACACCTGGAGCAGAACCTGTGGAGGGAAATGCTGACATGAACCGTGTGTGATCCGCCCGCACCTGAAGAACCACAACATGATCAATCACACACCATATGACGCTCAATGTACACACACACTCACTTATTCTCACTCTCTCCCACACACACACACTCACTTATTCTCACTGACCAACTCACTCACTCTCCCACACACACACACACACACACACACACTCACTTATTCTCACTCTCTCCCACACACACACACTCACTTATTCTCACTGACCAACTCACTCACTCTCCCACACACACACACACACACACACACACTCACCGTGTCCAGGAGATTCTCGCACAGCTTCTTGGCCGCCTCCAGTCCCGCAGCGTTCGGATGGCTGTAAGACACACATGCGGTCAGAAGCGCGGTGGAGCAGCTGAAGATTGTAGGAAAGAGCGGCAAGGCTTTACCTGATGTACAGGTACAGCGGCTCGAAGGACTCGCGGCGGGACGCCTGCTCGATGTAGCCTGATCCTTTGCCTCTGAGGAAAACACGAGCGCCGGTCTCAGACTGAATGTGCTGCAGGTACGAGCCGGACGGACCCTCCACACGCTCGTTCACATTAAAGGACGGCTGCGATTGGTCCAGTCCTACAAATATCTTAGTGTGCACAAAACTCTGCAACCAACAAGACGGCCACAGTCATTTACTTACTCCAAATACCTCATCAAAGCTGACAGCCTTCTGGGTAAATATCGGAAGAACGCATGCGTGCGAGACGAGTGTGTGTTTATTGCGCTTCTGTGGTCGGCTCTGAACTAGAACGTGTGTGTAAAACTTCATTCTGTTTAATAATCTACAAACTGTCTGTCAATCGTATCGTGACTCCAGCGTCCGTTAGAGACGAGGTGCTGACGTCCCATGAGCACATTCAGTCGTTACTACGGTTACAGCAGAGCAGCTCACATGTCAGTCATTGAAACACAAATACATCAGTTCACTCTCACATCATCCTACAGTTCATATATCATCATCACACTGCAAATGCTCCAAATCACTGTGAAAAAAAATGTAATCAACTCAAATAAATATGATCATGTGGTTCTGAACCCATGTGACTTTCTGCTGCGAGACTACCAGATCCAGTCACCTGATGTCACAGGTTTGGAACGACATGTTTGTTGATGTGATCAGAATCACAGATCTGTGTCAGCAGTGCAGTGAACTCCGACCTGCCGCCTGTAGGCTGGAGTCATTCTGACGGCTGTTTCTGTAGGAGGCGTGTATCAGCAGAGACCACATGATCAGCAGCCCCACCTTCTTAACCTCCATAAACACACACACACACACACACACACACACACACACACACACACACACACACACACTCTCTCTCTCTCTCTTACCCCTGAGTGGGGCGGGGCCGGTTTGTGTCCGGGGATGATTGGAGCGGCGGCGGTTCGAGCAGCAGGTGGGGGCGGAGTGGCGGCTGTGATTGGCTGACGGTACACAGGTACAGTGGGCATCACTGCGGGCGTCTGTCCACCTGACGAGCGCAGGACGTCCTCAGAGATGATCTGCTTTATTCTGGCCACTGCCTCTGACAGAAACACAACAACCTCCTGTTCAGATTCACTCCAACATGACATGCCTGCGATAAACCACAGTCATGCATGACTAATGCTGTGACCTATGAGCCGCTTACAGACGGGACGAATCTGAGCTCAGTACTCACTGTTGACGTCGTCCTGACAGCGGCCCTGAACTTGCAGATACAGCGGTCGCGCCCTGAACACAGAGAGAGCAGGTGAACACACACACACACACTTCAGACTAGTGCTGGGCGGTATACCGGTTCATATGGTACACCGGTTTCAATTTCAATACCGATATGTATTTTTCAAAAACGTGTATCTGAAACAGCTGCTGTCTCAACTCAATAGCCATGTAGAGCCATATGATTTCCGCGATGCAGAAAACACGGATGAAATCACGAAATCCAGTCACAAATATAACTTACTCAATAAAGCGGAATGTCACAGAATTTGGCAATTTTTGGATGAATAAATCAAAAGTAGGGTTGTACAATGAATCAGATATTGATATGGACTAGTGTCTGTGAATATTAAAGCTAAAAAATGCTGCTATTGAAATTTGAAGTATGAATGAGCGCTGCTTTTTCGTCTACTACGAACTGTTACACATACTGAAGCACGCGTGACGCTCGCGATGATTCAGTGTCCGCGGTCTCTCTCACACTAAAACTATCGACATTTGTCGTATCATATACAGGAAGTCAAAGGTCTTCACGACCCTGTCAAAATAAACGTTTGGTATAAATTGAAATGACAAATATACTATTGTATGATCGAGTATACTTTAATTAATAGAGACAACAATAATAATAATAAAAATAATAACCGTTTATTAAAACAAACTCAAAGGAGTTCATTGCAATGACAGAAATTGCACAGTAAAAATGTAGCCTACTTATTATTAATTTAAATAATTAAATTATTTGATTACATTTTAAACTAAACCGTTAGCTTTATGAACTGATTTGATTACAATTCATTTTTAATTGTCCTTACAATGTTTATAAATTCCCTATACTCCTGACAGTAAAATATGCCAAAATAAAGGTCCAGTGCAAAAAAAAACGTGACATACCGTGAAACCGGCAGAATCTTAAAAAAAAAAAAAACGTGATAGAGATTTTTGTTCGAACCGCCCAGCACTACTTCAGACCACAGATACGTACACGCCTGCGCTACTGCATCTGTCCGCGTCGCTCATGTAGAGGCCTTTAGTGGAGACCGCAGCGCCGCTGAACTGAGCGATCTGCAGCAGAGAGGAAAGAGTCACACGTGTGCAGACCGGACACACTGATGTCACGTGTGTGTGATGTCACGCACCTCCTCTTGTGTTTTGCCTTTGGTCAGCAGATTCCTGCAGTCGATCGGCACGTCATTTATGTCAACTTCAGCCACGACGAGCTCATCGGTGACGACTGGAAGAGCAGAGATGGGCGGCGCCTGCGCATACACACACACACACACACAAACACGTGAGCTTACAGAACAACAGCAGGGCATCATGGGATGTGTGTCTGTAGGACAGTCAGTACTTTACTGGGCAGCGGCTGCAGTGGTTTCAGTTTGCCTTTGGCCATCAGCATGGCGTTGATTTTAGCTGCCATCGCCGCCGCCATCTCCACACCGCCCTGCGGAGGATCGGACGCGTCCGTGGAGCCGCCAGACGCATGCGGGTCATTGGGCAGGACGTCCGCTTTGGCTCGATCCCATCTGCTGTTCACACACCTGCGGGAGACAGTGAGCATCATGAGCGATGCGTGTGTGTGGCGACTGTAGGCCGTGGCAGATTCACGGCTCTTGGCCTGTTCTGATCGTCACATGGTTTCTGTAGGAGGCGAGTATCAACAGAGCTCTAGTGCTGGAAGAGTCTGTCTTCATGACCTCCACACACACACACACACACACACACACACACTTTCTCTCTCCCTCTCTCACTCACACTTTCTCTCTCCCTCTCACACACACGCGCGCGCGCACACACGCAGCTATTTACATAAATATGAGGCATGAGCTGTGCTTTTTTATTTTGTTTCTATAACAAAATGACTGTTTATATATATATATATATATACACACACACACACACACACACACACACACACACACACCACACATTTGGAACATGAAAAATATACGTTACTTCAGTTGTACCAGGGTATCCTGTGAAGTACCATATAATCACCACAGTAATGATTCAGTCCTGTGATATACATGTAAATATCACGGCAGAAGTGTACATATATGTAATAATAGTAACATGTAAAGCACTTAATCTTATAGTTATATAGTATAATGTTGTCAGAAGACTTCTATTTGTTCGCGCGCAGATGAAAAGATAAAGAATTGAGTTTGTTTCCTGCTCTCTGAGGAAAAACACTCACGGTGATCCAGACGCCATCTGCGGGGATCGGAGCTTCACTCGCGGGACACCGAACACCAAACTGAAGCTGATGTGGAGATTTAAACACAAAGTTTGATAATCGATTCAGTCACAAACACACTCGACGAGGCCGCAAACGCAAGCCACGTGACGCGTCTGTTCTTCGGCCGCTTGTGTTGAGGAGAGCGCCGTCGTTCACAGCGCCACCTACAGGATACAGCGCTGCACTGGAGCTGGAACAACGGCGTGGCATTGGCGTAACTTTATCTTAAAAATAAGTCGACTTTGGCAGAAAGTACACCCGCAAATTACACCTATGGTGATTATTACTGGAAGAGACCTTCTGGCTTACATAAAGGACACAGTCAATGTTCAAACACAAACGATAAAGGGTTCGTTTACCCAAAAATGATCATTCTGTCATCATTTACTCACCCTCAAGTTGTTCCAAACCTTTATGAATTTCTTTGTTCTGCTGAACACAAAGGAAGATATTTGGAAGAATGTCAGTCACCAAACAGATCTCTAGTATTTATTTTTCCTATTATGGTAGTAAATGGGGGGCGAGATTTGGTTACTGACCTTCTTCTGCAGAACACAACAAAAAGATATATATAAATATAATGAAAGTCAGTAGGCTCCAATATTGTTTGGTTCCAAATAATTGATAATTTCTGAGTAAACTATTACTTTAAAGCAGCTGTGATTAAAAAAAAAAACCCAAGTTGATATGTTGCTTTAAAAGGACTACATTTTTTTGGGATTCTAGGACTACAAACTTAACTTTATTTACATTTTTCTAAATGATTGTGCATTAAAGGCCTAAAGGCATGGTTTCACAGACAGGGCTTAGATTAAGCCAGGATTAGGCCTTAGTTCAGTTAACACATTTAAGTAGCATTTATAAATGTGCCTTAGAAAAAGAGACAAAACAATGACTGACATTTTAAGATTTGCTTTCGGTTAAAACAGATCAAACATGCGTCTTAGTCAGAGACTAACTTAAGCCTCGTCTGTGAAACCGGAGGAATGTTTGATGGGGTCTTTGTCTGTAAACGAGCGCAACATCCCAGAGTTCATTGCTGACTGTAATTTAGTTCCACAAGCCTCAGGGTCAGAGGTCATCTTGGGGCTTATTGCTGTATCACAAGCCCATCATGGACAACAAAGTCAAAAGCTCTACAAACTAACACTGACGAACCCTCATGTTTCTTCCCAAAATCAAATCTAACAATGCGTGAAGAAAGTGAAGCCTACATCTTTCATTATTTTGTGACAATTAAGCACAAATTGTCACTTCAGTCTCACCTGGACGTTAGTTTTATTATTGTAGTTTCATTTATTATTGTAGTTCTGCATTACAATAAAAAATAGCTTTTTATTAAATCAAAAAGGGCAGTACAACAAATACTACAATGATGTAGAAATACTTTACAATTTAAATAACTTCTTTTGACATTACAGATGAGAATTTAAAGTGGAATTTAAAGAGGTAATTCATCATGAAAATAATGTCACAAAGCAAAAAGATCATAATGGTCCTAAATACAAAATAGAATCTCATTTTTCTTTTAATTCTGGAGCGAAAAATGAGCCGGGCTAAAGGCCACGGGCCCGAAACTCCAAAGTTCACAATGACGGTCTTTCGTGACGGCAGATTCTTCACCGTCTGCGCTCGTCTGCAGGAAGATGATCTGGATTTCTTTTCAAATCGGAGACGTGCTGGTGGGACGAAATGAAGCACACAAATCTTCAGCTTTATGACGGTTGTGGAGTAAACCAGCGTCAGCCGCTCCGAGAGTCACAGAACCAACGGGAATAATCAAAAACCCTGATGAAGGACAGAGCGAGGATCCGCCGGACGTGAAGAGTGAAGTCTCTCTCCCAGCAGTCTGAGATGCTTTACATTGTTCCAGTGTAAAATTATCATCTATAAAAATATTGAGATTTACTTCATATAACATGAGTGTGTTAAAAACTGCAGGTGTCCGTCACGGGTCAGCAGCGCTGTATAAATAGAGCGTATAAAATAAGGCAGCAGTCTCGTCAGTAGATCGACCACATAGAAAAAGCTCCGGAGGAAAAGTCTTCAGGCAGGAAATAACCACTGCCTCAGTCTGCAGACATGACAGATGATGACAACATCAGCACTCGTCTCAATCACCTTTGGCGTTTAGATCACGTCTCATTTATCAGCTAACATGATTCTCATCATTAGTTATTAATGATAAATAAACAGGAAACACCAGGACATGAACATGGCTCCAGAGCCGGAGGAAGCGAGGCTGGCGTTTCCCGTCAGCCGTGTGCCGCTCCGCTCGTCCCAGTGCCGTCACTCCGGCGGCGGCCGCAGGCTCCGCAGCTTCTGCTCATCCAAACCCTTCCAGTACTTGAAGTTGTTGTCCAGATGCTGCATTAGATTGGGCAGATCGGCAAACGCTGCAAACCGAGAAAAACACATCGGTTCACTTCAACATCAACACCACACTCACTCTCTCACACACACTATGGCAGTACAGATAAACATAAATCAATTATTAATGATTAATCAGACTGATCAGTGTGTGTTTATCACTCATCCGTAGTGAGAAGAAGTTTCCTTACCGTCCCAGGCATCAAACATGTCCGTGATGAAGTAATCAATGAACGAGATTTGGGATTTGGGAATGCTGCAGGTGTTGCGATCAAACACGGGCATCACCACCGGCAAACCCTGCTGCTTCTCTTCATCCGTCTGCAAAACACACACAGATTCAGCTTCTGCTGTTATATTGAGCCGATGACAGTTTCTCTGCTGCCGTTCACGTTTTCATAGTTAGATATTACACTGTTGTCACACGAGCTCAGTTTCATCTAACCTGAGCGAAGTACTCCTCTGAGATGCGTCCGGCCCACTCGATGCAGAGCTCCAGCGGCCGGCAGGGGTTGGAGATATCGGCACACTTGATCAGCATCCGCTTCACCAGGATCCGGTTCTCTGGAGCCGTGAGAATGTTCTTCACCGAGTCCTCATCACCGCTGCCCTACACACACACACACACACACACACACACACACACACACACACACACAATGTTTGAGTCATGATTTATTTAGTTGGATTTTTTTTCGTTAGATAGAAACACCAAAAAGTAAGTGCGCTCAATTGAGGCAGATTATTGTTTTATCCGACATGCGCATAAACTATGATAGAAACACATTTACCAAATAAATCCCTCAAAACCTCATGTGACTTTGCCTCAGCAGAGGCTGTGATTGGATAACTGCATTAAGCAGCAGACCAATCACATCGCAGCAACTCAAATGTTGGTTTGGTGGTTCTGAAACGTCAAAGTAGAATGATTTGGTTTAATTCCCTCCAGAAGCGTCTCACACGATTGTGTTCCCGAACGCAAGATCACATGACAGCGTTTATTGCGTTTCGTCTGACGCTCTGAGACAAACTCATTTATGATGGAGGGAAAAAGAGCCTGATTGAAGCAACTTACTTTTTTATTACTGATATTTTGCGCCAATTTCTCAGGAAGTGATGATTTTGTTCTCTTGAACACTTGATGGAAACACTGTTTTTTTCGTTTTATGCCATTTTCCAATTTTATAGAAACATAGCTAGTGTCACATGTTTCCCTGATGTGAGAAAATCAAAATAAGCAGAAGAACAAAAGTCTCAAGTTTGCCTGGGAAAATACCATAAAATGTTTTGTGAGTGACTGTGTGTGACTGTGAGAGAAAGAGAGAGAGAGTGTGTGTGTGTGTGTGTGTGTGTGTGTCACCTCATTCTCCTCCAGTGCTGCCAGCGGTTTGTTGATGCTGTTGACAAACTTGTTGACGTGTTCGAAGTGTTTGGTCATCTCAGTGGCGAGGACCATGTCTATGACGGCTTGCCGGAGTGTCCGGTACTCGTTCCTGTGAGAGGGCGGCAGCAAGTGTGTCAAAAATACAGCATTTGAAAGCCAAGGAGAAAATAAAAAAAGTGCAAGACTGTACTTGACATCTTTAATGAGTAAATGATCTACTCATCCCATGAAGCACTGCAAATGATGAAATCAAATAAAAAACAATTGTACAATTCAAACCAGGGCTTAAAAACTAAAAAAAAAAAAAAAAAAAAAAAAAAATATTATTATTAATAATAATACGTACAGCATTTCATTTATTAAAAAACAATAGCCAATAGGCCTACAATTATCTTTTATAACAAGATTCTGTCCAAATGTAAAGATATTAAAAAAGAAAGGAAAAACTATCAACGGTTTATGAAGTATTTTTTCAAGATATTTTAAAACGTTTGCTGCATGGTCATTTATCGGTACATAAAATAAAATGTTTACAAATAACCTAGCCTACATAGCTTTGTTTATGTTTGTAAACATCCATTATAAACAAAACTGCCCTATTTTATTTTACCACAAAACCTCTAAACAGTTGGCCTATTCAGGCTATATATAGGCTACGTCAAGCCAAAACAAATTTTTTAAAAAATTATCTTTTCATTTTTAACGCTATTTCAGCTTCTATTGCTATATTCAAGGCAAGAAACAGGTTTATTTATTAGAAATAAAACTAAATAAGATGCTAAATGAATTAATTTAAAGTGAATCTGAAGCCTACCTTTCTCGTTCTGCACCGTTTCCATTTGAGACGAATGCTAAACTATTATTTATTACAGAATTGAATTGAGCAGTGTAGCGTTTTATATGTTTGTTTGATTGTATTTTATTTTAATTATTTAACAGGTTGCGATAAGTAAGCAATGCAAGATTTTGTGTGTGCGCGCGACCACTGGAATTCTTTCCCCTTCTAAGACAGTAAACTGTACTCCGTAATTTATGGTCATACAGGTAAAAGCAAGACATAATTCATACATTTACAAAAGACTTAAATAACAAAAACAAGCAGAATGTCTGTTTCCTTTCCTAAATCTTTGGAGTGCGCCACAATGAACCACTTTCGTTTTTTAATCTGTAGACCTAATTATTTAAATGAAATATTTCACGTATTCTATAAGCCTAAATATTCCCTTTTATTGTATGCGTGTTATGTAGGCCTAGTTTTATTCGTTTTTCTCTGTTCACAGAAGTGCTGCATGTGCGTGATGTGACGTTGTGTCAACTCATGTTCTACTATCAAAACAACAACAAGCTGCATATTACTTGACATTCATTTTCACTTAAATTTAGGCCTAATGCTTGACGGTTGGTGACATATCGGAAAAACTAACGCCAGGGCATTGCCATTGTGACTTACCTAACCTATGACGACTTGACAGCTGAGCCTGAGCGCGTCAGCGCGGGAATTTCACTCACTTTGGATGTGTCAGCACTATATTTGCACAGGCTGTATTTGAATTCATGATTGGTTGACTGCCAAATCAAAATATTAAACAGAACGATAAAATAACCGGTTAATGGCCATTTCAAATTAGCGTTTCTGTTCAGAACAATTCAATTTGATTTAGTTTCCGTTTCTGGTCAAAATTACGTTAGTTTTCGTTCTCTGAACCGGTTCAGAGCCCTGATTCAAACTTCTGACGTATGGTCAATGGTAAGTTTAAACACATATCTGAAGTTTATCCGACAGACAGGAAGTGTGCGAGCACCTCTCC
Organism: Elopichthys bambusa; assembly: GCA_037101425.1. Lineage (NCBI taxonomy): Eukaryota > Metazoa > Chordata > Actinopteri > Cypriniformes > Xenocyprididae > Elopichthys > Elopichthys bambusa. Next base: position 34,310,217 of record CM074441.1, on the reverse strand, counting down.
ATGTTCTTGAAGATGTTGCACTTGTCGTCTCGTGTGGTGATCTGGAAGGCCAGCGCCGCGTGGTGACTCTCCAGCACGGCCGTGTCGTTGTACAGTATGGCCAGTTCACTTCCTGCATTACACAGAAAGGAGTTCGTACGTCCAGGATGGTCGACATCATGCACGGTAGCAGCGATCAGGGCTGCCACCTCATCTATGGGATCCAGACTTTGCTGAGAAACAGACACACGTGACGCGTCATGAAGTGTCTTGCTGCGGTCACAGGATCGCGTCTGCATGTGTCTCTCACTCACTCAAAAAAATCTGCATTATCTGAATCTGCTGACTGTGTCTGTGTGCGAGTGTCAGCTCACCTTGACGCGCTCCTTGCGCAGGAAGTAAGCGGTGGCGTGCAGCACGTCTGCGGCGTGTGTGGAGTTGTGGTAGGAGTTACTGGAGTGATAGTTGGCCTCGACAATCTGCAGCCACGAGCGCAGCGTCGCCTCTGGACAGCTCAGAAACTCACAAACACCAAACCGGGAGAAGATCTTCAAGCCCAGAAACGTCAGAGGCCTGAGAATAAACACCATGAAGCATGAGGACCACCTGGCAGTCACATGACACACACACACCTGTACAGAATCTCTAGCAGCACTGCGTGTGTGTTTTTTATGGAAGCTTGTTTCCAGCACGGAATAAAAAAAATTAAAAAGGTAATTCTGAGTTTATATCCCAAAATTCTGGACCTGATTAATTACATATAATCTTGGAATTGCAAGTTTTAAACTGTGTGTGCGTGTGCGCTTCACCGCTTCATGGTGGCCGACTCCAGGTTGAAAATATCAAAGTCCCACGAGTCTTCGTTTTCCATCGTCTGAGCAATGCATGTTGGGATATCGTTGAGGGACAGTGGCGTGGTCAGGTGACTTGGGATGTGATGCAGCTCTGAAACACAGTGTGTGTGTGTGAACCATTGCACAGGAACAGGGTCAAAAGGTCAGAAAGCAGTGAACTCTGCTTACGTTTAGTGGCGAGGATGTACTCGTTCCCTGATAACCTGCGCAGTCCGTCCTGCAGGAGAGAGTGAACTGTCAACATCCCACTGACAGCAGAGACACAACACTGCAAACTAACAGCTACCCACAACACACCTGGGCCGAAGCACCACAGACATGCGCCCCAGTAATTAGAAATGGACAATTGTTCCCCCAGTATTCAATAATGATGCTGCAAATGATGATTATTATTCTGTCATGTTTGTGAGGGTCAGTTAACCTGAGGAATGACAGTGGACGCCTTGTGTGTGTGTGTGAGTGTGTGTGTGAGTGTGTGTTTCCTGCTGTCACTATTACAGTTACCATGAAATCAAATTGACCCAATTCATGTTTTTATGGAATATTCCAGTGTTTATCCTAAATGATTTATCGGGGCACATCATTATTGTTATAAATTCATATTCCTCATAATCTTGAATCAGAATATCTTCTCCTCCCTCTTGCAGCATCTCTTCTCTGA